>JBBHKE010000381.1:0-23436 GCA_037447655.1 Zygnema cylindricum | reverse complement strand
AAAAGAAACCAAAAAATAAATAAAAAAAAATTATCTAGGTACTTTTGAAAACGAAGGAGATAGTGGAAGCAATGACTTGTTCAGAAAGGAAAATAAAAAATTGGGAGACATGGCAAAGCGCAGCGAAAGCAGTGGAGAATCATTGGAAGAAGTTCGCGTCGCGAAGAGCGACGCAGCATAACAGCGCAGCAAAAGGAGTGGTGACGTATGACATTTACACCCTGATTATTCTATTCCAGGTGCACCCGTCTAAATATTCAGGGGTTATGCATTTATGGCGTAAGGAAAGCTATTGCAAGACACTTTTTGCAAGAAGGCAGCAAGCGAATGGAAATTGGCTGAGGGCAGCGAAGCAATGGCGCATCGGCAAAGTAGTGGTGATTTGCTGTTTTAGATCAAATTCTTGTATGATGAGCTGTGAAGGTTGATACAAAATTTTGAATTTTAAAATATTTTCTATTATTCTTTTGTTTATATTTTAGAGTGGAAATATTTCCAAACATCATAGACTAATGAGTTTAAAGCTTTAGGTGAGTGTAGAATTTGAAAGCTTTAATCTCAGTAGATGAGGCTATGAGGTGAAAGAGAAGTAGCTCGTACTGCGATGTCCAACTAGCATAGCGTAGCAGCATAGCAGTACACGCTGCACTTTGTATTCATACTGAGATGCGATGTCCAACAAGCGCAGCGTAGCAGCATAGCAGTACACGCTGCACTTTGTATTCATACTGCGCAGAGATATCAAACTAGCGCAGCGTAGCAATACAGCATTACACGCTGCATATTTTTTCTGGGTGCACGAAATTAAATTTTTAGGGGAGTGTTGTTTTGAAAAGTTAGTTTCGTGCGTACGAGACAAACTGTGCGTAACTTCTAAGTGGATTTAATATGGAGGCTCGAATAGATTAACGGATTGGGGGGAGCGAACGTACGAATATAATTAAAGTGGCGTGAACAGGCAATAACAAATGGATGGCGGATCGCGAAGCGATCCGATATGTCAAAACAAAATATTGAAATAGGCGTCCCAGGTACAGCGAAGCTGCGACGCAGTTAAGTCAACTCAGCTACGGCTATTTTTATGATCCGTACGAACAAGCGCAGCTAGCGCACCTGCGGATAATATGAATAGGATAGATTTCGAGTAATGATGAATGTACCGTAGTGGTAGCTTAGTAGTTGCTTAGTGGTAGCTTAGTTTCTGGCATACGAAGAGTGCGCTGTAAATATTTTGTAAAACAGAGGTTTTACTAATTAGTTTATTAGAGTAGATACAGTACAACTGGTATGCCTCTGTACTCTGAGTATAACTTGCAGGACTTTGATTATTTTATGTATGGCAGTCAAGTTAATCAAAGCAATGGCAAACTGTTTTCTGCATCTTTGACCTGTTGGTGTGATCACTTTGATTGGTGGTATCATGTAAAAATTTGTGGAGTTATTTTATGATATAGAATGTATATCTGTGTGAATGTTCATTATTTTTCAGTATTTCTGTAAGATTCTGTGAACAGTCTAACAGGTTAGTTTGAGAAGTTGTTAGGTATTTTTTGGAAACTCTGGAGCCTATATCTTCTACATGCCTAGGTGGATTTTGGTGTAACATTAAAGAATATAGTTTATATGGTATAATGCATATTGGTGCAGTTTGAGATCATTTTCTCGTTTTTGAGGTAGTTTGTGGGTTTTTCCGTGAGTAATCCATGGCTGAAATAGGCTATGGACAACATATAACAGGAATTGTTACCTAAATTGCACAAACACTTAGCGATAACAAGAATTGTTATCTAAATTGCACAAACTGTTAGCGCTAACAATAATGGTTACCTAACTTACACAAATAGTTAGCGATAACAAGAATTGTTACGTAACTTACACAAACTGTTAGCGCTAACAGGAATTGTTATCTAATTTACACAAACTTTTAGCGATAACAATAATTGGTACCTAAATTACACAAACATAAGCGATAACAGGAATTGTTATCTAAATTTAACAAACTCTTTGCGCTAAGAGGAACTGTTACCTAACTTTCGCAAACTTTAGCGATAATAGGAATTGTTAGGTAGCTTACACAAAGTGTTAGCGCTAACAAGAATGGTAACCAAAATAACACAAATAGTTAGCGATAACAAGAATTGATACCTCAATTACACAAGTTGTTAGTGATAATAGGAATTGTTACCTAAATTACACAAAGAGTTAGTGATAACAAGAATTGTTACCTAAATTACACAAACTGTTACCAGTAACAAGAATTGTTACCTGAATTACACAAACAATTAGGGATAACATTAATTATTATCTAACTTACACAAACTGTTAGCGCTAACAAAAATGGGTATCTAACTTACACAAACTGTTAGCGATAACAAGAATTGTTATCTAACCTACACAAACTGTTTGCGCTAAGAGGAACTGTTACCTAACTTTTGCAAACAGTTAGCTATAACAGGAATTGTTATCAAGCTAACACAAACTATTAGCGCTAACAAGAATGGTTACCTAAATTAGAGAAACAGTTAGCGATAACAAGAATTGATACCTAAATTACACAAACTGTTAGCGTTAACAATAATGGATACCTAACTTACACAAACTGTTAGCGCTAACAAAAATTGTTATCTAAAGCGATAACAAGAATTGTTACCTAAATTACACAAAGAGTTAGTGATAACGGGAATTGTTATCTAAATTACTCAACTGTTTGCGCTAATAGGAATTGTTACCTAACTTATGCAAACTGTTAGCGATTACAAAAATTGTTACCTAAATTACACAAATAGTTAGCGATAACAAAAATTGTTACCTAAATTACACAAATAGTTAGCGATAACATGAAATGTTATCTAACTTACACAAATTGATAGTGCTAACAAAAATGGGTATCTAACTTACACAAACAGTTAGCGATAACAAGAACTATTACCTAAAATACACAAACTGTTTTCGATAACAAGATTGTTATCTAACTTACACAAAGTGTAAGCGCTAACAAGAATGGTTATCAACATACACAAACTATTAGCGATAACAAGAATTGTTACCTAAATTAGACAAAATGTTAGCGGTAACAAAAATTGTTACCAAACTTACACAAACTGTTAGTGATAACAGGAATTATTATCTAACTTACACAAACTATTAGCGCTAAAAAGAATGGTTACCTAACTTACACAGAGTGTTAGCGATTAAAAGAATTGTGACCTAAATTACACAAATAGTTAGCGATAACAAGAATTGTTACCTAAATTACACAAACACTTAGCGATAACAAAAATTGTTATCTAACTTACACAAACTCTTAGCGCTACCAAGAATGGTAATTTAACTTACACAAATAGTTAGCGATAACAAGAATTGTTACCTAAATTACACAAACTGTTAGCGATAACAAGAATTGTTACCAAAATTACACAAACAGCTAGCGATAACAAGAAGTGTTTCCTAAATTACAAAAACAGTTAGCGATAACAGGAATTGTTATATAGCTTACACAAACTGTAACCGCTAACAAGAATGGTTACCTACTTACACGAACTCTTAGCGACAACAAGAATTGTTACCTAAATTAGACAAATAGTTAGCGGTAACAAGAATTGTTACCTAACTTACACAAACAGATAGCGATAACAGGAATTATTATCTAACTTACACAAATTGTTAGCGTTAACAAGTATTGTTACCTAAATTACCCAATCAGTTTAACGATAACAAGAATTGTTACCAAATTTACACAAACTGTTAGCGATAACAAGATTGGTTACCTAAATTATAGAAATTGTTAGCGATAACAGGAATTGTTACCTAACTTACGCAAACACTTAGCGATAAGAGGAATTATTATCTTACACAAACTGTTAGCGCTAACAAGAATGGTTACCAACTTACACAAAGTGTTAGCGATAACAAGAATTGTTACCTAAATTAGACAAATATTTAGCGATAACAAGAATTGTAACCTAAATTACACAAAATGTTAGCGGTAACAAGAACTGTTACCTAACTTACAAAAAACTGTAAGTGATAACAGTATTTATTATCTAACTTACACAAACTAGTAGCGCTAACAAGAATGGTTACCTAATTTATAGAAACTGTTAGCGATTTCAAGAATTGTTTTTATTTAAATTACACAAATAGTTAGCGATAACAACAATTATAACCTAAATTACACAAACAGTTAGCGATAACGGGAATTGTTATCAAACTTACACAAACTGTTAGCGCTAAAAAGAATGGTTACTGAACTTACACAAACTGTTAGCGATAACAATAATTGTGACCTAACTTATGCAAACTGTTAGCAATAACAAAAATTATATCTAACTTACACAATTTGTTAGCGCTAACAGAATTGTTACCTAAATTACACAAACAAAATATACCAGAATTTTACCGAAATTACAAACTCGTTAACGAGTAACATGAATCAACTAAATTACACAAACAATTAGCATAACAAGAATTGTTACCTAAATTAATAAACAATTAGCTATAAGGAATTGTTATCTAGCTTACACAAATTGTTAGCGCTTAGAAGAATGGTTACCAACTTACACAAACAGTTAGCGATAACAAAATGTTTTACCTACATTAGACAAAAAGTTAGCGATAGCAATAATTGTTACCTAAAATACACAAAATGTGAGCGGTAACAAGAATTGATACTTAACTTACACAAACTGTTAGCGATAACAAGAATTATTATCTAGCTTACACAAACTATGAGCACTAAGAAGAATGGTTACCTAACTTACACAAACTGTTAGCGATTACAATAATTGTTACCTAAATTACAGAAATTGTTAGCGATAACAAGAATTGTTACCTAAATTAGAGAAATAGTTAGGGGTAACAACAATTGTTCCCTAAATTAGACAAATAGTTAGCGATAACAATAATTGTTACCTAAAGTACACAAACCGTTAGCGATAACAAGAATTGTTACCTAAACAACACAAACTGTTTGCGCCAAGAGGAACTAATGCCTAACTTTCGCAAACTGTCAGCATTAACAAGAATTGTTATCTAGCTTACACAAACTGTTTGCGCTAACAAGAACGTTACCTAAATTACACAAGCAGCAAAGAAAACAAGAATTGTTATATAGCTTACATAAACTATTAGCGCTAACAAGAATGGTTACCAACTTACACAAATTGTTAGCGATAACAATTTTTTTTACCTACATTGGACAAATAGTAAGCGATAGCACGAATTGTTACCTAAATTACACAAAATGTCAGCGGTAACAATAATTGTTACATAACTTACACAAACTTTTAGGGATAACAGTAATTATTATCTAACTTACACAAACTATGAGCGCTAACAAGGATGGTTACCTAACTTACACAAACTGTAAGCGATTACAAGAATTGTTACCTAAATTACACAAATAGTTAGCGATAACAAAAATTGTTACCTAAATTACACAAACAGTTAGGGGTTACAAGAATTGTTCCCTAAATTAGACAAATAGTCAGCGATAACAATAATTGTTACCTAAATTACACAACTGTTAGCAATAACAATAATTGTTACCTAATTTACGCAAACTGTTAGCGATAACAGGAATTTTTATCTAACTTACGCAAACTATTAGCGCTAACAAGAATTGATACCTAACTTACCCAAAATGTTAGCGATTATAAGAATTGTTACCTAAATTACACAAATAGTTAGCGATAACAAGAATTGTTACCTAAATTACACAAACTTTTAGCCATAACAAGAATTGATACCTGAATTAAACAAACAGTTAGCGATAACATTAATTATTATCTAACTTACACAAACTGTTAGAGATAACAAGAATTGTTACCTAACTTACACAAACTGTTAGCGATAACAAGATTGGTTACCTAAATTACAAAAACTGTTAGCGATAACAGGAATTCTTACCAAACTTATATAAACTATTAGCGATAACAAGATATATTATCTAACTTACACAAACTGTTAGCGCTAACAAAAATAGGTACCTAACTTACACAAACTATTAGCGATATTAATAGTTGTTACCTAAAGTACACAAACCGTTAGCGGTAACAAGAATTCTTACCTAAACTACACAAATAGTTAGTAATAACAGGAATTGTTATCTACCTTACACAAACTACTTGCGCCAAGATGAACTAATGTCTAACTTTCGCAAACTGTTAGCAATAACAGAAATTGATATCTAGCTTACACAAACTGTTAGCGCTAACAAGAATGGTTACCTAAAATACACAAAGATTAGCGATAACAAGAATTGATACCTAAATTACACAAACTGTTAGCGTTAACAATAATGGTTACCTAACTTACACAAACTGTTAGCGATAACAAGAATTGTTACCTAACTTACATAAATTGTTAGAAATAACAGGAATTGTTACCTAACTTACACAAACTGTTAGCGATAACAAGAATTGTTACCCAAATTACACAAATTGTTAGCGACAACATGATTTGTTATCTAAAATACACAAACAGTTAGCTCTAATAAGAATGGTTACCGAAATTACACAAACTGTTAGCGATAACAGGAATTATAAACCTAAATTACACAAACACTTAGCGAAAACAATAATGGTTACCTATTTACTCAAATTGTTAGCTTTAATAAGAATTGTTACCTAGATTACACAAACAATTAGCGATAACAAGAATTTTTCCCTAAATTACACAAACTATTAGCCATAACAGGAATTGTAACCTAAATTACACGAATTGTTAGCGATACCAAAATTCTTTACCTAACTTACACAAACTGTTAATGCTAACAAGAATTGTTACCTAAATTACCCAAACAGTTTTCGATAACAAGAAACAAGCCATCACAGAACTAAAAGGGGAAGCACTCAAGATACCGACTTCGGCCCACTGCACAAAGCAGTCAATATGCCCAAATGGCCCCAAACTACACCAGCGTGCAGTTTACCGCGTGTGCTGACAACTCACAAAGTTTCAAGCAAAACGCCCAATTAAACCAAGAGATATAGCCCAAAGAATATCCCTTAAAATGCACAAAATGTGCCATTTGAAACCTTCTACAAGGAATTCATATCGAATCACTAAGTCTTAGAATTTACACATGTACATTTTTACGTCTACCTATTTGACCAATCAAAACACCAGGCGGTACTAAACAACAATACTCTAAAAGTACCTGATGTACGCTAAACTTAACCGACAATTCATCTACTATTCCGTATAAGCAGACAAACCCTATTTGTTTACTAACACTCAATACTAACTGTATACACTAATGACGTAATGCGAGTAGGTACAATTTTCCGTTTCCACAAAGTTTCCACCGACATTGAAACTTTATATGTGACGAAATCCGTCGCGTCATCGTTTGTCCACTTTTCAAATTGTGGTAAATCTTTGTTGGTCTGATCTTGTATATCCGACGGTATGTCACAATTAGGTCGTGCGCGCCATTGCGTAATCTTCCCTTTTACTTAGAAGCCGTTCGATGTGATCTTTTTAATTTTGTATAGTCCAAATATTCAAGGTACACATAGTTTCAAACTACTTTGAAAATGTTTGTAAGTCCTCGAGTTTTCCTCTCACGTAATATAGAGAGGACTAAATCTTACAAAAACAACACTCATTTAAAGATTTAGACTCTCTAAGCAACTTAATCCACAATTATCCCTATAAACAGACTAGAACCACCTAAATACCTTAAAACTTTTATCGACGATTTATAGTTTGTCTTTTTTCGGTTTTTGTTCACTTATGTTCAAACCTCCTATGATTGCTGCAATAGCATCAATAGCATGCCTCATGCAATTTATATAATGAATTTGACTCAAAAAAATGTGTCTATATGGAATCCTTGCTGTAAATTCTAACTCCCCTAACTCTAGATTGTCTCTTTCAATGTTGTCAAAATTTCTCTCTCTACCTTCTAATTTTTGTTTGAATTTTGGAAGAGTAGCAATTCTCATTTCATCCATCTCTTCAAAATTTTCCACAATTTGTAGGTCATTTCCAATAGATTTCTGATCCGGTGAAAATTCTAAGATCCCCCAAGTTTTGGCGTCCAAAATAGGTGTCACCGTATCATTTGTTGTCGTTACCTTATGCTCTTTTTCGGGTTCGAAAATTTCCTCAAGAAGGGTAAGAGGCTCCCTTTGATTGTCAAATAGTAAATAGCGGTTTTTAATAGCATTATTCCGGTTAATTCTCCATCTTCCACCCGTAAATTTTGAGGCTGGAGGCAAAGGTTTGGTTGGATTCTCAGTTTTTGGTCTCTGCGCCAACGATGATCCACCGGCGCTTGAAAGTCTTAGTCTAGCGACGAGGGGTTCCCGTCGCTTGTCAAACGACATGGCACAATCTTCGTTACTCGTGGTACAACGTTTTGTGTACGTTTTCAAAATTTTAACGACGACATCATCTAGTTCGTGGTTCAGCGATGAAGTTGTTTCATCGCTATTTTTTGTTTTTCCTTCGGAGCCCGTTATTGATGATCTAGTGACGAAATCATCTCGTCGCTGGTCCAGCGACGACACACGCTCGTCGCTATTTGTGTTCGGCATTTTATCGAGTCCTTGTAACGTTAAAACTTGATCCATATTAGGTTCAAAAATGACATATTCTGTAACTTTTTCTGTCTTCTTGTCAACCGACTGAGTTGATTTCTCCTCGTTTTTAATAATGATATTTCTTGTTATCACTACCCTATTTTCCTCAGGTACATATACTCTATATTCTTTTGATAAGTCATCGTAACCAACTAGGAGTCCAAATATGCCTTTCGGCTCTATTTTCCACCTAGTCTGAATGTTTTCTGGAATAAGAATCTTGCTACCAAATACTCTAAGATGACTGACTATTGGTTTTCTTCCTGTCCATATCTCATGAGGTGACTTTCCCTTCATTACTGTAGAATCTATTCTATTTTTGATATATGTGGCACAATTTAAGGCCTCAGCCAAAAATTTCAAATCTACATTTTTCTCTACTAGCATTGATGTGGCAATTGCTGTTAATGTTCTGTTTACTCTCTCTGCTTCGTCATTTTTCTCTAAATTTCTATAGGATATTTCATTTTCTTCCAAATAAGTGAGGAAATCTCGTGATAGATATTCTTTTTCGTTGTCCAATCTCAATGCTCGTAATTGAATTTCGTGAATTTCCTCGCTCCAGGTTTTGAATTCTTTGAAGTGGGAAAACAATTCAATTTTCTCCTTCATGAAGTAAATTTTCGTGTAGCCTGAATAGTCATCCGTGAACGTCACCATATATCCCATACCTCATGCAGATGCGATCTTAGCTGGTCTCCATACACTTAACTGAACTAATTGTAACACTTTTTCCGTTCTATGGCCGCTCTCACAAGGATTTATATGTATCCTTTCGAGAGAAAAACCATTACATAATATTTCTTCCTTTTTGCTAAATTCTACACCTTCTATTATACCTTTCTTTTTCAGATCCATTTTCCAACCAAAGTCTTTTTCTCTTGTAATCGTATTTGTGTGTGCAAAAAGGGAATTTTCGTTTGTTTCCGAAAAATTCAAAACTTGTTTTTCCTTTTCTATCATATTTGAGGTGAAGGCGGAATTTTCTATAGGTTGGCAAAACTCTGATATTCGTATGTACCAACCAAGACGAAAGATTCTAGTTTCAACAGCCTTTTTATACTTTGGACAACTTCTATAGCCATGTCTATTTTCATTACAATAATAACATACATCACACCTCTTTTTAATATGACTATTCTGAAACTGTACTTTTCGAGCACTTTCGGTATAAAAATCTTCAGCTTGTCCACTACCTTTAAAAGCTTTTTGACTAGACTCTTCATCTAACACATACTGAATTGCTATCCCTAGATTCCACTCAGCATGCGGTAATTTTTTCAAATTGTTAGAGGCTCTTTTATATTCACTAGGAAGCCCTCTCATTAACAATAGTGCTTGTTGGTCATTAGGAAAAATGCTACCCGAACAAGCATTTTCTATAATTAATTTTTGTTGTTTTAGAAATGTTAGTTTCGTACTTACGCCAAATTTTGTGCGCACGCGACGGTTCGTGCGTAGATTATTACCAGAAATATTGTGGTGGTACAAATGGAGGTTCGAATGGATTTGTGGATTGGGGGAGTAATTGTATGATTGAAATTAAAGGGATTAATTGAGTGGCTTGGAATACGTTTACAAATGGACGACGGATCGCGAAGCGATCCGATGTGAAATTTACGAAATGTTGAATATGTACGCCGCCGGTACGAAGCGTCTTATTTGGACAAGTGTACTTTATTTGCGAGAGGCGTATTTATTGCAAAGGACGCAAGTTCGGTACGGTTTAATTTCGGCAAGTGGTCCGTGGTACATTTGGAGGGCGGACGGCGTCCGCCGATATTTCCAAAGGATTGTATTTTGATAATGTGGTATCAAGTGGACCGTACGTATGTGATGTCGCTTCATGACGTGGTTTCGTCCTCAAGTGACTAATCAAGTTGATACTTAGTACGCGGATTTTATGGAAGCGTCGATGTAAATATTTGGTTGAACATTGATGTGTCTTTTTGTGAATTAATTATTAGTGTAGATTTACTCACTTTGACATACCTTGAAGTATTCGGGTATACCGACATTAATAGAGGTAGCTGGTAGATAGCGTACCGCTGATATGCCTCCGTACATTCAGCAGTAAGCTCTTGTATATATTTGTAGGACTTCGTCATTTTAGGACATAGGAACTTTTTGGACCAAAAACTGTTTATGGTTATTTTTTGGTAATTTTATATGAGGATTACTTTTCAGGGTGTGAGATCACAATTTCAGAAAAATAGAAAAAATGGTAAATCAGAAAATTGTTTTTATTGTAATGATTTAGGACATACTTTTAGAGTATGTCCACTTTATAAAAGTGCATGTGTCACAAGAAATTTTCGAAATGGATGGGATGACAATCGGGTTCTACCCCCTACACGAAATGATGAATGTGTTTAGATGATGTGATCAATCTGTTTATTATTTTTGTCTGAAACTTTGTTTGGTCATTTTATATCATAGATAATATCTGTTAATGTAGTTTCAGCTTGTTTTGTTAATTCCGTTGAATTCTGTGTGTATCCAAAGTACGATGTTTTTAGGGTAGTCTGTGGTGTTTTTTAGGGTAAATCCATGGCTAGAAATGGCTATGGACAACAATTTTCTCAAACCATAACAGTTATCTGCCATACTACCACCAGAGTATTTATACTCCCAAATTTTGCCAACTGTAACCATTTGGTGCTGAACATTAGTCTTGATGTATATGTCTTTTAATGACTTCCGAATTTTTGACACCTTTTTCATTTGAATATGCGCCATTCCAAGCTCCTTCGAAATAAGTAGTTTGATGATGTGGAGACACTGCAAATTTTTCTTCTTCCAGCTCGCATCCGATTCGGCCAGAGATCGATCCAAAACATCCATAAGGTTTATAATTATAAAATATAACTCCACCATATCCGCCCAATAGATATAGTGCGTGCCGTCGAAGATAGGTATTCTTGAGGAAGGGCCCGTAACCTGTTGTTTTGTGACAACTGTAGTAGCACCAATTGCCACTAGATCACAAGCCATCACAAAACCAAAAGGGGAAGCACTCAAGATACCGACTTCGGCCCGCTGCACAAAGCACTCAATATTGCCAAATGGCCCCAAACTACACCAACGTGTAGTATACCACGTGTGCTGACAAATCACAAAGTTTGAAGCAAAACGCCCAATTAAATCAAGAGACGTAGCCCAAAGAATATCCCTTAAAATGCACAAAATGTGGCCTTTGAAACCTTGTACAAGGAATGCATATCGAATCACTAAGTCTTAGAATTTATACATGTACATTCTACGTCTACCTATTTGACCAATAAAAACACCAGGCGGTACTAAACAACAATACTCTAAAACTACCTGATGTACGCTAAACTTAACCGACAATTCATCTACCATTCCGTATAAATAGACAAACCCTATTTGTTTACTAACACTCAATACTAACTATATACACTAATGACGTAATGCGAGTAGGTACAAACTTCCGTTTCCACAAAGTTTCCACCGACATTGATACTTTATATGTGACGAGATCCGTCGCATCATCGTGGTCCACTTTTCAGATTGTGGTAAATATTTTAATGGTCTGATCTTGTATATCCGACGGTATGTCACAATTAGGTCATGCGCGCTATTTTGTAATCTTCCCTTTTACTTAGAAGCCGTCTGATGTGATCTTATTAATTTTGTATAGTCCAAATTGTCAAGGTACACATAGTTTTAAACAACTTTGAAAATGTTTCAAAGTCTTCGAGTTTTCCTCTCACGTAATATAGAGAGGACAAAATCTTTCAAAACCAACACAAGAATGGTTACCTAATTTACAAAAATTGTTAGCCATAACAAGAATTGTTACCAAAATTATAAAAATAGTTAGCGATAGCAAAAATTGTTACCTAAATTACACAAACTGTGAGCGATAACAAAAATTGTTACCTTAATTACACAAACTGTTAGCTATAACAAGAATTGTTTCCTAAATTACACAAACAGTTAGCGATAACAAGAATTCTTACCTAAATTAAGCAAACAGTTAGCGATAATAGGAATTGTCACCCAAAGTACACAAACTGTTAGCGCTATCAATAATGGTTACCTAACTTACACAAATATTAGCGATTACAAGAATTGATACCCAACTTGCACAAACTGTTAGCGCTAACGAGAATTGTTATCTAAATTACATAAATTGTTAGCAAAAAGAAGAATTGTTACCTAAATTACACAAACTGTTTGCGCTAATAGGAATTCTTACCTAACTTACACAAACTGTCTACCCTAACAGGAATTGTTACTTAACTTACTCAAATTGTTAGCGATAACAGGAATTGTTATGTAACTCACACAAATTGTTAGCGCTAACAAGAATGGCTACCTACATTACACAAAATGTTTGCGCTACAGGAATTCTTACCTAACTTACACAAACAGTTAGCGATAACACGAATTGATATCTAAATTACACAAATTGTTAGCGATAAAAGAAATTGTTACCTAAATTATACAAACAGCTAGCCATAACAAGAATTGTTACCTAAATTACACAAAAAGAGTTAGCGATAACAGGAATTTATATCTAAATTACATAGATTGTTAGCGATAACAGGAATTGTTACCTAACTTACGCAAACTGTCTACCCTAACAGGAATTGTTACCTAACTTACTCAAATTGTTAGCGCTAACACGAATTGTTACCTAACTTACACAAATTGTTAGCGCTAACAGGAATTGTTTCCTAACTTACACAAACAGTTAGCAATAATAGGAATTGATATCTAAAATACACGAATTGTTAGCGATAACAAAAATTGTTACCTAAATTATACAAACTGCTAGCCATATCAAGAATTACTACCTAAATTACACAAACAGTTAGCGATAACATAAATTGTTATCTAAATTAACAAACTGTTTGCGTTAACAAGAATTGTTACCTAACTTACGCAAACTGTCTACCCTAATAGGAATTGTTACTTAACTTACTCAAATTGTTAGCGATAACTGGAATTGTTATCTAACTCACACAAATTGTTAGCGCTAACAAGAATGGCTACCTAAATTACACAAAATGTTAGCGATAATAAAAAATGTCACCTAAATTACACAAATTGTTAGCGATAACAAGAATTGTTAGCTAAATTACAGAAAGAGTTAGATATAACAAAAAATATTACCTAAATTACACAAACAGTTAGCGATAACAGGAATAGTTTCCTTAATTACACAAACTGTTAGCGATAACAAGAATTGTTATTTAAAGTACACACACTGTTAGCGCTAACAATAATGGTTACCTAACTCACACAAATTGTTAGCGATAAGAGGAATTGTTACCTAATTGACATAAACTGTTAGCGCTAACGAGAATTATTATCTAAATTACACAATTTGTTTGCGCTTAGAGGAATTGTTACCTTACTTACGCAAATTGTTAGCAATAACAGGAATAGTTATCTAACTTACACAAAGTGTTAGCGCAAACAAGAATGGTTACCTAACTTACACAAATTGTTAGCGAAAACAAGAAATGTTACCTAAATTACACAAGCAGTTAGCGATAACTGGAATTGTTATCTAAATTACACAAATTGTTTGCTCTAACAGGAATTCTTACCTAACTTACACAAAGTGTTAGCGATAACAAGAATTGTTACCTAACTTACACAAAGTGTTAGCGCAAACAAGATGTTGTTATGTGACAACTGTAGTAGCACCAATTGCCACTAGATCACAAGCCATCACAAAACCAAAAGGGGAAGCACCCAAGATACCGACTTCGGCCTATTGCACAAAGCAGTCAATATTGCCAAATGGCCCCAAACTACACCAGCGTGTAGTTTACCACGTTTGCTGACAACTCACAAAGTTTCAAGCAAAACGCCCAATTAAACGAAGAGACATAGCTCAAAGAATATCTCTTAAAATGCACAAAATGTGGCCTTTGAAACCTTGTACAAGGAATGCATATCGAATCACTATGTCTTAGAATTTATACATGTACATTCTACGTCTACCTATTTGACCAATCAAAACACTAGGCGGTACTAAACAACAATACTCTAAAAGTACCTGATGTACGCTTAACTTAATCGACAATTCATCCACCATTCCGTATTAATAGACAAACCCTATTTGTTTACTAACACTCAATACTAACTGTATACACTAATGACGTAATGCGAGTAGGTACAAACTTCTGTTTCCACAAAGTTTCCACCGACATTGAAACTTTATATGTGACGAGATCCGCCGCGTCATCGTGGTCCACTTTTCAGATTGTGGTAAATCTTTTGTTGGTCTGATCTTGTATATCCGACGGTATGTCAAAATTAGGTCGTGCGCGCCATTGCGTAATCTTCCGTTTTACTTAGAAGCCGTCCGATGTGATCTCCTTAATTTTGTATAGTCCAAGTTGTCAAGGTACACATAGTTTCAAACAACTTCGAAAATGTTTCTAAGTCCTCGAGTTTTCCTCTCACGTAATATAGAGAGGACTAAATCTTTCAAAAACAACACTCCCCTAAAGATTTAGACTCTCTAAGCAACTTAATCCATAATTATCCTTATAACCATACTAGAACCACATAAATACCTTAAAACTTTTATCGACGATTTATAGTTTGTCTTTTTCGGTTTTTGTTGACTTATGCTCAAACCTCCTATGATTGCTGGAATAGCATGCCTCATGCAATTTCTATAATGAATTAGACTCCAAAAAATGTGTCTATATGGAATCCTTGCTGTAAATTCTAACTCCCCTAACTCTAGATAGTCTCTTTCAATGTTGTCAAAATTTCTCTCTCTACCTTCTAATTTTTGTTTGAATTTTGGAAGAGTAGCAATTCTCATTTCATCCATCTCTTCAAAATTTTCCATAATTTGTAGGTCATTTCCAATAGATTTCTGATCTGGTGAAAATTCTATGATCCCCCAAGTTTTGGCGTCCAAAATAGGTGTCACCGTATCATTTCTTGTTGTTACCTTATGCTCTTTTTCGGGTTCAAAAATTTCCTCCACAAAGGTAAGAGGCTCCCTTTGATTGTCAAATAGTAAATAGCGGTTTCTAATAGCATTATTCCGGTTAATTCTCCATCTTCCCCCCAGAAATTTTGTGGTTGGAGGCGAAGGTTTGGTTGGATTGTAAGTTTTTGGTCTCTGCGCCAACGATGATCCACCGGCGCTTGAAATTCTTGGTCTAGCGACGAGGGGTTCCCGTCGCTTGTCAAACGACATGGCACAATCTTCGTTACTCATGGTACAACATTTTATGCACTTTTTTATAATTTTAGCGACAACATCATCTTGTTCGTGGTTCAGCAATGAAGTTGTTTCATCGCTACTTTTTGTCCAGCGACAACACACGCTCGTTGCTATTTATGATTGGCATTTTATCGAGTCCCGGTAACGTTAAAAATTGATCCATATTAGGTTCAAAAATGACATATTTTGTAACTTTTTCTGTCTTCCTGTCAACCGACTGAGTTTATTTTGTTGTTTTTTGAAAGCTTTGTCTTCAGTATTTAGAGCTGTGAGGGAAGCCTAAGTACTTAGAATATTTTTGTGTAATTTGAAATGTAATACTTACCTTAAATAGTGTGACAGTAGAATGTTTCTCAAAGAGTATTAGTACGGTCACACATACACGCGTCAGTTTTTAGACAGTGCAAGAAATGCGGAATGGACATGGGCACATGTCATCTATCGGACGACTGAATTCGTCGGATCGGGCGGACGGAAATTAAACCGGACATCAGGGAACACTGATACCAGAAGACAAATATCAGACGTTGATTCATATCAGATTAACAACGAGAATTCTGAGGGGGACCATAGATGACGAGGAGCTTCGTAAACATCCCAGATAGTCGTACAAGTTTACCACAGCAAGTTGGAAGTATTTGAGGTTGCTGACTAAGCAAGCAACATTATATGTACGACATCAGATTGTAAATACCTGAAGAGATTGTTTTTGTAGCGTAGCACTTTAGGAAATAGTGTTTCACTATTCACTTTTAGGCTAGCTAACTTACACAAACTGTTAGCGATACCAAGAATTGTCACCTAAATTACACAAACAATTAGCAATAACAGATTTGTTATCTAAATTACACAAACTGTTTGCGTTAACATGAATTGTTACCTTACTAATGCAAACTGTCTACCCTAACAGGAATTGTTTCCTAACTTACTCAACTTGTTAGCGATAACTAGAATTGTTATCTAAATTACACAAACTGTTAGCGCTAACAAGAATGGCTACCTAACTTACACAAACTGTTATCGACAATAAGAAATGTCACTTAAATTATACATACAGTTAGCGATAACAAGAATTGTTACCTGAATTACACAAATAGTTAGCGATATCAAGAATTGATATCTAAATTACACAAATTGTTAGCGATAACAGAAATTGTTACCTAACTTACTCAAATTGTTAGCGATAACTGGAATTGTAACCTTACTTACGCAAACTCTTTACCCTAACATGAATTGTTACCTTACTTACGCAAACTGTCTACCCTAACAGGAATTGTTACCTAACTTACTCAAATAAATAGCGATAACTGGAATTGTTATCTAACTTACACAAACTGTTAGCGATAACAAGAATGGTTACCTAAATTACACAAACAGTAAGCGATAACAAGAATTACATTCGTCCTTCCTAGACACACCATCGCTTCCGCTGCCTCTTTCTAATTCCTCAAAATAAAACTCTATTTTTAAATCAATTGTAGATCAATCAAAAACCAAAAATTAAAATTCCATGAATATTACTGATTATTAATGGTAGTCACTTCCGTAGAGTTACTTTTCACGCCGTCTCCTTTTAACCACTTGCAGAATACGTTTTCCTCTACGATTCATCCTTTGAATTCTATTTCCTTTCTTCGTTTTCTTACTGAATTTTAATGTTATTTTCATTTTCGCAATTTTTTTTCTTCTTCCGTATTATAAACTTCTTCACTTACTCCACTTTCTTGGACAATTTTCTTTTCTCCCTCTCTTAGTGTTGTTCTACAACCACCGGTGTAGGTGGAGGAGCAGCAGTAGTAGTAGAAGTAGACATGATACACTCTTAGAAGCTATCAAGAATCCTACCAAACAACTGTTCTTAAGTGCTCACCAATTCTTTTATAAGCATCCAAACTTCAAAAAACTCTATCGGAATGTAGAGTAGCATAAACAGTGATAACTCCCAAAGTTTGAGCACAATTGACATGCCAACACTCAAGATAAAATACTCAGAAGTTTCCCAAAAACTGTAGGCAGTTTTACTACTTGGAAGTATGGATACATAATATGTTATGTGTCCTAAGTCATATACTTGTGTTGAACTGGCAACACTTGTGTACTAGAGAGGTACATCAAACTACCAAGCTACCACTAATTTGTCAAGCTACCATTGAGCTATCACTAAGCTACCACTGAGCTATCACTAAGCTACCACTGAGTTACCCACTAAGTTACCACTGAGTTTCCACTAAGTTGACTAGAATCGTATCTATCGCAGTTGCTCTATCCTGTACAGAATCACATTAAGTATATTAGACGCTGCGTCATCTATACGCACCATATCAAATATAATCGTGGTTGCCTTGTCCTGTCTGTGTTGCAGCTTCGCTCCTGCGCTGCTCTGCTGTATAGCAGCTGCTTTATTGTATAGCAGCTGCTCTGCTGTATAGCAACTCCCCTGCTGTATAGTAGCTGTTCTGCTGTATAGCAGCTGCTCTGCTGTATAGCAGCTGCGCTGCTCTGTTGTATAGCTAGTGCGCTGCTCTGTCTGTATAGCAGCTACGCTGCTTTGTCTATAAAGCAGCTGGGCTGCTCTAAGACTGAAAGCTTTCCAAAAAGACAGCACTCCCCTAAAGCTTTAGACTCAATATCTCGGCGCAGCTGCGGCGATAAACTAGCGCAACATTGCAGTATAGCAATATAGCAATTAGCAAGTCACCCAGTCCCACTATCTCACAATGGTGGATTTATCGCAGAGTGGTAGTATAGCAATGTTGCAATTCAACTTTTCACTTAATCCCACAGCGTCCCTATAATGATTCAACTTAGGAGAAGGAAGGGCTTTAGTAAGCATACCAACAATCATTTTTGGAGCTAGCGAATAACATAATTTAAGCACTATAGAGAACACTTTTTCTCTTACAAAGTGTAATCTTACATCCTTGTGCTTGCTTTTGAAGTGATGAATCGGGTTAGAAGCAATGGCAATGGCAGCATGGTTATCACACCAGATCACCTGTGGACCAACTTGCATGTATCATAGTTTTTGTAATATGGATTTTACCGTAAGAGTTCTTTGAGGGCCAAGCTTGCTGCCATATATTTTGATTCCTTTGTCAACTGTGCTATAACCTTTTGAAGTTTGGTGCTCCAGCAGCAAGTACCGTTCCCAATTTGTAGAACGAATCCCTTGGTGGATTTTCGGCTTGGCATGTTGCCATAGCTTACATCACTCCATGTTTGCAGCTTGACTTCTCCTCCGCCTAGTGTGAGTTTGAGATCTTTAGTTCTTGCCAAATATCTTAAGACTCTCCTTCCTACATCAAGATCAGATTTTCTCGGATTTTCTAGACTCCTGCTCAGTACCCCAACTGCTGCAACAATGTCAAGACGGGTATAGTTCATGAAATATATTTAGCTTACCACTATCTGTCTATAAGGTATTATTGTCATAGGATCATTCTCCCCTGACTGTAAATACTGGCTAACAATGACACATGGTTCTGTCTGTTCTCCCTCTAACTTCTGCGGAAACTCTAATTGAATTAAACATCTTTCGCCCCCCGCATTCCGTACCCATCTAACATGTTTCCAATGGCCTCTTTTTGAGTCAATTTTATTATTTTTCTTATTTCTGTCCTTCTCTACCTGGATACCCAAAATATATTTTGCCTCACCGAGGTCTTTCATCTCAAACCGTGAGTTTAGAGCAGTTTTGATTTTGTTAATTTCAGCCATTGATTTGCTAATTAATAGTAAATCATCTACATACACCACTATAAACACTATCCCATTTTCACCCTTTAGAACATAGACAGGGTGATCAAAACTTATCCTTTGAAATCCTAGGCTAGTTAGGAATTCATCAAGTTTCAGATTCCACTGTTTGGGGGCCTGTTTTAGGCCGTACAAAGATTTTAGCAACCTGCATACTAAGTCCTCTTTTCCTGGTTCCACATACTTTTCAGGCTGCTGCATGTAAATGGTGTCTTCTAGTTCTCCGTGCAAAAAGGTTGTCTTTACATCCATCTGATGTATTTCCATATCTTCTATAGCGGTTAGGGACAGCAAAATCCTAACTTTCGGAAATCTTACAACCGGAGAAAATGTTTCTTCAAAATCGATTCCTTCCTTTTGATTATACCCCATTGCCAAAAATCTGGCCTTATAAAGTTCAATGGTGTTATCGGGATTCAACTTCACCTTGAATACCCATTTGCTGCCGATCGCTTTTCGGTATGGAGGAAGGTCCACAAGCTCCCATGTTTGAGCCTCCATGATGGACTTCATTTCGTCGTTTGCCGCCTCGATCCAGTGATTCCGTTCTGGTTATGAGAAGGCCTCCTGAATGGTCAAAGGCTCCCTTAAGGCTGCCGAGTAGGCAAAGTGAGAACTTGCTTGCAGGCGGCTGCTTGATCTTCTTCCCCGCGGAAATTTTGAGGCTGAGATCGTCGGATGTCGCGTATTGCGTTGATTGCGTTGGTTGCGATCTGTGTGTACTGAGTGTTGTTGGTCCGTTTAGACTTGAAGTTGTTGAGGAACTTGGAGAGAGACGGACTCCGAAGCCACTACCAGAGAATGTTGCATCACTGGGACAATTTCTTGCATGCAATCTAAAATGACATATTCCTGTACCTTTTGTTTCTTTTGCTGCTCCGTCATTTGAAATAAATCTATGGAGTCTAGTTCATCTTTAACAATGATGTTCCTTGCTACAACTATTTTTTGCCTGTCAAACACAAAAACTTTATAACCTTTTGAGTGATCATCATATCCTAACAGAATACCCTGTAGTCCCTTTGGTTCCATTTTCCATCTATTTGTAGACGTATCCAAGATAAAGCATTGACTACCAAAGACTTTGAAATGGCTAACATCTGGTTTGCTATCGGTCCATATCTCGTAAGGAGTAGTGTCTACCGATCTGGATCTTATCCTATTCTTAATATAAACTGCACAATTTAGAGCCTCAGCCCAGAATTTTGGATCCACATTTTTATTTGCGAGCATCGACCTAGAGCTCTCCGTGAGAGTTCTATTTAGTCTTTCCGACACCCCATTTTGTTCCGGTGAATATGGAACAGTCAATAGATGACTAATACCTTCCTCGAGTAAAAAGGTTTCAAAATCTTTCGATGTATATTCAACACCATTGTCCGATCTGAGCTGCAAAATAGGTGAATTATGAAGTTTTTCAACCCATGCTTTATAATGTTTGAAGTGACCAAACACTTCACTCTTCTCCTTCATGAAGTAAACTTTGGTAAACATGGAGAAATCATCTGTGAAGGTGACCATATATTTCACCCCCCCGGCAGATGGAACCTTCGCAGGACCAAAAACATTCGAGTGAATTTGTTGTAAAAGTTTCGATGACCGATGCTCCGACTCTTTATGAAATGGCAATCTGTGAATTTTGCCCAAAGCGCAACCATCACAAGTTTTGACCAGCTTATCTGTAATTGATACACCCTCTATTTTTCCAGCAATGACCATTTTTCTCAAACTATCATAGTATACATGGCCTAATCTTTTATGCCACAACTCGTCTGAGTACAAAACACCGGAGTACAAAACATCATTCTCCTTGGTATTAGCCATATCCATGCGATGCATCTTGCTACTATCTTTAGTACCTATAACTGCAACCTTGCCATTTTTGCTAACAACTTGCCGACCATTTTTCAAATTAACCTCAAAGCCTTTACTCTCTACCAACGATGTAGAAAACATATTTTTCTTAAAGTCAGACACAAATAAGACATTGTGAAGAGTCCTTTCAATAGCTTTTCCTTCTACATCAACTAGCACGGACACATCACCCACAGCACGAGTCTGGACACTCATTCCACAAGCATAATAAATATTTTTCTCCGGCGTTGCTTTCAGATTTTTGAAGATGGCCTTGTTCCAGCACATATGGGCTGACGCTCCTGTATCCATTATCCATCCTATGTCCTTGGCGCCCTCCATTGATGCCGCCATAGCGAATACATCCGTGTCGTCTTCCTCAAAAAAAGTCAGAGTCTCGTCCTAAAGTGATGAAGAGGCTGAAAACATTGCATTTCCACGAGGTGTAGGCCCCGTGAAGCTTTTGTTAAACTGACTTTGTTGCCATCCTGGCCTGTATAATCCTGTATCGTTAGCTTGTTTAAGGTTAGGACAAAAATTTTATCCATGACCTCTCTCACTACAATAAAAACATGCATTGTTTAATCGTCTATTTCCACCCTGATTAAATTGTCTCAACTGGTTAAACTAATTACGATACTGATTAAACTAACCTTTCTTCCCAAAGTTTGAATTAAAAGCCTCTACTTGCTCAACATTGAGAATATTAGATGTAGCTTCTTCCTCTAGTAAAATATTGATGGCTAACTGTAAAGTCCAACTAGCTTTATTTTTTTGTTTGAGCATGTCAGATGCTCCTTTTATACTACGAGGGAGACCCCTCATAAGCAAATCTGCATGTTGAAACGGAAGAAACATCCCACCAGCACAAGCATGTGCATCTACAAGTATGCAAAATTTGTTAGAATATTCAGCCATTGTACCGCTAGTGTACTTATAGTCCCAAATTTTTCCAGCCAATAAAAGCTCTTCTTGGATATTAGCCTTTTCATAATCACTCTTAAGGGATTTCCAGATATTAATTGCTTTTTTCATTTTTATCCGAGACATAGCTAAGTCCTCAGATATACAAAATTTCAAAATAGAACGAGCTTGCGTATTTTTCTTAGACCATGACAGATCAGATTCATCTAACGAACAATCCAATATGTCTAAAAGATTCACATTCTCAAAATGTGTCTCCAACATATTCGCCCAGTAAAAATAATTTTCCCTGGAAAAGATAGATATTCTTCAAGACAGGCCCATAACATGTTGTTCTACGACCACCGGTGCAGGTGGAGGAGCAGCAGTAGTAGTAGAAGTAGACATGATGCATTTTTAGAAGCTATCAAGAATCCTAACAAACAATTGTTTTCAAGTGATCACCAATTCTTACACAAGCATCCAAACCTCACAAAACTCTATCAAAATATAGAGAAGAAAAAACTCTGACAACTCCCAAAGTTTTAGCACAATTGACCTGACAACACTCAAGATATAATACTCAGAAGCTTCCCAAAAACTGTCTACAGTTTTACTACTTTTACTATTCCTAACAAACAAGTAGTGGGAAGTCTAATCTATTTTATGAATTGTACCCGGCCGGATTTAGCTGCAGCTGTAGGAGTGCTGAGTAGAAGTCTAAATGCTCCCACTAAGAGGGATTGGGAGGCAACTAAGAGAGTCCTTAGATACTTGATAGGAACTAGGGATCTATGGTTGCATTTGGGTGGGGAGAATACTGACATCACTACTTGGAGTGATTCCAGTTATGGTGATGCTCCGATGAGGAGATGCACTTCTGGATATGTATTATATGTGGGTGATGGGGCTTGCTGTTGGAGTAGCAAACAGCAAAAGGTTATTGCTCAGTCCACCATGGAGGCTGAGTATATGGCCTCTTGCTATGTTGTAAAAGAATTGATGTGGGTCAAGTCTTTGCTTGGTGAGCTTGGTCATCTTAAGAGTGGTGTGCAGAAAATATTTTGTGATAATCAGGCAGCAATCGCTATTTCTGCCAATCCTAAA
>JBBHKE010000380.1:67392-130378 GCA_037447655.1 Zygnema cylindricum | reverse complement strand
ATACCTAGTAGTTATCAATTTTCTTTTAGTTGCATTTTTGTTTAGAAACTAGTTGGAAGTTTAACTTGTATTTTCTTCTTATTTCTTTTTCTTTTCCTTTTTCTGAATTGGTTAGGTTGAGTAGCTCCAAAAAATTCAATAATCTCACAAGCGAAAGGCAAGGTGCTAAGAAATGTAAAAATGTTGGGTCTGTGATTGAGGAGGCATTGTAACATCGAAGTAACCGCCAATAAGACAAATGAAATCGTATAAAATTGATTCTGAAATTCTCATTATAGACAAAGTAGTATTGAGATCTGTTATAATAGTTATGTCTTGTGAGCGTATTCGTTTTCGGTCTTATTGTAGGGTCTTCCCGGAGACTCGATTAAACTTTTATTTTTCTAGTATTATGGTGAAATGTTTATGTTTCTTTGCCTTTTCGGTCCCAATAAGAAACCTTATGTTGTATTTAAGGTTGATAATTGAGTGTTTCTTTTTCCAATAATAAATTCAAACTTAAAAACTGGAAAAAGTTGTGTAATTTTCTTTTTTTTTAGTGAGGTTAGGACACATTTTAGAGTGTTATATGATCCATGATTCGTTGGGTTTTTTTTGTCTTTGCATCAGTAAACGAATGCACACGAATGTTTTTCTCACATCATTCTTTTGTGCAATATTGCACAAGAATGTACTTTTTTTTTCCTTCTCTGTACTTTTCTTCTTCTGATGGATATCGTCTGAGGTTTGTTGATGTGTTGCACTACTAATATCTTTTCTATTTTATTATTTTCTTCCAAGTTTATTGTTACATAATGCTGTTTGAGTCTGAGATTGTTGAAAAGTATCTTCGTGAATTAGACATTAGGAAGATTCCTTCCCTCTTTCTCCTCTGTCCTTTCTCCTTTTTCATTCCTGTTTGTCCTTTCTCCTTTTCTCCTTTCTCCTTTTCTCCTTTCTCCTTATCTTCTTTCTCCTTTCTCCTTTCCCCTTTCCTCCACTCCCCTTTCTCCTTTCCTCCTTTTTCGTTTCCCCTGTCTCCTTTCCCCTTATATCCATTCCCATTCCTCCTCTCCTTTCCCCTTTTGTCCTCCCTCAAACGGGCATCAGAGAAATCAGAGGCCCACAAGTGAGCCATCAGATAGCTGCATATCACCGCATCATATTGGGTCAATCAGCGTCAAGAGCCACAGTGCCCGCCCTTGTCCAATGGGGATTGAGATGTCCTGCCTCTGCATTGGAGCATCTCCTCTCCATGCACATTTGCCAGATGGTTAATCCGGCGTTTGCGATGGAAAATTAAGCATCATTCCTTCCGACTGCCGTTCTCCAAACAGAAATCATACGAATTTGCACGGCAAAAATGTGATTAAAGTGGCTAGAAAAATATTGACACGAACAGCAATTTATATTGTAGCTTTGACCCTTTTGGGCAGCGTTATGAACTTTTGGACGATACCTTTGGTCCTATTCGATAATTTTGTTGATGACAATGAGAACGATCAAGACAACAGCTTCACCGCTGGATGTCGAAAGATAACAAGTAACAACTGCTGATTCATGTTCTTGATGCATCAGAACTCAAGTTGATGATGTGAACACAACTCATCCGGTGATCAAACAACTACAGATCAGACACCTAACTTTTGTGGAGGAAGATCTCCACAACAACCCACCAGTTCCAAGCAAAGCTCATTGCACGATGTTTTAAGAAAAACATGGCACACCCAAGGAGGTAACTGCTCGAAGCACAAATCCTGATTTTTGCACATGGTAGTCACAAAAGGCAAACCATATTTCCATTTACTATACATTAAGAAACAAACAATAAGTGGTACAAACATAACGAGTCTTTAACTAATGCGCAAAAATTCCTTCACCCCCCATAAACTAAGCCACTAATTAGAGCATGTAAGACGACAGAGCCTGTGAAAGCCGATTTCGGTCGCAATCCAACCCATGGTAAAGGCCTTCACAGGGCCAAGAATAATTTGTATGCTTTTCTGCAACAATGATGAGGTCCGAAGGAATGGGACACGCCCTATACAAGAGCGCATGTTGACGAAGATATCTGTTTCATAATTCACCAAGTTTTCATCTAATTCACTGTACTAGTAAATTCATTCATTTTATACCGCACGCCCTTGGAACCTTGAACGACAGGCACACCCGGAGATACTGTATATGAAGCTGGGAAAATAGTGGAGTTCCCACGAAATGCCGTGATCACTTCCCACCACATGTAGGGTCACGAATGTCTCAAGAAGAGCTACTCTCACCATTAAGCCTGCCTACCACCTGCAGGCAAAAGAACAGCGATTAGGTCTCACTTTGTTAGGCCAGATGTTGGCCTTGGTGAGCCAACCGCTAATACTTAGGATTTTGAAGGTTTTCAAGGGATCTCATACTTCTGCAAGGCCAATAACCTGTACAGCTACCCCGGTGTGTCCTAACAGCCACACCTTATGAACTTCTAAACAACAAGGGTATTATCGAGTAGAATGAGTTTAATACTGTTTTGTGAAGAAAGTTAACGGCACACATCCTCCAAATGGAAGCTTCAGATCTGTACTTTCTTGTGAATAATATTTACGCAAAGTTCAAATTGTTTAAACACTTGTTGCCAAAATTATGATATTCAAAACGCGAAATAAAAAATACTGAATCGGCTTAGAGTTGGACAGGGTGGCTATTATTGTATAACTCATCGACCTCAACTGCCTTCTTTTCCTCCATGTGACTCTAGCAATTTCCTAGAGAGAAGGACGTGAGATTACCTCCAGCCAGTGCCTCGGCACTTCCAACCAAGTAGAGCCTATCACGACTTCTCGCCAAAGTTCTTGGCTCATGATATGTGCCGCTCGGAGCTGTGTTCAGAACATCAAATCCATTACTCACATCAGAACAAGACAAAACACTGGAATCAGAAAAAGAGAATGTGGCACTTCAAATTATCCTCGGAGCAACAAAAGTCACTAGTGGGTCAGGAAATACCTGTGCATCATTCTGCAGCTTCACTCAGAACTAACAGAGTGACAAAGGGACAAGGGTGAAGACTCACTTCTGAGCGCGTCATACCACCGATCATAAATATAAACAATCTCCGCCGACCTTTTTTTGCTACACCCATCCCAAGTCTGCACATTTGCCCCATTGGACTTCTTCCATTAGCAGCCATAAATGAAACGCAGACTATCGTTTGCATTTGCAGTTTCCTTATAATCTCAACTGTCCACATTTACACAAAACAGGAAACTCTAGGCACTTCATAAAACAATGTCATGCAGAGAGATGTCAAACTGATATCCAAAAGACTCCTTCACTACTATTCCTCTCGCAGTTCCACAACAAATCAGCGGCAGAACTTCGTCCCAGAAAAATACATGGTTAGAAAATGTCTATTATCCTCACCCTCCTTCTCCTGATCCAGTTTTCGATGCCGATGTTGGCATTTTGCCTGTTCTATGACTTTGGGGCCCCTTTTCGGACTTAGGCTCAGCCCAAGTACTACCTCCTGTCCCAACTGACGCTGACTTTGCCTGCTCCCTAGGGGGCTGTACATACGGGTACATGTCTTTGTCCAAAACGTCCTTGTGCATGTCCTCCAAAAGGTCCTGCCTCCGAAGGATACATAAAGGAGCGAATAAGAACGAGTAAGCTTTCCTCCTTTCAAAATAATCACGACCTTTTTTGAAAGTTACGAGAAAGTTCTTTGAGTACATTAACAATCACTTAAACATTATGCTCCCAATAAAATGTAAAAAGCCACAAAAATGCTTTTTAACTACCCCCCCAAAAAAAATGGTGACCGGCAAGAGAAACCTGTATAAGAGGATAGAAGCGCATTAGCGGATGAAGGCCTTCCTCAGAACGTCGTTCTTGCCGCTGGACCCCTGAAGCCTGCAAATGTCAACTCATAATGTCATTGAAAAGCAGAGGCGTTAATTCCTCCTGCATGACAACAAGCACGCTTAAACTGCAAACAACCAGCTCACACAGGAAGCTCGTTACTCACTGATCGTTTTCCAAAGGTAAGGCTCATCTTTCCTTGCGACTCTTTTGCAGCGGACACACCGATGTGGTCAAGGTTGGTCACAGAGAGCATCTCTTCATCATTTATTTCCGCGGACTGCAGAACAGAAAAACCCAGCAGTTTTAGTGTCACTATAAATAAAAGAGAAGTGGCAGCCGTCCAGTTAACAATATTTTGCAAGAGAGGAAAAAGTAAGAAATTACCTTTTTCCAAATAGGACGTTTTGAGGCATCAAATTTCTCTGGGTGCGTGGCTGCATATACTCCCAACAACCGCAATTTTGTCTCTGAAGTCATGTCCTGCAAATTTCCCACAATAACCATCTTTCACTGCAGTAACAGCCAAAGCTTATGAAAGCCAGAAATAAAAGCAGTGGTGCTGCTTTCCAAGGAAATTCAAAAAAGCAACTCACATCTTTGTGCTCCTGAAACTGCTTCATTAGTTCTTTGTATGTCGCGGTTGTATCACCAAATACAAAGCCTTGCTCTAGCTTCCCAATTTCCATAAGATTCTCGTTCTTTATTGTTTCCATAACTGTCCCTGCAATCTGTCGGTAGGCCAGTTCCCCTATCCAAACTGTGAGCAATAAACAATACACGATTTGCCAGACAACGAGCCTCTCTGACCAGCTAATAACATATACAGAGTCCATCATTCTTGTAAAGAAAACAGAGACTAGATGCCAAACGTCTCCTGAATGCAGAAATGAAAATTTAGAAGAAACAGAATTCTACATGCAGGTTGAGTTGAAAACAGAGGGTCTTACGCTAACATGAAGATCAACTTTGTCCTTAAGCTCAGTGTATTTCCCAAGATTCTGCATGCCATAAACAGCCAATTACGGTTTGTCATGTTCCGAGAAAACGAAAATCTTTTTCAAAAATTTATCAAACATCAATCATAAGGTGAGCACATAAGAAAAAAATGCCACATTCTACCATACAGAACTGCCAGATATATTGTCAGCAACGTTCTCAGCCTGGTTGAGATCATCAACCAATGACGTAACCTGAAAACTAATCGTAGAACTTGCTCCAGCATCTGTGATTAACAAAAATAAAAGCCCAAACATCTACTACTGGCTCCCAGAGAGAAAAAGTGCAAGAGGATTCTGCATACCGCAATGTCCTCCCGAAGTTTTTTTATCGATTGTTCTTTCCTGTCATTTCCAAAACTATCCTGTCAGTTTCTTGTGAGCAAAGGCAGCACCATGCATACTTTGTAAGCAACACTTCTACTCCCTCCTTCCAGAGGCCCTACAAGCATTCAAGTTCACAATAAAACAAACAGTTTAAAAAAAACAATCAGTTTTAAGTAGACACTTACTGGGAGCGTCTTGTGATAATCGCATCAGAGATGCTTGTCACTTTTTGCAAAGCCTGCTCACCAGCAAACCAGCAGAAGCATCAATACTAACCACTTCCATAATTAAAACAAAATAAGGATGCCCGACAAGTTCAAACTATGAGGTCACAGAATAAATGGAGCTCACAAACCTCTCCAATGAAAAGGTCCCTGAGCTCCATCCACATGCTGTCGTGCTCATCCAGAATTGCAACTCTTGACTCTTCTTTGCCCGATTCTGTCGTCACCTGCATCAAGCTTCCCGCTAAGCCAAACCATAAGCGAGGCTCTGATGAAACTGATGACTACGACAACCCAAACAAGTAAAAGAGTCTCGTGGATGCATAAGACAAAGGCAAGATTTAAAGATCAAGGAGCTCAGAAAAACAATAGCAAAAAGCGTGGACTGAGGAAAGTATAGCACCGGAAGAAGAGCTTTACAAACAATGAAAACTACCAAACCTTGAGGCTCCATCAGCCACAATGCCAACATATGTTTGAAGCCAAAATCAAACCGACATTCTTGACTGCCGTAAGCAATCGCCGACAGTATTTTATTCATGCGATTGGACCTTTGGATGTATAAACAAAAGGATGCAATCATAAATTTGCGGACAACACTGTCAATACTTGTATTCATGTCAGATCCTAATTTATTGCTCCTTGCTTTTTCCAAGTCGATCATGAATCCCTGGGCATCCAATATAGCCATCTACCATCGTCCCTCTCTCATCTGAAGTGACATACCTTCAGCGTGTAGCGATTGCCATCTAGCATCTCCTCCAAAACATCAAACGCCAGGCCACCATAACTCCAGTCGTGGATAAAAGGTGTCACCTAATGCCCCCATAAGTAAACTTCCCAGGGATAATGAGCGGTCACCAATACTCCCAACCACATGAGCCCGGCTATTCCAGATAACTTGATGAATTAAAAACAGGAACCTTTGAATAAGAGCGAGCAGAGCAGAGCCATACAGGATCCGTCGATCTGTCAATTATGAGCAGATCACAACTGTCTTTGTGTGGAATAGCATCTGCCAGCTTTGCTTTGTACTTCTGGATGCGGTCCCAGACTGCTGCCGCCAGCTTTGTCGGAATAAGGGCCCGGGCTCGTTCAGGGGTTCCTGAAGCAGTGCTGGTATTCTTAGCGGCACGATACCGTATAGCAGGAAACTCCTATACACCCCAACCGAGAATTTCCAATGCATCATGACATGTGTCCAGTGAAATAATTTCGTACACAGCCGGAAAATTGCACATCGGCATCGGACATACCTTAAGAGATGCAAAAACTGTAGCAATGCGTGTGGCCATTAGGTCGATGCAACGTTCATAGGCTCTGTTTGTAGCCGATTCACCAAACAGTTCCACAAGCGCATCGGGCTGGTCTGTAATGAATCCCTGGCAGCACATGACAGTCCATACATTCTAAGTTCCACCTTATAAAGGCATGGCCAGCAAATGCATGCAAACATTGCATAATTCAAGACTTGCAACATACAAACAAGCGATTATACAAGCAGAGGCAACATAATCGCACTAAAACTCTAAACATGGGCAGCAATCTTCTTGTACACAAAGCAAGCAGAGGCCAGGAAGCTCCATAAATAAGCGGATCATTCACCTGCATGTCGACTGTGGAAATTTCAAGGTTCATCTGCCAAGGAAAGAGGTGCAGTACAGAGCAAAATTATTTCAGCCAGACTGTCAAAATTATAACCTTTCACGTAAAAAAGAAAGTAAAAGTCTAACAGCAGGATACTACATTTCCCATCACTCTTAGTGTTACACATTTGTTGGGCCAAATATGTCATTGATATTCTTGTCAACAGATGGATTTTTTTGGGGGAGCAATTGAAAGGTAACGGTCTCACCATTCCATCATGTTGTCACCATTGAAAATCTGAAAACTCTGTGATGAGAAAAAGTACTTTTGATTGTCCAAAAAATGATTAACATTAACAGCAAAGAGCATTGTAGCGTACGGTCTTAAGTTTAAGTGCAGTTTTGTGTTGTTTCACAAATTTGGTGTGGCATAAGACAAGGATGACGCATAGCGCTAACCAGCAATGATTTGAAAGTTTTTAAGGTAATAGTGCAACATGAGAGACTTGCAATCAGAACAGAGAATATACCATAAAATTGGAATTCAGTTCAAGGTAAACAGCACCTCTTTGAGTCCAGCCAGACGTTCACGAAGCAGGCCGTTTTCCTTTATCGACTGGAGTATGTCAGATGGGACTGGTGAACTAAAAAAGATGTGAGCTCTGCAGATGCCCTTCCCTATTCACATCCTTTAAAGCTTACATATGTGAAAGTTTGAAGCAAAACATGTTGCACTCCTGCGAAAACGATATCTACAGCAACTGAAACAGCCTCGCTCATGGGTGGCGGCAGCACTTTGCACAAAGAGCACAGAAAAATCCCACAATTCTCCAGATTTAGGGCCCAATTGACGCAAAAGGTCCTACCTTCGATACAGAGCTTTCACGCCCCCCATGTCTCCAGCCAAAAACTTAACACTGCAAAAATTGTCAAGAGGCCGATATATAAGCCACATTCAGCCTCTATAACATACTCTTAAAAGACATTTCACCAAGAATTGAGGACATGCAAACTTGAAGATAAAAAACAGCATTCTGATTCTAAATCTGACAAAAGAGTTAAAAGAAGAAAGAGTTTAAGGTGTGCATTGATAAGGGATAAAGAAACGCCTCACCTTTGTTGGGTTGGTTGAATAAAGTACACAGCATCCAATAACGGCTGTGGCTGTCGTTTCTTTTTCAAATCTTCAACCACTGCCCTCAGAAATTCCCCATAAACAATTTTATACCATCCATCTGAACTACATTCATTATCACCTTAGGAGCATTATGAAATGTTCCAGCATAACAATTTTGAGAGAAAAAGACCTGCAACACCAGAAAATAGCTCAAAAACCACTGCTTGACAAAATGCATGCAGACAGATAACGTATGACCTTTAAAATTAAATGGACTGCACAATAAACCATGCCAATGACTGGCACTGTAAACCAAAACAGGAACAGGAGATTATTCGCACCACGCAAAAGACACAAAAGACTTACAAGAGACACCCTCGTCGGTCAATTCCGCCATCTTACACGTGGATGACATCACTTTAGTTGTATAATCATCCACAATCAAGACCTGTTAAAAAAAGAAAAGATAATCCATTCAAAACTGTTGATGTCCAAGCCTCCACAAAGACTTCTTCATTTCATAAAAAAGACACGAATCCCTCTGTATTCTCTGCAAACATTCAGCACAGCGTGCTGTTCCTCCGATTGCGATTCTGAGCAATTGTGACACTCGTTACTTCACACGTGCGAAGAGATCACCTGCCAGTCCGCCTTGGACTGCACCTTGACGCCTCGCAGCATCTCCACCAAGAGGCCTGCAGGCGGCAGACACTACAGCGGCTCAGCAATACCGTACGAGCAAGACCGTACGGACAAGGAGCAACTGCTACGACTCCGAAAGACGAGACTACTTCATGTCTGCTGCCACCAACCCTAAAGGAAGGGAACAAACACGCACGGTTGCGAATTGCCTGCCGAAATGGAAGCTCCTCCGTCGCCATCGGAACACGGAGGGAGAAAGGTGAGATGAGGCGAGAGGGAGGAAAGGTCTATCAGGCGAACTGGCCGTGAGGTAGAGGAGGATGCGTAGATGCCCAGCAATGCGTAAATAGTAAACACGCCCCTATGTAGCTTTCGTACAGGGTGTAAAGAAATGGCAGACGGGGAAGTTGCTCCGTCATGTGACGGGGACAGAATCCTGTACAGAATGGTAGGAAACTGTACAAATACGAATAAAAAGTTCAGAAACAAGACACGGATATTTCGTGGACTTTGGATGGGGTCTGACGATCGTCAGACTTCAACAGGAAAAGTACAGTATTGTAACGTAGTGTACAATATAGTACACCACCGCTCCGAACAACGTAATGAGTCGCGACCGTCCATGCGTGTGCACGTAGGGCCTAAATTATTAACGGTCAACTACACCGTGAATCGCTTATAGTGTTAACAACACTATATCCGCGCCCTTAAATTTTGACCCTGTAACCTAAAATATAATATTATAGTACTGTAGTTTTTTCTTTACGTTAATCTAAAGCTATATTAGGGTGAAGTTCCATCAGTACGGCTAACATTACAAGATGCAACATTTTGAACGATGTTCTATCGCACAGTCTGTAATTCACGTGTTCGCAATTTAGTGGTGAGTTAAGATCGGATATTGAAAATCGTCAATGATTTTTACACCGACCAAAAATCTTCATTTGCGTACCATGTACGTGCGTACCAGGTCATTGTACTACACAACTTTTGTAGTCTTTACAGATTCTTGTCAGGTTAGCTCATTTTTTAGGGTTCCTGTTTTTTCGCGTGACGAATGAGCGTTGCCAGAAATAGTGTGACGAATGGGCGCCAACAAAAATAGCGTGACAAAGTGCCTTACGGGATTTCTTTGTGTTTGCGGTTGAATTTTTGAATGCATATATCATGTGAGAAATATTTTGATATCCGTTGGTTTTCATCCTGACGCGTATGCTCTTTATCCAGCGTGTCGCGGCTCAAATTTTTTTGTAAATGGTGATGTAAATCATTTACACAAACTATTGAAGCGAATGCTTCGCGAAAAATATTCAACGGTCATTGTGTCCTGTTGGTCCACCATTACAGAGGCGGATGGAGAGATTGCTTCATGGATGAAGACAAAAGTGTAATCGGACAGTCAATGTTTTCTCCCGGCGAATCAAAATCGTATTTGCTGTAATGTTCTTAAGGGCATGTCCCCATGTACTTGTAACTTAGCGAGCTTGCTTTGAATTTTAGCGCGGATCTGCCGGACCCGGTTTTCAAGTATCCCTATGTGTGTAAGGGTATTTTCGCATGTGCTAAAGTTACAGTTATTTTCTGTCGTTTTCCTCCATAACTTAGAAAAAAGGGAGAAAATCCGCAGCCGTACCAAAATATAAAAATTACCACCGTACAAGTTGCGTTACTCTGAAACTTTATACGTACAGTAGTTTGTCGTCTAGCGCGATGAAATTTGTCGTTTAGCGCATTTCAACCCACTTTCGCGTCTTTTCAACACATGTTCAAACTTTACATCAAATCACCTCGCAGGTGATTTGAAATAAAGTCCAATAAGGTGAGCGAATAGGCAGACGCTGTCGCACGTGTCTGAAGTTATTTACAATTTTTGTGCGCGGAGTACCAAAAAAAAAACACACTCCACGTTTCCAACCTGTGCGTAATGTTTTGCGTGCGTTGATCCGTACAAGGGTCGTCTCTCTCAAAAACACGTGTCTTCACACATACGGCATATGAAAAATATTGGCCACCTGTCGGCAAGTGGGAAGACAGTAAACAAAACCGCAAATTTGTGCGACAACGAAAGGTACTTTAGGGTTTCGACACATCGACAATGTGGCGTACGAACATTACGAAGTCACAAAAATTGTACAGCGTGCGGAGAAACGCCTCAAATTGAAGGCGAGTAGAAGTTTCGCCTCATTTTATGTGCCATTTCATCTGTCACAATTCTTCGTACACGTCTACGTAAGTCACTTTTTTAAGTGACAAGTTATTTGCGTTTACATCCGAATGCTCTAAAATCTCTACGGATAATCTTAGCTAAAAAACAAAGTAGCAAGACTAAGTTTCGGTTACATGCGAAAATGCCCTAAGGACAAAATCGTAACTCACATTGTGACGATTGTATACGTCGAAAATACGTGTGAAGGTTGTCAAAGTCTACAATCTGCGTGGTTGCACGTTATTTTTTGGAACTGCTTGTGACGTCGCATGTCTTACCGTGACATTGTAGACGTACCGCCTTCCAGTCTGTGCCGTTCACGGTTGAAGAAGATGCGCTTTGCCTTTTGCGTCACCTTCCGTACCAAACAAAAACAGACAAAACAAAACAAATTGTGTAATTTTCTTCGTCGTTCAGAACGCAAACGGACTGAACCTAGCGAACTCTGTACTTTTCCTTGTCGGTGAAAATAGTTTTTAAATTTTCGAGAAATTTCAACACCTACGAATATGTGTTGCTATTTGTTTAACGAAACTACTTTGTTTTAAAACACATCGCCGATGTGTTTTAAATAAAAGTTTGAAGATGACGTTTTTTGTCGTGGTCGTGGGTCGAAAAAACACAAGACGACAACATGTAGTACATCCTAAAGGTACGACCCCACTTAATTGTAAGTTAGCGAACTTACTTTGTACTTCAGAAAAAATCCGGTGGACCCGGATTTCATGTGATTTATGGGTTTGCTCGAAACTGTTACTTAAGTTTGTGACAATTGTATACGTTGACAATGCCCGTGACGGTTGTCAACGTGTACAATCTCTCATGCCGCACCGTATTTTTCCAAGCTTTTTGAAACGTTGCAAGACACATCGTAAATTTTTAAGCTATTTGGTTTGTCGCATGTCATTGCGTGACATCATAGACGAACAGCCTTGCATCCGTGGCTGTACGACATGCCTTTGCTTAAACCTCTCCCGTCCGAACGCTATGATTTCGCAATTTTTTCACCTTCGCAAATTTGTCACCTTTACGTGAAATGACACTGCACTATCGAGACCCCTTAAAAAAAAACTGTACAAGGTGCATGCGGACAAAAACGACAACCCTGTACTATTTTCAGTCGTTAAAAACTTTTGAGAACTTTTCACACGCGATAATCTTTTTTCCTATTGGTGAAATCAAATTTATTTAGCTTAAAACACATTGCCGATGTGGTTTATAATACGTTTGAAGATGACGTGACAGTGGGTCGAAAAAACGCAAGACGACAAATTTTCGTACATTGTAAGTTCGAGAATGACGCAAATTATACTACAAATTTGTGATTTCTTCGTACGGTCACAACTTAGTCTATACGACGCTAAGTTTTATAGGAAAACGACAGAAAGAAACCCTTACTTTGGCACATAGGGACATACCTTAAGTTGTTTTCAAAATACTCAAAATAAAATAGTACGGCGTAGTACAGTCAGGTATAAAGTTTTGTTTTATACCTCATTTTTCTTCTGAAGAAACTACACCCTTATTGAATATAAATTTATTGTACATAAATGATATGCAATCCGTACTAAACGTCTGTACTTTCGTTTTCAAAGTGCTGACCGCATTGCCATACCTCCCCCCCCCACATATATCGTGAAAATAACAATTATTCCTGGAGCAATATATCTGTATCCAATAAACTTTATTGCCACTAATATCGGTTATTGGAATTATTGCGATAAGAAATTTACCGAAGGGAATTGATCATGGCTGTGACTCTTTTGGTTTCGCATAGTCACTTACGTCATTTTGTCAAAAAATATACGTTTGAAGTACACATCGGTACAAGGAAAGTACCGTTGAGTCTAAATTTGACGGTCAATCGGTTGAACAACTTTGAATTTCAAAATATTGTTTCAACACCTTAAACTTTTGCCGCGCTTTCAAACGTCAACCGTCATAATAAAAGTAGCAATTCACATGGCTGGCGAACATTTACCGTAACAAAACTGCGGCAACCACATGTAAATAAAAGTGTTGCAGACAATCACTTTTTGTCTTTACGTGAGCTTTACGGTGAGAGCACGTTAGATTTTAACTTAGGGTGGCCTTCCATTAGGCGCTACAGTAATTGTACGGAATTTGTTATTGAGGGGCGTGCCTTCTATCAGGTCGCGTCAGTAAACCAAATTTTATTTGCGTGGCTCATTCTTGTTGGTAACACGTAGGTTAATATTCGATGCTTAAAATCTTAAAAGAATCTTCGTATGTAATGTTTGAACGCAATAATTGTACGAGTGGAGGTAATATCTGTACCAACGGAGATAAAATCTGTAACCGGCGGAGGTAATTAATGATTCGTACAGAGGGCATTAAATGTACTACCTAGAATTTCAAAACGAAACGACAAAAAGGCGACGACAAACTTTGATGGTGGGAGCGTGACGGGATAATTTTGGCGGATTCGCATCCACCCTGGCGGAAAGCACATGGCCCTTGCGACGCGTACGACCATACACGCGCGCTCTTCGTGGATTTTTTTTCTTTTTTCCACGCAACCCATTTTTACACGTGCAGTCTTTAAGAATTGTCCTCCATTTGCACGGTATTAATTAACTGTATGGTTAGTGACGTGGCGTCACGGATGAAGTGTAATAACATTCGACGGTCTGAATTTACACGTACAACCTTGGATATTTTTCCGTAATCATGTTTTCCTTCAAAAAAGAAAAAAAGGGTACGGACTTGTACGAAATGGTACGGCCCTCAGTAAAAAACCCCATTTTTTCGCTAATGGAAGGCCACCCTTAGGCCGCTTCTCCACCAGTCGCCGATAGTAATCGTACGAAAACGTTTACTAGCAGTATTACTTTGTTATTACTTCGTTTACTCCTACATCAGGTCGCATCAACAATGGAATATATCGCGTACGTGCTTTCTTTCGATTGGATGCACGTAGGATGCTGTTCTGAAGACGAGCAGTCAAAGATTCCAAAAGCACAATATTTGAACTTGTATCCGTACATCCAGCCGCAAAAATAAATTACGTGAATGTACGATTTTTACGTTCGTGTTTTGTATTTTTTGTAGTTGTTTTGTTGATCGTGTTTCGTCGTGGCGCCGCAAATTCCGAATGTTAACGGATTGTGGATGAGGTGTCTCGACGCATTCTTCAACAAATTTTTTTTTTGGTGGTTTTCGTTGGATTTGATTCTCGCCTGTCCGAAGGCGCGTGGCAGGTGTCTAAAGGCGCGCGGCTCGTACGTGACCTTTCCACGGGTAAACGTTTACACGTCTTTTGATTGGCTATTGTCCTCTCTAGCCAATCACTAGCAAATTACTGGACGAAGTGATATTTTGCTTCGAAAACTCATAATCAGACGGTCGAGGTTGTCGTCCAAAAGTTTGGAGAATCTTGACGAATCTCGAGTAATCATGTTTTATATTAAAAAAAAACAGTATGGTCTTGTACGGCATTGAGCTGGATCTGTATGAAAATGCACTTTTTCAAGTAAACAATCCCACTTTTCGCCTGATGGAGGTTCACCCTTAGCCGCAAAATTGAAATTTAGTCGTGTAGGCGTTACATTGAATTTAGACGCAAATTGAAACGAAATCTCTTTTTAAAATGAAGTACTATACGCCTTAGGGTGACGTTCCATCAGGCAAAAAATGGCGTAGTTTACAGAAATTCGCGACCCTCCGTACCAAATCGTACCGTCTATTTTGTTATTATACGAAAAACAACATCACAAATAATCTTGCCGATACTCTCCGAAGGTCTTGGAGGTAATATTGGTCGTCGGATGTTCATCTGCGAGGAGTTCGCTTCATTCTTTTCTGTAACTATCAACCCACCTCGAGGAGGTGGGTTGGCAGATACAAAAAAAACAAATCGTGACACGCTGGACGATTAAGCTACGTGTCATGATGGAAAACCAACGAAAAATCTTAAGATTTGCACATGACACGCGCTTTCAAAAATAGAACCGAAAATAAAAACGAAATTTCGTAACATTCCCTCATCACGCTATTTTCGGTATCTTATGTTCTTCACACTATTTCTCTCAATGGACTTTCGTTATGTTCGAAAAATGAAACCCTAAAAAATGAGCTGGCGTACAGACTGGCGTCTGGAAAAAGTAAAAAAGTTTTGTCGTATGATTACTTCGTACGCAAGTCAAGATTTGAAGTTAAGTTTGTCGATGGTACAAATCTGAAAGATATTCAATATCGAATCGTAGTTTGCGTGGCGCCAGTTAATTTATAACACCACGTGGCTTACAGACTCTACGTGATGGAACATCAACTCAATCGACCCAGTCTGTAGAGTTTGCTGTACAATTACAGAAACGTATGATTGAACTTCACCCTTATACGGAAATATTAAAATGCACAAAACGAAATAAACTTTGTACACTATAATAAAACGAACCGGCGTAATAATATAAATTTAAATTAAATGAATAAAATGCGCGTCGTCACGCGCGACGAAATCGAGCCACACTATCTATGAATCAACATTTTTAATATTTCCGTACAAGACTTAGAGTACAGTACTTCAGTTTAAAGAGGTTTCGTTTCAATTTGTGTCTAAATTTAATGTAACGCCTACACGACTAAATTTCAATTTTGGGGCTAAGTTAAAATCCAATGTGCTCTCACCGTGGAGCTCACGTAAAGACAAAAAGTGACTGTCTGCAACACTTATTTACATGTGGTTGCCGCAGTTTTGTTACCGTAAACGTTCGATGGCCGTGTGAATTGCTAATTTTATTATGACGGTCGACGTTCGCAAACGCGGCAAAAGTTTACGCGGTTGAAGCAATATTTTGAAAGTCAAAGCTGTCCCCGATTGAGCGTCAAATTTAGACTCAACGGTACTTTCCCTGTACCAATGTGTACTTCAAACTGCAATTTTTGACAAAATGACGTAAGTGACTGTGCGCAACCAAAACACTCACTGCCATGATCAATTCCCTTTTCCGAATACATAGCATTATATATAACAATGTACGTACGTAAAATACTGTTGTGAGGCAAAATGGTAAAGGCCGATTCGCAATTGCAAAGAAAAACATGGACATTCGTAAAAATTGCGCTCAGTTTTTCTGCGATAGCATTACGACAATTCCGAAAAGATATATAGCATTGATGAACACCTTTGTCGGTTTTTCAATTAACCGTCCACCTGCATGTACGGGCACATTAATGACGCCGTCGATACTGATGTAAGCAGGCGGTAATTTCCGATCTCAAAGGTGTGGCAACCCTACGGGTCATGTGACAGCCATGTCGCTAGTCGGTATCATCGAAATGTACAATTTCGTACGTTTTCTTTTCATCATTATGGATGTCTATTTGGTTACTTCGTAGTGTTGTGTATCGGTAAGGATTTGCCGATAATCGATATGGGCCTTTTTTCGGGTATCCGATAATCAGAGGTCGCAAAAGTCAAAAAAATTCATACCCGAAACCGACCGTTTTTTTTTTTCAAAATCTGAGTAACCGACGCCCGACCGAGTTTTGTCACGCTCCAAAATTGTTAACCGTTAACCGACCGTCGTTTACGAAAAAATAAATTAACCGAATCTTGATTTTTCGCGACTAACTGTGCCTGCCCGTAACCGAAAAAGTACAAAATTAATCAATGTACGACGGAATAAGCCAATAATTAAGATTTGTCGCGTTCAATAAGATTTGCGAAATGAATAGTGTTACTACCGTGTCAGATTTGCGACGCTTTGTCGCGTTCCCTAAGATTTGCGAAATGAATAGTGTACTACTGTGTCAGATTTGCGACGCTTTGTCGCGTTGCCTAAGATTTGAGAAATGAATATTGTACTACCGTGTCAGCTTTGCGACGCTTTGTCGCATTCCCTAAGATTTTCGAAATGAATAGTGTTTTACCGTGTCAGATTTGCGACTCTTTGTCACGTTCCCTTTGATTTGCGAAATAAATAGCTTACTACAGTACCGTGTCAGATTTGCGACGCTAATCATGATGTCACGTACTTCCACGATGCCAACGAGTACAAAGTACAAGAATGTTGGATTATAGGGACAGTACAAAATTTTCATTTTTTTTAGTTTTTTGGTTGACCGACCGCAACCGACCTTTTTTTTTTCCTGGTGAATCAACCGACCGTAACCGCCCGACCCCCAAAATTTGGCAACCGAATCCGTTCCGGATCCGGCGCGGGCGGTCGGTTAACGGTCGGTCACGGTTTCGGTTGACCGTTTGCGACCTCTGCCACATAGCAAGCCTTCTTTCATATTGCCATTTGAAATGCGGTACTTACCGTACGGCAACCACATACGAATGTATGGGGCCTACTTGGTCCCCTCTACCGTCTCATCTTGCCAGTCTCAACAGCTTCTCTTGCCAGACGCGGTTTGGTTTTTCCGTGTCTGTGTGTCTTTTTCTTGTTGGTTGGCTGCGAAGACAGCTGGCTGCTGAAACGTGTTAGGGCATACTTAGCCGCTTATCTGTTAATGCTAAATTGATGTCGGCGTTGTCTTCTCTTCTATGCAGAGGATGGTTGCATCAGGAGACCTTTGACTGCGCTGGATGTAGGTTTAGGTGTTCGCTCGGGGAGGAAGAATTTGATCAAAACCAGGAAAAGTCTTTCAGAGTCCTCATTCTCTGAATACCTCCAGTAATCTATCAGGTGGGCGCTTTTAAGAGAAAAGAACCGTGAAAACGCTTAGAGCTTTTGCGAGCTATTTCATTTATGTCAGATCCGTTGTGTCATTATGCAAAGCCATAGCCGCGTGAATATCTTCATTATTTTTCTCTCGAGTCTTGAATCTCGCAGCGATGTTTGTTTCTCAACTGGCCCAAGGTGTAGAGGTTTCTAAAGCATTCCCCAATGGAGATTCCTATAAGGGGCAATGGGCAAGCGGCGTACCCCATGGCGTTGGCCGGTACGAGTGGAGGGACGGAAGCTTTTATGAAGGAGATTGGTATAAAGGGAGGAAACACGGAAAGGGCAAATTTATGTGGCCGTCTGGGGCCACGTATGATGGACAATGGCACCAAGGGCAAATGCAGGTGGGAGCAGGACAGGGAGCATATGAAGATGCATAGTCTCGCATTGCATTGGACATGCCAATTTTTGTTGCTAAGGTATCAACACCGAAATAGTTTTTTCAGCCTTTGTATGTAGTAGGCAGATAGCATTGGAATTTTTTTTCTTGCTTTCATTTGGTAACTTTGTGCGGTGTGGATTGACTTAGTGATTGGAAGGATGGTGGTTGCTGCTGTGCTCGTGTGGGTGCTATTCATTTTTGAGTCATTTGAGCACGGTCCTGTGGATTATCCATGCTGAGGTGTAGCCATTAGCTTATCAATTTTGTTAAGCACCTAAACCATACAAACGAAGGAATCTTACTGTTATGTAGTTCTTCACCATCTTCGCCAACTTGTAGCAGAGTCCTGTAGCAGGGGTTCGGTTCCAGATGCCGCAATCTGCCAGACACTTGTAAGGTTTGGAGGTCTCGCTTTCGCTTAACTTCTTGTGGTGCATTACATGTATTGCTAGGGTATAGAGAGTGCAGTTGTTTTGCCTTTTTTTAAGTTTTCTTAATCCTGTACCTGGGAATATATACAATCTATGACCACGGTGAATTGAATTCCTTCCTCGGCCCGTTTTAAGCCCTGTCGCATAACTTTTCAACCCTTGAGGCAAGCTATAGAACATTCTGTTTGTCCTCCCACTCACACCCCCCCCCTCCTCAGTCTTAATTCGCTAGTTCAGCAGCACTTGCATCCACAAACCTGTTGTTGATAGTAAACTAGTTTGTTTATTTCCAAGGTTTCTGCATATATCTTGAAGCAAGTCTGTTTCGAAAATGTGCAAGCTGGTTCTCTGTCTCCTTGGTTCTTCTTTAAGGAGTCATTATTTTGAGGGTTGTTTGATTGTTATCGAGCACCACTATGCTTGCAACATGCTCTCAATGTGAAATGCTTCATGTTGTGGCTACACTTGTTTTGGTAGTTTATTAGTTTTCCTTTGGATGACACACAATTGTGGAGTTTTGTTGTCGTGTTCTTTTTGGCTGTTTTAGATACTTTTTGCTTCTCTTCTTTTTGGGAAACATTTTAGTGAAATATAGGACCTATTGAATTTTGTATCTTTTTCAGGTTAAAATCCCTTTTTCTATGTGTGTGGATGCGGTCGGGTCATCAGGGTTTTGCTTTGTTCTCAGTCAGCCTACAGTGGGCAGCTTTTCAGGATTCTCCAACTTTAAAGGGAGGTTGGTTAAGCTTACCATTGACAAAGATTTTTGGCTTCTCCCATTGTTGCAGGGACTTGGGAGACTCCGGGGACCCGACAAGTCCGTTTATGTCGGCAAATTTGTGGCAGATGCAAAACAAGGGCTGGGTACAAAGAAGTATGCCAGCGGAGATGTTTATACTGGATTTTGGAAAGGTGGGGCTGCGGAAGGTGAAGGAACTTATGTTTGGGCAAATGGAAATGGATACGCAGGAGCTTGGGAACGTGGGCTTATGTCTGGCGTTGGCACCTTTCTGTGGGCCAATGGTGATAAATACGAAGGAGAATGGCTTGATGGTCGGGAGCATGGCCGTGGTAGGTTTATCTGGACAGATGGTGCCTGTTTTGAGGGAACTTGGAGTGAAGGTCGGAAGGACGGAAGAGGTGTTTATTATCCAAAAGGATACAGCAAACATGCCTTGCCTTCTTCTCCTCGGGGGGGCATTACAGCCACTGACTCAGGTGGACAAGCAGAACAGGACTTCAGGGCTCATGACAATGGAAGGGTACAATTTCATGTAGAAGAGCTAGAGGGCAAAATGGGGAGTGAAAGTAAGGAGAGTGGAGAAGACAGTGTTGTTTCGACTCAAAACATGACCACTGTGAAAGACGACTGTGCGGCGAGAGAAGGAAGGGCTCGTGGAATACAGCAGTTTAGGGATTTGGTTAAAAAAGTGACGGATGAAATGGACTCAAAGATAAAGAATTTAGATAGCTTATGGATATCAAGGGTGGCACCAGCAGAGTCCCAAGCGGAATATTTTCCTGAGTATTCAAGTAGTAGAGGGGAGGGTTCTGAAGGGATGAAGAAGTTGATGGCAGCAATAGATAGTGTGCGCGCACTAAAAGCTAATTCTCATGCAGATCAGCAATTAGACACCTTGGTTATGAAACAAAAAGGAAAAGAAAAGGATGATGTTGATGAAAGAAAAGGGAGCAAAGAGGCTGTTCAGTCAAGTGGAGGGAACCTTTTGCTTGGGAACGCGTCTTCCCTGTATTCGGAGGGCTCGGCATCTTTTTCACATTCGGATTCAGAAGCTAGCACTCCAAGGGCCGGTCCCTTGCCCGTGGCATCACATGGTTTCCAGGCAGACGGGTTGAATCTATCTCTGACCGGTGAAGATTCCAGGACTTCAATCCAAAGCCCTCAACACACCAAACACCTAGGGATTGACCAAGCACTCACCGACATGGCGGGAGGGATCTCTAAGAATGCAGAAAATAATGTTAGTCTGGAAAGCAATGTACATGATTTTGATGAAATTGGTGAACATCCGTCTACTGAGCCAAGAAAGCTGTCGACGTTGCCTGAAGAGGCTGTGATTGGCAATGAGAAGATTCCACGATATGTGGGTGATGGACAGAATGCTTTGAGCGGTTCCAAGATAACTTTAAGAAGTTCAGTGAGCGACATTGGAAGACGCATCTCTGAAGGTGGTGGTGTCTCACGAGGTAGGTGGTGAAGAAATTTTTAACGTGAAGATCCTTCTGCTTGCTTGCAGCTGTTTGTCATAGTTGAATCAGTTTTTCCATTCCTTTTATGGCGGTATTCATGTGTTTGCAATCCTTTTATGATAGTAAAATGCCTTTTCAGCTGTGTCCACCGCAGAAGTGCATGAGCCGAGATCAATGTCTCACGATCCCATGCTTGCTTCTCAAAGTAGAACCCCATCTGCATCAATCAGTGCAAATGTTCCCGTTGAAAGGGAATATGTTCAAGGAGAGCTGATTTCGGAGCGAGATGCAAGGATGACCGCGTCGTTGCCGGTGCGTCAATGATCACATCAGAGTATGTTAATGGGAGTGCAAGTTTGTAGTTTGTTACTGTGAGAGCTGGACGAGTTTTTTACGAGTTCTAGACGTCTCTTCTATGATTCCAATTCCTTTGTGGATGTTTTCATTGGTCCTACTATGCTTGTTTTAGTCTTCGCATTTAGGTTAGGATTCTGTCATTATTGTTATCGAATGAATTGACATTGCGACTTGGGATGTCCATGTGGGCAAGAACACCTATTCAGTTACATGAAAAATGCAGGTTAAATGGCCGCACCACAAAGGTCAAGACAGCCACGAGTTATAGGCTTAGACTGACGAAGAATGCATGGTTGAATTCCAGGACAAGTAAGGAGAGTATGTCTTAGAAGTCGAAAGTGTAATGGCCCTTCCTGGAATGTCATATCGCATGTACGGATTCGTCATTCAGTAGAGTCAGGTTGTTTTTTTATTTTGTGAGGGAGAGTTGATCCCATCCGTGGGAGAGGGAATGTGAAGCATGTCTGAAAAAAGCCTTTTAAGCTGTTATGAGCATGCTGTGAGAATCCACTCAAATTCATGATTGGGCCAAATTTTTCCCCTCTGATTCACCGTCCTTTCCACTATTCACTAGTCTTTGGATGAGCATTGGCTGCAGAAGGTGCCATGGCATAAAAGGGAAGGGAAGAAGGCAGGGGAGTCGATATTGGAAGGTCATCGAAGTTATGATCTCATGCTTACATTGCAGCTTGGAATAAGGTAATTTTCTTTAACAGCATGGTGACTTGTGAGCTAGATTTCTTATTCAACATCCCATGTTTTCTTCATTGTTCAATATCTTCCTTGAATCCATGAGACATTGTGATGTTAACGATGTGACGCTTGCCGCATTTGTTTCATTTTATTCTTATGCTTTTGAGGGCATTTCCTATCTGCAAACTGTGTTATTCATTAAGCATACTGTCACGAGTGTATTTTCTTTCCAGCTACTGGATTTCAGCAATTTCGTTTTGTAATATTGTTAACCGTAAGAGTTTTCATTTCCTGAATTTACCGTCATCCAGAGCTGTTGAATTTATATTTTAATCCCAAAGCAAAGGAATTAAGACGATCATATCCGAAATAAATTTGTGATCCCCTCATTTACATTTGTTTTGATGTTATGTTTTTTTTTTTTTTAATTTGACTAGGTATGCAGTTGGAAAAATGACAGCTGACACAATGCGGGACGTCAAAGAGTCAGATTTTAGCCCAAAGACGAGCATGGTTCGGTTTCCATCAGAAGGCACACAACAAACACCACCTCATAACATGCAACCATTTAGGTGGAAGGATTTCTGTCCACATGTATTCAGGTATGCCCGTTTTCAGCAAAGCCATCCCATGGCCACGACACAAACCCTAACTATTGTTCAGCTAAAACAGTCGAGTTTCGCAGAGAATGGGGTTGCCTAAAAAGGATATGTTGGATAACTTTCCGTGACTGTGTAACAATAAAAAACGATTCTCAATATTTTTTTGATGTATGTGCTAAGTGAAGGAAAGCAACAGAGGATTTTCAAGTTACAGCCATCATGCGACTCTACATCTGGAAAGGACAGATAGTACTTTCCTTGAAAAACTTATGGCTATGATATTTCTCGTGAGCTCGTCCCCTTGACACATCTGGGTTATGATTTTGGGAATTGAAAATGTTGTTTCGAGACAGCACAATACTACAACAGTGATTTGAACAGCTGATCAACTGAGCTTTGCCGTTGTACGCTGGGATTTTGGCAGACTTGAATCAATGTATAGTCGTCCATTAGTACTTGTGCTGTACATTGAACGCACAATGTCACATACAACATTTTATTAACTGCTTTTTCTGATACTGACGACCCCAGTCCACTCTCCATGAAGCTAATGTTGCCTTTATTCTTTTACCACTGGGTCTTATTTTTAAAGTCTGTAATCTGGCTTGTAAGGTTGTGGATTAACAAAGAGCAACTGCTGAGCATTTTCAATGCTAATCTAATTACTTGGACAAATATTTCCAGCTTAACTTTAGCCTCTTGAGTTTGGTGTTTGTTGACTTACAGAAGGAGCACTTACATTTGTGCCAACTGTGTTTAAAAAATAGCTGTAGTGTTTCATTTATTTTTCTGCAGAAATCCCATCTGCAGTAACCTGCTTGTACTTTTTCACACCCATGCTTGTAGTTTCACCTTCTGGTCCTAAGGATTAGACAGCATGCTTATTGTGGAGACACTAGTTTTTTTAACCTAATGCAAACGCTCAATACATTCAGAACTTAATTTATTGATAGATGTGGATACCACGATAATCTCCGGTAATTGACCGATGTAAATGTTTTCACCCCTGTTTATGACACACCTGACCCTTCTGTAGGGACACCTGTATGAGAAGCCCAGAAGCTGCAGGTTTCATCAAAAACTTCAGGCTAAATTGTTGGAATATGTGCACCAACTAGTAATCCACAATAGAATAGACCTCCTGTGAAGTGGTTGGTTGTTCCAATCGAGCATGTTTAAGCACATAACTGTTGTAATCATGGGATGACAAATTCTTATTGTTGGGTATCACAACGGCTGGTATGCAGTTACGATATTGCTGGTTTGTCGAATGAGGTATGCCGTATAGCCGTTATTGTTTGTATCTGTACAGGCGTAGATTAACAGTTCTAAATGGTTTAACGGGAATATAAGATTTTCCAGCTGACTACCTTTTAGGCTTTTTTTGGCGATATCTGAGATCACAATATTTACGATATAGCGCTAAAAAATCCGAGTTCCCTGTTTTCGTTCATTCAATTGCCTCTGATTTGGCTTTATGGTTGAAAGATGCCTTGGTATATGGATCAGTTTGGTAACCCTGATGTATTGAAGACTTTGGTTGATGTTTTTTGCAGACATCTTCGGAGCATGTTTGGAATCGACCCGAGTGACTATATGATATCATTATGTGGCTCTGACGCATTGCGTGAGATGTCTTCTCCTGGAAAGTCTGGAAGTGTTTTTTTTTTATCTCATGATGATCGTTTTATTATAAAAACCATGAGGAAATCGGAAGTATCGGTAGGTTTGCTAGTTATACAAACTCATCTTTCTCCCTTAAAACCTGGGTCGGCCTCTCTTATCTTCTGCTTCATAGGCTTTTTCTTTCTCAGCCTTCTTCTTTCTTAGTTGTTCTTCTTTCTTTCTAACCTTGTCTCTTTTTTGTTACCTCTTCTGCATAGATCCGTTAGCTCTTTTGCTGATGTGTTTCCTTCCTTCGATTTTAAAGTCAGGATTCCTTGTATAATTCTGGGGCTGACTTTAGAGGTCATTACTGTAAACGCTTTTTTGCAGTAGTTTGTTCTGGCTCAAACCATTTTTGCATTCATCCATTTTTTCTGAATGATTCCCATCTGCCCTGTCTGGTCTGTACTTTCCCGCCTTTTCTGAAAAGCTGGATATTGTTAGTAAGTTGCGTTATTGTTCCTTGGTTTGGGGCAGGCTTTGCTACGTATGCTTCCTGCATATTATCGCCATGTGCAGACAGAAGAAAACACGATACTCACAAAGTTTTTCGGTCTGCATCAGGTCAAGATTCACCTTGGGAGCAAGGTCAGACCATTTCTTAGCTTCCGTTTTGTCACTTGCAATAATAGGAACTACATAATGGCAAAATGACTGTCTTCCTTGATGTCGAAGAGTAACAATTTAGTAGTCGTTATTCGCTGTTTTCATCATGTTGTGAAGTCAAGGACAATGAACCTTTGCCTCTTTATGCATTATTCTTAAGATAACTGTTCACTTTGAAGTCCATGCTCTTTTTTAGAGACCGGTAAAAGATGCAAGCTGTTTTTTTCATGCAGGTCCGTTTTGTAGTCATGGGGAATTTACTGCAATCAGAGCATCGCGTTCACCGGCGTTTTGATCTTAAAGGCTCGTCTCAGGGGAGGAGCACAAATAAGATTGAGATTGATGAAACTACAACACTGAAAGACCTTGATCTTGACTTGCTTTTCTATTTGCCGGCTAGGGACAGGACGCTTTTGCAAGAGTATGCATCAACAATCCCTTTTTCTTTCTTTTGCATTTCAGTAAATGGAGGTAGGCGTGAAATAGCTGTTTTTAGTTTAGCGGATGTACCTTTAGGCTGAAGTTTGTTATGGTCCGGTGAGTCTTGATTGAGACGATGTCTTTTCTTTTGTGGCTTAAAACACTCCTGGCAGAAGTATCAGTGCTCCTTCTTCGTACGTCACAATGTTTTTTAGCTGAGAAGAAGGGCTAAAGTTTAATAATGGATTTTGTGGATTTTTAGTGAGACTGAACATTTATCTGTTTTCATGGCATGTATATTACTGTTGAAAACGTGTATATTAGTACATGTGTGAAAAACGGTCTGGATATTATGGTCTTGTCTATGTAAAAGCATTTAACTGGAGTTTTATTTCACATTGTTTGTATTGTGGCGAATGCAGTCAGATCTACAAAGATTGTCAGTTTTTAGAGGAGCAAGGCATTATGGACTACAGTCTCCTTCTTGGTCTGCATTTCAAAGCTTCTCACAAACCACCGCCCTTTGTGACAATTTCAGATGATCCCATGGGGTCTAAGGATCTTTCAGTACCACCTTTAACAAATAATGGTGAGGAAAGGCCATTTGCTTTTTTACAATGGAGAAGGTGAAAGGTGGCTGTCAGGATTTCTGTGCAAAGAAAGCTTAGAGATGCTGAAGTATGATCTTCTGGTTGAAGTTATTATTGTATGACTGAAGAAAAGTTATGCCGAAACCAATTTGTATGTTTGTTTTCAGGATGGATGGGTTCTTGTCTAGTGTCGATTTGACTCTATGTTTTTTGCAAAAGCTTATAAAGAACAATCTACACTGACTCTAGGATCCTCTCCAATTCCAGGGCCCAACCAAAAACTGTGACCATTTGTTTCCCTAATATGCTTTTTATATATATATATATATCCTGCTTTGAGTCCAAGTTCTCTGTGTCTGCAGATGTTGTCCAGTTCTGTACGGCAGAACAAGCCTGCTTTCTCTCATATGCAGTCCTACCAGTTTGCTCACATGTGTCCTCTGTCTCTCTATACTAAGTCCATGCCGATCTTCAAATTTTAAATCCTCATGGTCCTCGCTTACAGTTTGTTCTTTTTAAATGTTGTCGATCTTGATACTAACTTTGAGTTTATGTACAAGGCTCAGAAATTGGCCGGCTCTAATCTGTGTCACCCTGAACAATTTTCCAAGCTGCTGCAATCTACTTTGCCCACTCTTGTTTCTCACTTAGTGTGCCACTATCCTTTTGGTACTTGTTTGATGCAGGAATTTCCAAGACCTCTGTTTCGTTCGATGAGAAGCTGGAAGATGAACCGAGCAAACAAATTGGCCAAACAGTTTCTGTAAGTTTCATGTCCTTCAAAGCAGTGTTTTTGTAAAAGAGGAGGCATGAATATGAAAGGTCTGGAGGTTATCGAGTGCTTTTTATTGAAACAGGCAACTGTGTTTTTATTTTTTACTTTTAAATGGTTGATGATGTAGAACTTTTGTCACGGTTCTTAGAATTGCAGGTGCCCAAGTTTGTCTATAGGAATGACTCTGGGTTTATTGGAGCCAGAACCTTTAGTTGTGGATTCAAGGTTGTGATTATTCCAATGGTAGTTCTTGGTCTGGACAACCTCCTAGTGTGGATGGGAAATTGTTTGCTCCACTTGTCACGCAGAAGAGAGCCATGTGGATGTCTATACTCCACACACATTTTAGGTTATAATTCCTGATCTTTGCTAATGTATGGTAAGTGTCAAAAATCGGGAACCTTTAGTAATGTTGAACTAATGTGGTACGCGATGATGTAATTGAAGAAATTGATAACATACTGGTTGTGACTTTGGTCAAAATTAGGTCTTGGAAGGGTAACATAAGTGGCAAGTGATTGTCATTACTGGAACAGGTGACTTGATTCACAGTGGCATATGTCTGATAGGTTCAAGTGAATGCTGTGCAAATTTTTGAAGCCTAAAAGCTAATGGTGAACCAAGTTTTGCTGCCCGGTAGAAATTTTTGGTATGGGACAACCAAGGGCAAAAAAAAGGATGCCAATTAGTGGTGTAATTTACTTTCTGAAGTTTTCTGTGCATCACAGGTGTTGCCTAAGAAGGAGATGAGAAGAGAACGTACGATGCAATCTCCCTTTCTTCAAAGCACACTGGGTTCTTTGGGTCAGGGGATGGAGGCGACAGCTGTTCGTTCAGATAAAATTGTTCGAACACCCATCATTGATCCTGAACTGGCTGAAGCTTATCCGGTGGTGCTTTACTTTGGCATCATCGACATCCTTCAGGTTAGCTGCTATTGTTTTGTCCTAGTTGCTTTTTTTCATTGTTGTTCTCTGTTATTTCTTGTGGCGTGAACTACACTGTGAACCTCTGTTAGGGTTAAGATGTTATATTCGTGGGATTCGTACGTGTTATTAATCCAAATTCAGTTACGATCGGATATGGCTGGTTATGAACTAAATAAAAAAAATTACTGTTAAGAAAAGAACAATTTGTATTTTTAACACTAATGTGTGTTCAGATGGCGAAAAAACCGGCCGAATTAGTGTTATTAACACGACTAGCAATTCACGGTGTAGAATAGGTCGATAGTATCGGTTTTTAGTTCCAGTTGTTGTGTATGGTACACAGTCGATTGTCCATTGGACAGAGACTTTGTTCCCTTCAACCTTAGTTGCATTTATGAGGTAGAGGGGTGTATACGGAATCCAGTAAATGTTTGATCCAAACGACTCTATGAATCTCCATTTAATAGAAGTAAATAAAAATTTTTGAGGAATTTTTCTATGGCAGAGACCTTCAAACATGTCATCTGGTAAAACGTAGTAACATCGTTAGAATGTTTTAGGCTGTATATGTTGGCCACAAATTAAGTATTTTTTTGTGTATCAGGAATATGATTCGTGGAAGAGAGTGGAGCACTACGTGAAGAAATTGCAGTACGATGGCAACTCCATTTCATCTATTTCACCTAAACTTTACGCGAAACGTTTTCAAGACTTCATCCTCGCCACATTCCCGGAAGGAAGGGAACAAGAAGACTAGTTCACCTCATCTGCACGGTTTGGAGAGTGCAGGTCTTTCTTCGTATCATTTTTTCTTTAAAAATAATTGTCTCTTGACATGGGTTTCTCCTTGACATGTCAGAGGCATCTCGGCATTATCATTTAGGTACGTTGCATGTGTATAGTTCTGATTCCTTTCTTAGCGACATTCATAATTTGCCACATTTGGTATCTCACGGGTCTCAAGCCCATTATTGCAGCTGTTATGCTGCATTTTATGTGTAAGCAAGCTGAAAGTGAGGGGTGGGGAGAGTGCGCAGGAGGGGAAAGTAGACACATTATGTGTAGAGTTTGCAGTTTTTGCAAGTCTTTGTAGGTCGTAGGTCACAGCTGGCATTCAGAACATCTTCAAATGGCTTTTTTACTTATCTTGCGAGATTAAAAAATTGCAGTTATCAAATTGCGATGACCGATTAGTTGATATTGTCTTTTGGTAATTATGTCGTGAAAAATTTGCAACTTTAATATTGTTGACGTTTCTCTTTTTGTCGTTTTTTTCGCAAACCTCGGTAAACCCTGAAAAAGCATTTGACTGGACTCCAATCAGTCACGTAAGCATGATTTTATGTGCTATGCAAGCAGTTACTGCCTTCTGTAATCTTGAGGACATAAGGAAGGGTTCGTTCAGTAACAAAATATATGTGGATGCTGTGCTACTTTATCCAACATCATTGTTTAATCCAGTCTTCAAAAGTATGCGTATAGTATGCTTATTGCATCTGTACTGTACGCTGTTTGAAATTGTGTGGAAACTTGTAATGGACTTTTCCATTGACAGAATCCTAAACAACAACAATTCATAAAACCTTTTAGAAATCAACAACGTAGATTTCTGTGGGTCCTCGACTAGTGGTGAATAAGTTGTTCCTTCCTTTTTTTGAATCCGGGAATAATCCAGCTTCGCAGTTGCTTCATGTGTTGTTATGATGACAGGTCTGGGGATGTTGCGTGCTTATGTCAACATATGGTGAGCGTGGTGTGTCGTTGTATGATACTCGTGGTGAGCACTCAATAATTGAGTTTGGTATTAAGTGACCTATACTCCGTATCGTAAAAGACCACTTTTTTAACTTAGCCGCAAAAGGGGAAGGTCATTGTTTTCGAATGCCCTGTTGAAGGGAGGTAAGGGCTGAAGATTTGGCCAAAATAAACCCCATAGCTGTCAGAAATACAAATATTTTTCCTACTGTTCTATGTTGTGTGCAATCAGCAAGAGACCTTACTAAGAATTCACGATTGTTTAGTATCTGGGAACAAAATTTGGCAAAGGTGAAACTGAAGAGCTAAATGTTGATGGAAGCCAATTAAAAGGAAAAACAATGCGAAATACATTTGCACACAAAAACAAGGACAAAACAACAATAGATGGTTTACTAACTGCTATGCGTAGTCATGCGACAGGAATTGGTATGGTTTTCAATTTACTCTTTTGAGTTTGTTCACCAATCGTCAATGGGAATCTTCCACCACAAATTCTCTTTGTGCTTATATGCTCCCATATTAGCCACAAGCTCGCTTACCTCGCCTAATCTGACTGTCGCCGTGTTCCGGACCTCCCTCAACGTGCTCCCCCGGGCTGGGGGGACTTACGGGGTTGCTTTTCGTAGATTTTTAATTGAGTTGGGGTTGGGGTTGTAGTTTTGGTTTTGTGAGTTGCCGTGATTTTCATTTTGGGGTTTGGGTGCTTTTATTTGCCTTGTTGTTGTTTCCTTTTTTGTTGTTGTGTTCCCGTCGCTCTACTTGGTTTTTATTGTCCTGGTAGTTTTTCGGTTTTGGCCATGCCACCCCTTTTGTACCCCCGGACTTAGATGGTTTACCATCGTGCTTTTTAATTTATCCTGCATCCTTTTTTTATATATATATATAAACATATCCGACATAAATTGTGATCCAAATGCGTTAGAACTGAAATTCAGGAATAAATCGTCCAGAAAGCGCTCTCATACCCGGATGCAACCTTCTTCCCTGCCGGCTATTATTATTCTTCTTATTGTTATTATTGTTAACCATTGAGAATTCACCACCCTACACCACTACCACCGCTGTCGCTCTTCGGTTTTAGACTTGCCCTGTCTCGTTCTCCATCACACGGCTCCCTAGCTTTCTCGTGCAACCGAGTTCTTCACCCTCATGGCCTCCATTTGCTTCCTTGCTCCCGTGGAGTCAAGATGATCTGCGACACGACAGTGACAAGACACTATTGCTACTTTCGCTTCAAGGGCAGGACATGTTGTTCAGTGGGAGGCCTCACATGCTCCTACTTCGCACGGAATTGATATGGTGCAAGTCGTACTTTTGGAGACGGCGAACCTTTCCCTCTAGTAGAGCCGTGGGTCGGGCGGCTCAACCTGTTTGAGCAGCAGGGCATGGTGCAGGGAAAATGAGGAGGGGGGGGAGGGGGGGTAGCATGTGGCAAGATGCTAGGGTTGACTTCATTCTCTTGGCAGGAGACATATTTGGTAATTTGGGCACCGTTTCAGATGGGTTGTTTGTGTTTCTAATCTCCAATCATATCAAGGGCTGGTCCAAGCTTATTAGGACAGGTTATAGAGTGCTGATCACAATTTGAAGTTTCATTTTTTGTGTGTTAGTTTTCTCGTGTGCAATTTAGTTTTCTTTACTTTATTTGAACACCTCTTTCCTGTTCTGTTATATTTCTACCTTTTTCTTCTGTTTCCAAATACTCAGATAGTTTATTAACATACCTATATAGAAAAGCTTGCATATCCCCTAGGCAGCAGCTGTGACACATTAAAACTGTTTTATTACTCTGCTGACTTCCAATCTTTGTCGTGAAAGGATACAATCCCATACAATGTGTTCTTTACTTGACAAAACGGACTTATGCTCTTATTAGTACTCCGAGGAGCATGTGACAGCTACTATTATCAGTGTTCTGAACTTGGTTTAAGTGCTGTTCAGCTAGTTATGGGAGATTTTTCGTCAGGGTTTTACTTTATACGTTATCCTACGCTATTTCAAGTCTAAAAGTAGTGGTGGTATTAACACTAAAGGCCAGAGCCAGTTACTAGTAATGAACACCATAGCCTGCTTGGTGGTTTCACATGAGCCTCATACCCAGTGGTAAAACCCTACATGCAGATAAACCACAGGTGTGCACAAACTCTGAGGATGAGATTACCACAGCCCCCCTTGGCCTCACAACCAAACACCATCGGCTTCCCACACAGAGACACGCCGCCATATTAATTCAACTCCACTGACTGCACCCCTTAAAAAGGCAACGCTCTGATTCCCGTTGAGACCAACTACATGAGCACCCATCAACTGTCACATCACTGTTGATCGTATTCCAATCCTAGCAGGGTCATAACTTATGCTGATAAGCTTTCCTGCGCATGACCCTAAAACACGACATATTCTACAAAACATACATATCCGATAGAAACATTCCAGCTGCGAAACCGTTGGAAACGGAACTACATCCCCCCATGGCACAGGAAGACAGAATACTGAGTCAAAATAGTCATTAGAAATGATACCTACAGTCAAAATTCAAAACCCAGATTATGCCCATTGGAAATTACAGAGGGGCTCAATGAGCATTGATAGTCGGTAGAGATTCCTGTTCACCTCCAGATTTGCTTCTGGGACCAAAAAACAAATTAAACCTAAAAACCCTAAAGAACCAAAAAAATCTAACATTTACGACCAAACAAAATACATCAATTCATCAGACTCACCTGCAAACATGTATCACATAACTTGCTAGATGACTTCAAAATCAATTAACAAAGGAAGGAAGAAGTCAAAACATTGACATCCACATAAGCCAGGCTTTCAACCACCCACACTATCACCATACTTCACGACAAGATTGCCATTGAAACTCTCAAACAAAGTCAGGTAAAACCTATGAAATCTTACAAGACTGTTACAATTTTCAAACAGTTCGCTTTTTTTAAGATTGATGGAATTTCACAATGCCCTAAATTTATGATGGCTTCATTTGATTTACACATCTCAGAAGGGAACAATACAAACTGAAAAAAATGCCGCAAAGAGGTCCCTCTCATTCCTTGCAGGTGGATATCTAAAAAAAACAGGCCATGATTATCACTGCCACATCCATCCAGTACATAGAAACAACTGCCGCACTTCTGACCCGACCAAGGAATGACATGTGAAATAAAGGAACAGTCTGCCGACTCTGGGAGGGACTTCAAAGGGATTAAGAGGTGCTTAATTTGGATACATGGTTTAACAGAGTGGCAAGTGCTAGGGCACAAAAAGTGAGAAAAGACAGCCTTGACAATAGTCCTGTTCCAAAGCATGGGCTCTCACTCGCATCTGACATTTCACGGCTTGAATTGCAAGACCTAAAAACCCACTCAAACTGCAAGAGATACCCTAATCCAGCTTGACTGAAGAGAAAAGGTAGTGCACGAAGTACCCAGAGGCAAGGAAACCAATGGTGCCAGTACCCAAGAAGATGGCAAAGACCATAAGCACACTGTACCCAACAAATATGGCTGCGGATAAAGTGCCACTCATGCGATGAAGATCCACTATAAGATAGTTGATGGAGTATAAGAACGAATAAAGAGCCACAGAGCCCGAGGCAAGGAACGACCGCCACCACCAGCGATAGTCCTCCATTGTGAGCTGCAGATATGTGAACACCACGGCAACCTCCGCGCACACAAGAACAAGGAGAATGAGGACAATAAAAAGGAAACCGAAACCATAGTAAACGCGCTGCATCCATATGCTGGACATGATGAAGAAAAACTCAATATACACAGTCCCAAACGGCAGAATGCCACCGCCCAAAATCAGGAGCCATGAAGGATATCGCTGATCTGGAATCTGTCGTGGGATCTGATTGGTTCGAACAGGGTACGTAAAGCGCTCCGTCTTCATGCCAAAGTGGACTCCGGCAATGGTGAGAGGTACCGAAATGATGAACCAGAAGAAGAAAAGCTCAAAGAAAACCGAAAAGGGAACAGCGCCGGTGCTGTTCGAGTGCCAAAGGAGGAAATTGAGCATCAAAAGGCCAATTCCGATGATGCCAGGGAAAAAACATGCCACTTTGAGAGCCAGAGAGATCTTCCCTTCCGGTAACCCTGTCAATGTGACCCACAGACGGGCCGCCACGTAGCCCGCCACAATGCCCAAAAGAAGGTACAAAACCACGATGCCCATCAACAGTGCCCCTCTGGAGGCTGGAGACATGAACCCCAAAGCAGCGAAGAAGATGGTAATTGCCGACATACACACTATTTGCACCCCACTGGCCACCATGATGCAGAGAAGCCCGGGCAAGGGGGGTGCACGGAACACATCTCCTACCACCAGCTTCCAGCCGCTCTCATCCGCCATCTGGGCGGCCTCCTCCTTGTCCAACTGCTCGATCTTGGCGAGGTCGCGATGTACGGATCGAAGGAGAATGACAAACACCATCCCAGCAAGGAAGGAGATCACCATGAGACTGTTCAGGATGGAGAACCAGTGGACCTGGTCTCCCTTCATCTTCAGATAAGCATCCCATCGACTGGCCCATGCAATGGGGCTCTCCTCCCAAAGCACATCATAAGTGTATACAATCTTGGCGTCCTTCGTCACTGGCTGAGGAGTGGCCCCCAAACACTCCACAGGTGTCAGGTGTTGATAGGGTTCCACACTCCCATCCGGTTCCCTCAGAATACTACAGGCGGCGACCTCAAACCCTACCACCAGGTATCCGGATTTGTTGGTCGATCCCTCGGACAACGTGTCAACCAAGGACTCGCCCACCACCACTCGCCCGACAACCGCGGGATCTTTGTACTCGTGCACGAGAACCTTGAATATAAGATGGTTGTAAACGTAAGAAACGCCATCCTTAGGAAAACCGATAGGAAATCCGGTCATGATGCTTCCTGGATTATCCTCGATCACCTCCATGGTTACCGGAAGATTGTCGAGAAGCAAATTAATGCGGTAATGGTCCGCGATCTTCTGTTGGAAGTTTTTCACATTATCGTCGGTCAGAGGAGGGGAATCGCACACTTTCACGGAGTGCTCCTTCACCAGCATTTGAAACTTGTACGGAGAACTCTCGATCAGATCGCCAATCAGAAGCTCTCCAAAGTTCTCGTTCATTTTTTCAATGCCTTCTAAAGGACGACAGAAAGGAAGGCTGTAGTAATTGAACGGCATACCAGTAGAAACAGAGGTAAGACTGTTCACTTTAACGAACAAACTAGTGTTGGCTGGATGAGATAACGGATACATTCCTGGTAAATAGAATCCATTCACAGCAAACGGTACTGTCAATGCCAGCAGCGCCAGCCCGCTCAGTAGCCTGCAGGCGAGCGAGAGGGAAGCCATGGCTTCCACCTTCCTTAACACCGGAGAGTTTCAGTATCAAAGAATATCAAGCTCAACTCTTTCCAACGATGAAAGCAGTCCCTACCTTCGAAAACGCCTGTAAAGTACGGTAAGCATACGATTTAAATCGTCGTTTAGAACCTTTTTCATGAGATTATTGTGCGAACAAGTAAGACGCTAATTTTGACTGTTAGTCCAGTCCAGTTCGCTGTTCCGTAAACTCCAGTTACCGATGACTGTTCACTCGAACTTCTAGTTGCGGTACAGTACAGTCCATTTGCAATTTCCAGAAGGCAGATAGGACCATGTTCAAACCGTGGATCGAGGAGACGGCTGCTCCGGAATCACGTCGATCTGTCGTTTCGCCTTGAAAAACAGTTTTTTTTTTGGCAAACGAGTGGTCCACGTCATTGTCCTTGCCGAGACATTTTGATCGATACCACATACCGTTCGCGAACGTCCTTCGACCTGACTTCGCAAATAACCGGGTTTGTGGAATATCACACAAACCCGTTTATAACTTTATATACACCCGTTTGCGCCAGAGATGCGTACAGGCACACGTCAGGCGATACTATCTCCAGGCATTGCCAATATTCAATCTACAGATGGATCGTCATGCAGCCGATGTGGACAACCAATTCGAAATACCGATGCGGACAAGAAAGCGCCAGAAGCCAGAATTTTCATGCAAAAAAATGTACTATTCAGTACAAATTATTGTACAATAAAGCTCCACAATTTTTGCTTTGCTTTTTTTTCCCACTTGTTGATATCGGTTGCTGATGTGTGTCGTTACGCATCATTACTCGACGCAAAAACCCAAATCGTGTGGTTGTACCTTTAATATCCATACCTATAACTCGAAATAGACCTTGTTAACATTGCGCATCGCATGACCCGTAAACTGATATCGTCGATAGGGGGGTGATAAGAGCCTAAACCCCTAGGATTGTACAAACACATCCAAAATTCCCTAGCGGGTTACTACAACAGACTGCACAAAAATTTACATTTCCTTGTATCGATATGGTCAACTGAAAAAACCTCCATAAGTACAAGCATATATAAACAAATATTGTACAATTATGTGAATTCTCTGTTGTGTTTTTATAATTTTATGGGCTTTAGGGTTACAAATCTAATATTGTCATCAAGTGTAAACTATGTTGCCTATTCATGTATCCCAAAACTCAACGCGTAATTCTGGTTTACTTCACATGTTTAAAACGTGTTTATCACAAATTTTAATAAAATTTCACAACCACACACTTATTGTCCAAATTAAAACAAAAAAACTTTGCGCATGAACCTTCCACAAAATGAACCTAAACAGTTTTAACATCAACCGCAACCCCAAAAAACACATTTTAAATCACCTACTTAAGTGTATAAAATAGCAAAAGACATTTAACACCATTCCAATTTTATTTCGCTGGATGGTATACTATTTCACACTATATAGTCGTTACACCAAAACCTTAAGTTGGGATAGGGTCCTTATATCTAAATTAACAACTGATGTTTATATTTCAAAGTCCATGAGCGGGACGAGTTTTCATAATTTCAAATTAAAACCTAATTGTAGATAAATTTGATGTTTTTTATTATCAAGACTAAATTGAGGGGAGAGAAATAACAAGGTATGATTCTGGATAGGAGAGAAAAAAAAATCTTCCTCTAACTTCATCAAACATGGGTGGCTTATCGAATTAATAGATTCACCTGATTTCTATGAAAGAGTAATTTGCGTTGTTTAGAGGGGAGAAATGAGTTATCGTCCTCTGAGGATCTTTAGCCGTAGGTGGCTCGTCGATATGACGATTTTTCCCACTAATTATTAAGTTGACAACTCAAACCAATCTGATAAATACCGCGCATCAAATCGAGCGCATTAGCCAACCATAAACGATTAAAGTATATTTTTCATATGAAGTTAGGAGAAGGTGTAGCTTCTTTTTTCGTTTTATGAGAGTGTCACGAGATTGTTTGTCAAGGAGAAACTCAAGTAGATTTCGAGGGACCCAATGTCCCAACACGCAAAAAAAAATAGTAGGGCAAGATTGGACTATCGTTAGGAACCAAATGTCCTAAGTTCAATAAGGAGAGGGAGAATCCGAGGGCATGACGTAAGGATCTGCAATAAGGCTTCAACAGACCAAAAAGATTTAGGACTGAGAGTGAACTGGAGGAACAAACAGGAACATTAAACAAGAAAAATAAGAGGTTCAATTTTTTTTGGCACACTTCTCTTATAATAAAAGTATCAAATGATGGATTTTAGAAGAACCCATAAAGGCACTTAGATGAGAAAAAAAAAACGAAAGAGTTCGGAAACAAAGGTGACAGCAAAGTGATAGGTGGTAGTGGTAGCATATAAGTCTCGACTAATGATTCTAAAGCCCAACTACAATCACGAATAATAGAATCAAGAGTTTGAGGGGCTTAAAAATTAGCACGGATGTTGAGAAAATGAATGAATGATGCCAGGTAATAGAGGAGTTGAGGAAGATAGAATGTGATTTTGAAAGAATGGCGCCAGACGGATTCACTTTGAGGACGACCAACCCCTTTTTTAAAATAACATTCTTATAAGGTTTTAAAATGTTGTATATAAGTTGTTGCAATCATGTTGTTTACCTCTATCAGCGCGTTTGAAGTGCGGGTAATTGTTGATTATTCAACACATTATAAAAGTTACGAGAAAGATCAATTTTTTTGATTATCGAACTTCGAACGAGAATGTATTATGATGAGCGAATGCCTACAGTTATGTTCTAACATCGAAGAATGAGCCGAGCCATACGTGAACAAACAAATGTTGTTGCAACAACCATCCAACAAAATCCTTATGCTGAGAACACCATAAGTGCCACCGTTCAATCCCTTTACTATCGACCAACCACCACCTCCTCACTACTCCGATGAGAATTAGTTTGACGACCACCTTTATTTTTTTTTCGTTTTTTTCCTCAATGGAGAAATTGTTTTGACGGTCGAACTGGTGCAACGAAAAACATCTTCAACGATAAAAATACAATGATAAAGGATAAAAATACAATGATAGAGATTACTATGAGATAATAGAGAGAGGGGGACATAGGTTACAACGAGAAAAAAACAGAGTGATAGATCAAAAGAGCGAGGGAGGGATGAAGCAAGAACGAGAGTTAAATTATAAGAGCAAAAGACAGAGAGGGAGAGCGAGAAAAGAGGGAAAGAGGAAAAATCTTGTTTATGTGTTGGAATTAACATAGGGAAAACGGGAGAGGGAGGAAAAGAAATACAAGGTAGTAAAAAGGTAGTGTATCTTCATGAGGTGGAGGAAATCAAATATAAAAAATGCAAAATTGTAACGGTTTAAATTTTATAATGACTTTACAAATCCAATGAGGGGGGGAGGGGGGGAGGGGGATTTGAAGACATGCTTCCAATTAAGGCCAAAATTGAATAATGGTTTTAAAGGGTAAAATAGTTTGAGCTGAAACGGTATTCGAAACTCTATACCTCTCTTTGCAAGTGTAAACATAGACGTGTTATACGGAAAGGGAGAAGAGAACCAACACAACACGGATAAATGGATAGCAAGGATGCAAGCAAGTGGGATTTTCAAAGACCAAAATGACACGTTACTATGACAACCATCAAAAATCAAATACGCAACGCAAAGGGTTTGTCAGTTGTCAAACCGTATAACCATGGCTCCACACGTAAAAAAACATCACCACATCTACGTAGTGGGAAGTTGGGGAGTGAATAAGGTCGGTAGGCGCGTAATGAGAACCGATGTTTTGAATAAAGATCGAAAAATATCGTGAAAGCAAATTGACAATGAAAATTGCGTTGTTACAAGTGGCGTAAAAAGGGATTTGCGAATCGAAACTAGAAATGAGCGCTTGATAAACAATATCAACATCAAGACGATAGATTCAGCCGATAGTCAAAAATTTTGGTTGAACGCATCCGAGATTTCACATTGTCATATAAATAGGGACTACATAATTGTCGGGACAAAGTAATAGCAAGAAGTAAGATTAGACGACCCCAAGAGAAATATGGACTTGTAGTAGTCAACGACGCTAAATAACTTCCCCGCTTCAAAACGGACAATGTGACATGGAAATTAAAATATTTGGATGGGCACTTGGATGGGCTTGACACTCCGAGAAAAAGACAAAACGACGTAACACCACTACGGATGAGAGAGGAACGATCGCTTACCGATCTTAAAAAAAAAAAAAAAAAAATTATATATATCGAGATAGCTTCGAAGTGTCGTCGTCCGACTCCCATAGGTCCATAATAACGCATGTTTATAAAACAACCAAAGTGCCAAGAACGGACCGTACACACAATAAGGAAAATGTGGTAGTGGCTCTAGCGACGGATTTTCCCAGTTAAGGCTAAAATAGGTAGGTAGCTTTGGCCATTTAGGGATACATCTACGTCAAACGAAATAGTGTCAATATTTTGGCAATGTGTGAAACATAAAATCGTACACATCTGGCATGATTCGACATGGAGCATGATTATACTATATGTGTGTGGTCACATGATGTTTAACTAGTTTATTTTACGGTTATTTTTTTCCTCGTAATTTTTTTTTTTTAATTTACGCAACTTTCAAATAAATTTAAGTTCACATCTTCATATTTTTGTCTCCTTTTATATATGCATTGAATATGGCTGCTTTATATGTAGCAAAATATATATTTGGTACTTATTGATATGTGGATGCATTAATCAACATACCTTTTGGGGCTGTATTTTTTTGCACAAAAGAGAAAAATGAGCTCCGTCGACACACAATTTGTGTTTTATTTCTTTTTAAAACTCTTTAAAGTTTTCGCAATCTTGTTGCTCTCGGTTATCATTAGTGTAAAGAGAGTAAACTTTCGAGCGTATAACCTTCAAACATTATATTCGTGGTGGCAATAATTATTTGGCATCTTCTTACAATATCAAAATTTAGGTGGTTGACAAACAATCGGCCCTTAAGGGTTACTTCTCCATTCGAGCGTGTGCGACCTTTTTAATTAGGCATTGCACAAAAGTGGAAGACGGGCCTCCGAGGGATGCCAAACTTGATGAATTGTAGTGCAGGGTGGTAAGATTCGAGTCCTTTAAGAAAATTTGAAATTTTAAAATCCTCCACGTATGAGTGGGGTGAGACATGGGGTACTTATAAGATGAGAAGAAGATGGACACAATAGGTAAGGATGGATTACATGAATACATAGTGGAAGGCTTCGGAAAGATTGATGGGATAAGGTAGTATTGTGGCCATAGAGAATTGAATATGCATCGTAGTGGGCTTAACATATGTGTTGCTAAACAACATAACACGTAAACTAATAGTTTGCGCCAAACTTATATTTTTCCGACAAATTGATGATTATTTTGCCTCATTTTTTTTTTACCATTGCGAAGGTTGGTGTCTTTAATTTGGTAGCCTCTGTATTTTTGTATAGCGTGATGGTTGTTCACCAACTGGTGGTGACCTTGAGTTAACATCCATTTTTGCCATTATTCCACTATCATGCTTTTAGTGGATTAAGACGGAACCCAAGACGAACAATAACTTTTATGTGAAAACATTTTAGCTTTACTTACTCATGCGGTTACTATCTAATAAGAAGATTCTCTCTCTCCCTCTGTCTTTTTTTTTCTCTCTCTTTTCTTTCTCTTTCTTATTTTTTGTTTGTTTTTCTCTGTTTTTCTCTTTGTCTTTCCTTTTTTCTCTCTCTCTCCCTCCCTTCTTCTCTCTTTTTAATTTTATCTCTCTTTTTCTCTATCCTTTTCCCTTTTGTTACCCATTTCTCTCTCTTTCTTGCTATACGTATATAATAGGAAAAAAAATGTAAGTCTAATGGCGATAATTTTGAAGTTGATGTTCATATTCAAATTTTGACTAAACTCATATTTATTATCAACTAACATACTTACTCCAAAACGATATCCATTTGGCTTTTTAGTGATGCACTTAAGGTGAAACGTGACTTAATCGTTTGGGCATATCAATATGTGTTACGAATGGAAGTAGTATTGAAACATATAATGACTTTTTAAGATATGGTCATGGTTTTTTTTTGCCCATTTTGTTTAGTTGCGTCACTGTTTCGTTGTTGGGTAAGTTTACGATGAACTGCACACGTGAAACATTGCGTTGTGACACTCCACCAAATCGATTAGCCAAAATTTTATTAACAAAAAAATTATATGGAGGGGAAATTTTTTTGTGGATGATATGGCTATGCATTGTGTGCAACAGCAATTATGAATTTTATATTGTTGGCCACAAGTCGAAACATGGTAGTATGGATATTTTGTAGCGAAGTGTAACCACTTGAATATTAAAATCCGAAAGTTGATATGAAACACTACAAATTTGTTACTATTTCTTATCTAAACGAATCTTCATCGATTTTACATATTTCAATAGTTTAATATACTCGATGGTCATTAAGTATCACAATTGTCGGCTTTTGCTTTTTATGTTTTAAAAGTGCGAAAAGTTTCACTTTTTTTGTAAGTTTGTCTTGTATGCAATCTTTGCTTTCCAATGCTGAAATCTTTCAAAACTCTAAGTTTTCCTCTATCTTTTCTTTAAAGGGGGTATGTGAAGTTAATTTTTGTCATTCTTGGGCTATTATCGGGTTTCAAACTGTTTTATGAAATTTTCAACCGTTTTATTATATTTCTCAGTGTTTTATTGGTGGTTTAGCTTTACGGCTTAAATATAAAGGTTCTTGTTTGATATTCGTGGAAGTTGTTTTATAGGGCAAACAACATGTATCAGATGCAATTTCACGTGGTTTGACATTTTTACAAAGTTACCAACATAAGCGAATTGCCACATCGATGAATATAGAGAATCCTATTAATCTTGAAAATTAAAAACCGCTAACTCCATGCCTATACGCAATACTAAAAAAATGTACATTTGTTTAGGGTGAATTTTGATCGTAATATACTACTTTTTGCTACCTTGTCGTACGTCTATCGTTGTGATCATAGTTCAAAAGTAGGCGTTTTTATGGTAGGCCTTTGGTCGGCGCCTTTATCGTAAGTTGTGTTATGTGCTTTTCATGTGATATTCTTAGATCGCTACTTTGATCAACGACCGTCCGATCGTCCGAATCTGACGGTGTAAATAATTTTTTTTAGTCCGAATGTTTTAATTGGTCCAATTTTTGGTCCGAATGTTTTAATTGGTCCGAATAGGTCCGAATACAATATGGGTCTTAAGGTTGCATACAATAGGCATATTGTATGGGCCTACTTTCACCTACTTTTGAACTATGGTTGTGATGTATGTCGAATGTCGTTTGTCCTAATATTTAACGCCTGACAACGTAACAGATTTGTTTTTCATTACCACGGGAGTCGTATAATCACCTTTGGTGGCGGGAATTGCTAATCGCAGAGACGATTTTTGCTGCGCGCAGGTACAGTAGTTGTCAGAAATTGTACATTTGAAGTACAATTTTGTACAGGCTACGTACCTTTAATTTCAGATCTTACGGTCAATCCGTCGAACAACTTTGACTGGCGGAATATTGTACCGGCGGTTAAAAAAGTGTCGCGCTTGCAAACGTCGACCGTCATACCGTCATAAAAATAAAAAATTCACACGGCCGGCGCAGGTTTACTGTAACCAAACTGCGGCAGCCACATATAAATAAAATGGCTGCGTGCAGATAGTTTACTGCAAAAATGAAATCAACTCGCGAACCGTTACATTGAACTTGGACACATATTAAAGGACGACGTACAACATGCGTAAACTCGCACGAAACCAAATAAACTTCGTACAAAATAAAAAATGCGTACCTCGATTACCCGCGTATAAATGTCGATGAAACTAAAATGACACGTCGTCGCGTCCTCGTTTGACGTGACAACGAGTTGATTTCATTTTTGCGGCTAACGTGAAGCGATAAACTATCTGCGCGCAGCCATTTTATTTATATGTGGCTGCTGCAGTGTGGTTACAGTAAAACTGCGCCAGCCGTGTGATTTTTTTTTTTTATGACGGTCGACGTTTGCAAGCGCGACACTTTTTTAACCGCCGGTACAATAATCCGCCAGTCAAAGTTGTTCGACGAATTGACCGTCAGATCTGAAATTAAAGGTACGTAGCCTGTACGAAATTGTACTTCAAATGTACAATTTCTGACAACTGCCTGCGCGCAGCAAAAATCGTCTCTGCGATTAGCAATTCCCTTAATGGCGCAAGCGTTTGCGCCAAGCCAAATGATCCATGTGACCAGTTTCGGATGTTAGTTTTACTGGATGTTCCATGAGTTATTGTTTGCTTTGGCCATCTCCGTGATTCACGGAATGTGTGGCATCTTGGCGGACAACTTCGAATGCCAAATTTAAAAATGTTCGCAAAAGATGGATGACGGCTACTTATAGTTCGACCCTTACTACCCAAGTGTGGGATAGTAGAAGCTTTTGAATTATCCACCTAACCTTGTCCACTTGTCAGCCCCTCCTCCCTACTCTCTGGTCTTTGCTTTCCCAGCAGCCGAAACAGAGCGCTGACTGCTGCTTTCGCGGATGCCGCCTTTTCATGGAGGCCTGTCTGCTCTCCTGCGTAAAGCGTCACTTAGATCTGTTTTGCTATGCCAATGCCACTTTCCTTGCTGAGCGTCTGCATGCCGGGTTTCCATCCGAAGCCAATCGTTTGCTTCTTGCACAGTGCTATTTTCGAGCAGACCAGCCCCAGCGAGCGTACCATCTCTTGAAAGGCATGTATCCTGGCGCATTACAAATTCAAGGCTTCATCTCTTTGAGTTGCAGTATTGAATGGGCGAGCAAGATACATGCAGAAAAGGAAGATATTTTTTGTTCAGACTGCAGATACAACTTTTTTTCTGACTGCAAATAGCTCGGCTTTTGACTGAACAGGAAGCAAGTCAGGACAGTGTCGCTATCTTCTGGCTGTCGTGTGCCTGCAGCTTCATTATCTGCCAGAAGCCGAGGCAGCACTCACACCGCGACCTTCTGAGCAGCCTAATTCGGTGAGGCGCTTACTTTTTGTTTTGCTTCTCCTGGCGTTTTTTCTGGTTTATGTAGAATCATTTTATTCAAAACCTCTTTATCAACCGTAATATTCTTGAACACAGTAACCAGTATTTCATTCATGCACACGAATTAGTTTGTCTAATAATGGATATTGAGAGGTGTACGTGGATGCCATACAATAAGCATTTTCTTTTGTCAATGGAATATTTGGTCTGGATTAATTTTGCATTCATGCCAGTTTTGACCCAGATGAACTGATGGACAGATGAAAGATGCATGGTGCTTTATCACAAGTATTTCCTGCTAATGCAAACTTTTACAGTAACGGTAATGCTAATTCTTTGGTAAGTTCCTTGGGAAGCCTTTGCAAGAGTAAACTAGTTGTCTAAATGCCCAGGTCTTTGCTGTCAATTGAGTCGACTCTTGCGTCTGGCAAATTATATGGATGTCTGGACCAAGCCTTTCTCCGTTAACAATTCATTTGCTGGCATGCCCAGGTACCAAATGGCGGTGCCGGTCTCTACCTTCTGGGCCTTATCTGCAGGTGAGCACGCGTTTAGAGTTTAGTTGCATTGCAGGAGTTTTCTTCGCAAGTGTTGTTACGAACTGATGTTTTTTTTTGTTTCTGCAATCTGTTCAGAAGGACTGACAGGAGGCAAGCTGCTATTCAACACTTGAGTGCAGCATTAGCACTGGATCCATTTCTTTGGTGTGCCTATGAGGAGCTCTGTCAGCTTGGTGGGTGCACATTTCCGTGGATATTTTCTGCTCTCTATTTTTGCCTGCTGCGAGTAGCATGTGCTTGCATGCTTGTTGCTGTAAAATCTGCTTTTTTATGAGAGCATTGAAACTCAGAAAGGATCCATGTGGTTCTCTGATAGCAGGAGCCGAAGAGGAAGCTGCCCGTGCCTATGGAGATGCCGCAATGGCTGCCGCTGAACAGCTGGCTCAGCAGGCAGGAACAGCAGCTACCTCTGGAGGTGCATCTTCTCGCCAGCATTTACCAGATGAAGAAATGCGGCGCTCAGGAAGCCCACAACACATGCGCACACCTCTTGGAGTGCAGGCAGGACAAGTCTTAAATGGCTCCCTTGCTTCACCTCTCCCTGCATCCCCATCAGCTTTTTCAACTCCGCCTCCCACTTCTGTGCTGGTGAGCAGCCGGCTGAATGGCCTTTCACATTCCATACTGCACAGTTGTAATCATGGGACAGAGCATTCCCTCATATGGCCTCTAGGGTTTGGGTTTGGGTCTGGAATTCGGGTTTGGGTGTGGTTCCTGGTTGGGTCCGGGTTTTTCTGGGTTTGGGTTTAGGTTTGTGTTTCGATTGGTTAATGCTTCAGATGTATTCTGGAGCACAAGCACCATTGCGCAAGGCTGATCAACGGCCAGCCCAAGCAGTTCCTACGGACAGCACTGGAGCAACGGGAGAGGGTTCTCCTCGCTTAAGAACCGTGGGAACGCAAGGGGGAGGAGGAAGGCGGAAGTTTGTTGACGAGGGCAAGCTTCGCAAGGTTATCTCCCCGAACTTCCTTTTTTTTGAATTGGTAGATTATTCATCTGAAGGGTCGCCATTGCTGGTAAGTTGTAAAGACGCTGAGTTACCATTGTTGTTGTGCTCGGGGACCATTGAGGTGAGAATGGTACACCAATTCTCGCTATTAGTGTGTATGTTTTTTTGTCCTTTAAATTCATTTTCTTTAGTGCACCCTTGTCCTACTATAAACTGGGAGGTTTCTTACCTTCCAATTGGTGGCCTTTAAATGTGAATCGGACATGTGTGCATGGAGGAAAGTTGATTTAACTGGCAAAAATAACATCAACACAAATAGTGATGTACAGTGCACGCGCTTATTTCCCATACTTCACGATATCCCCGTTTTCCTTTTCATTCCACTCTCCCTTTTTCTTAACTTTACCCTCCCTCTATCCTCGCCACAGTATGGCCCGGACACCACCCCTCTCTGGCCTTCCGAAGTCCTCTTTCCTGGGGTAGGAGTCCCGCTCATCTTCCATTACCAGGAAACATACTCTATAATGGAGGTTCTAACCTTTCGTTAGGATTAACTGTACACTTAAGATGGGGAACCTTACTTCGTCATATTCTGCTTGCTAGCCTTGTTCATGGAGATGACGGTATTCAGCAGAACCCTAAACAGAAATAAACAGGTCCGAGGGGAGAGGCAGCTAGGCAGAATGGGCGGAGAGGGGGGAAAGGGGGAGCAACCTTACTGGATGGTGGGCAAGGGAAGGGGAGAGGATAAAGAAAAGTTTGATAGGTGAGCGGAAGGGAATGGTGAGATGTGGAGGGCTAGTTGTGTTGTGATTCAAATAGAGAATACGTTAGCTGGTCGCAGTTCAGCTTGTGCCAACATATAGTGAAGTTCACTGTTGTTCACTAAATGCAGGCTTGCAGGTAGGCTAACTGCCCAAGAGAGAGGGTAGTTATTGGCTTGCAGTGCACCAGATAAGAGGAAATGTGCAAGTCTAGGAGTTTGCGTAGGATGTAGTGTCTGTGCGAGTACAGTGTCTGAACAGACAGATGGTAAATTTGTGAAGTTGGCTTAGGGTGATGTCGCTAGAGTTTGTGAAAGTCTTGTTCAGTGAAAATAACCAGTTACAAAAAGCATTATTGGTGATAGGGCCGCCGGTGAGTCATGGCGTCAGAAATGGGAAAGGCCATTGTGTTCTGAAGTATTGCGTATCAATTTGCACCTATTTTTATGTATCAGGATTTACAAAGGATGTTGTACGCTCATTTGTCATGTGATTGAAGGTATTCCAACTCCTCTGTATGGCATAGAGTTTGGACTCCTGAATATTTAGCTATTTGAGACTTGTGGATGCATAGGTTTGAGTTCGCTTTGGTCAAAATTTAGTATATAGGCTTTGGATGTATGTTTTTCATATTTAGTTCTTGATGAACCTTTCAGTTGCTTCCATGGACTTAATACTGTTGGCTATACTTTGCCAAATTAATCTTGAAAAGCTTCTAGGACCGGCTGACTGATGGCTAAAATGACCCTTTAAGGTGGTTATGGTGACAACGGGCACACAGCTATTTGTAACAGTGCTGTTAGCACAATGGTGTCATCTGTTGATTGTGATGTAGTGTACTGCAAGATGTCGTAGTCGTAGATTTTTCTCGATGCAGTTTATCCAGATGGCATGTTGTGACATGTGTCTAGTTGTCCCGCCATCATACCCATCAATAGCCAATTGGAATCGCCCTGGATATTGTTTGCTCAGCCAGAATATTGCCACATTTTGCAGGTGGCCGGTAGGCTTTTTGCTGAGCCAGCTGCACTTCGAAGAAGTACACGATTGGCAGAGGGCGGCACACGTGCATCTGCCGGCAGCAAAAGTGGCAATGCTGGCGTAGGAGTAGAGCGAAGTTCCACTGCAGCTGCAACTGAGAGGATACGCTCTGGCCGGAGAGGCGACGCTGTGGCTGATGAAAGCGGTAACTTGATGGCATCACTGTCCCCAGATAGCACAAAAATCAGAGTGTTAATTCTCCCGCATAACTGGGAGGTCTTTTTTATGAGACGGTGGGGAGGGACTTTATGTCAATGCAGGCCGAAGGTCAACAGAGTATATGCAGGGGCCTGCAAGTGATTTGGCGGGGCCCACCAGCAGCAGTAGCAGCAGTAGCAGCAGAGGGGGGGTGGGTCAAGCAGCAGTACGGATGACAGGAGGTTCTAGTCGCATGGGAGCCAGTGGCCTGGCAAGCCGTACAGCACCAGGAGCTGAGACACCTGTAGTAGACAACAGAACACAGGCACAGAGCCTTGGAGCTGGACCTGGAGGAAGGGACAGTGGCAGTGCAGCCACAGCAGCCGCTGAAGGCACACGGGAGCTTATGTCCCTTCTTCGTATCCTCAGTCATGCGTTGCGACTGCAGTGTATGCTTCGTTCTCAGGTAACCTTTCATCTGTTCCATTTCTAATTTTCATGACTGTATGGAGAAAGGGGAGGTTTATGCAGAACACATAAAAATCAGGCCTTTTTTTTTGCTACTGATGGTTGAAAAGACAACTTACAGTGACATTGTATTTTATGCAGGAGGCGTTAGAGGTGTTGCAGCAGCTTTCTCCGCAACATTATGCAACCTCGTGGGTTCTTTGTCTGGTAACCTCTCTTGCCTAAAATCACTTGCCCATTATATTACCCGCAATAAAGCTATGTTCTTATGGACAGCGACGGGATTTGCAGGTGGGCCGAGCACATTATGAGATGGTGGAATATGCGCAGGCAGAGCGTGCTTTCAGCTGGGCTCGAAGGGTGGCACCGTATGGGACTCATGGGCTGGCCATCTACTCTACGGTGCTTTATGTATGCACAGCTGCGCCAGCTTGATTAAGCAACCATCTGTTTTAAGAGTCAAAGAACATTCAAAGTGACAATTGGCATGTTTGAGCACGTTCTTGAAGATAAGCTGTTAGGTTTCTAAGTGTGGATGCTTGTTATGATCGGTTTCATGTTGGTGATTGGACTAAAACACATAACATGCGTTGGTGTGTTTTAGATTCATATGTTTTTGGTTCATCCCACAGGATATAAAAAATATTTTTTGTTATTCACTTGTACTATGGAGTGTCTAAAATTTGTAGCCTTACAGACATTTGAAAGTTGGTGTTGGCATAGAAGCTTGGGAGGGAGGTGTTGATTCCTCTACTCCGTCGGATATGCCACACACAAATTGTACGAAATGCCAAGTCAAAGTCGTGGTGTTTCATTCCTTCGTCTGTTTGTATCATTGCATGTCGCCCATCATCACGTTGGAGAAGGGAGGGGCATGCAGCACATGAAAAGGAAGGCAGATTTGAGCTATCTGGCACAGGAGGCGTTGGCGCTTGACCGACTTTCTCCTGAATCATGGTACTGATGCCAGCTTCTGACCTTAAGGTTATTCAGTTGTTTATCTTTTGCCCATGTTGCAATTGGCTCATTTCACTCATGTGTCTGGCGCTGGGCAGGTGTGTAATGGGGAATTGCACGAGTGCACAAGGAGAGCACGAGGCTGCCCTTCGCTTTTTTCAGCGGGCTTTACAGCTTGACCCTCACTTTGCCTATGCACATACTCTGTGTGGCCATGAGTAAGTATGGCGATATGGAACTTATTTGAATTGTACTGTGACATTATGGAACTTCTTTGAATCATACTTTGCAGGGGCTGGGGTGAGCTGGGATTGAGACTCGGTTTTTGTGCTAAAGCATCTGGGAACCGACTGTGCAGGCATGTGGCCATGGAACAGTTTGAGGAAGGGGTCACCTGTTACCGTGCTGCATTGCGACTTGACAGCCGACACTACAATGCCTGGTGGGTGATTGGTCACAAAGCTGGATATAACCGGTACACAATTGCTGGACGCTGAAAAAAAATACGATTTGCCCTTTTGCTAACAACATTGTTGGCATTTCAATGTACAGGTATGGTCTTGGCAGCATTTACCTTCGTCAAGAGAAGCCAGAATTGGCTGAATATCACTTCCGACGTGCATTGCAAATACATGAACGATCTTCAGTGCTCCGCTGTTACCTTGGCGTTGCACTTCATGCACTCAAGGTGGAAGACATCTCCACCTTAACTTGAGTCTGACCCAGTAACAACCACATCATTTGATACGGAAGTGGGGCTTGATGCCTGGGGGATCACATTGGAAATGGTGGTTGACTAGTCTTTTGACCTCATTAGCTTGTCAAGCTGTAGGTTAAAATAATTACTCTGCTTTTTGAATGCATGGCATCACATTCTGATGAAAACAGAATGGGGTTTTGCATGCATCAGAGGAATGGAGAGGCATTAGAAGAGCTCCAAGTGGCGGCTGAGGGAGACCCTCGCAACCCTCTCCCTCTGTATCAGCGTTGTGTGGTGCTACTAGCAGAGGGACAGCTGGAGGAGGCTTTAGAGGGGGCAAAGGAGCTCTGTCAACTGGCTTCTGGAGAGGCATCTGCTTATTTTCTACTTGGTCGGGTACTTCACCGAACTCTCAACCCTGCTCTATCTTTTGGAGATGTCTTTGCTGACACCTATAGCCGTGGAAAACAAAATAGAGGTTGATGGATATGCACCTACCCGTCGACATAAAATTTATGAGCTAGTTTGCTCTTGCAAAACTCAATGCTAAGCTTACTTTTGCGCTTGTTGTTTTGGGTCCTCGAGGACCTTAAAAGATGTATTAGCACAGTTTTCGTGGACTCCAAGTCCACAAATGATCTCATTTCTGTCTGTGGGTAGTTTCTATTTGGTTCCTTGCATTTCCGGGTGTTCATTTCGATCTCTGTGTTTGCTGAGTTGTTTGCCAGGCTATAAATTCTTGTCCACATACCATTTTGCTTGTGTTAATATTTTCTACCGCTACCTTCTTGAAATGGGTGCCTTTGCAAAATCTTTTCTGAAAATATGCGAGCATCCTGGTTGTGGTTTCTAATCCTTACACTGCCACGGAAGGTTTTCAGGTTTATGCTCGCATGGAACAACCGGGGATGGCTCTGTTACAGCTTAGTGTAGCACTCGATCTTAAACCGCCTCCCTCAGAAGCGACCAGCATTAAGGTGTGGATTCCCATATTCCTCCTTAAGTTTATGCTTTAACGTGAATCGTTAAGTTGTGCACTCCTCTATCTCTCAGCAAGTGTGTGCGGTTTTCTGCGAATGTGGCATTGACGATAGCTGTGGAGCTTCGGGGGACGAGGTGTGGGGGTGCAGGCAGCTATGGAGAAGCTTCCGGTGCTGGGGCCAGAGACCCAAGTAGAGGAGGATGCAGAACAATGATGAAATAATTTTGGCTCGAATTTGATACGGGGGATTTATATATGCCCGACACTGATTCTCTTCAGACAAAAAATGGGCCAGACCTCTTCGATTAGAATTTTGTTTTTCTTGCACCAAGTAGTCTCCAGTGAGTTTATGTGAATATAGATTCAATTTAGGGGGCAGATGGATGCTGTATTTTACATTTATATTCCACTGATATTTTTTGCCGATTGGTGTAGATCAAAAGTTGTAGACATTATAGGAATCGGAAACCTCTGTATGGCTGTGTGTTAGCTGCTATATGGGCGATTGTCTCCCTGGCAATGTCACCACTTTTTAACCAGTCTTATCAAGTGTTTCCTGGTCTGTCTGCATTCTGCTTTCTGAGGTGTATATACTGACAGTTGTGTTTGCCAATTTCGGGTGACCTTGTTTACTCGGAGAAGATCCAGTAGGTATTGCTTGTTGACAACTGGTGACCACTAGTTACACACTGTGTATCATTGTTCGCATTGATGTTTTGTTTGCCACTGAAATCATCTTTTCTCCGTGCACACATGTCCGGTTTCTGTTTAGGGACCACTACTGGGCGGGTAAGTATTGTATGTTTTTATCGTAACTGTTTGATTAGTAATAAGGCAAGTGTGCAGGGAGAAAAGATGACGTGGAAGTCGCGAAAAAATCATAAGAGCCAACATTGATACACGGTGTACTTCTCTCCTGGGTATGGTGGCAAGCAATATTGAGTCGGTTTTCTGCATGAGCCAGTCAGACTTTGTGGAATCTGCTCTCAAGGCACCATGCGGCAGCATTTGAACAATGGGCTGACCGGGCGATGGTTCCTGTGTGCATTATGAAGCTTGGATAAATGTCACGAATTTCTACATGTTGGATAGTTTCATGTTTTTAGCTTCTATTTGGTTATACTTTGTGGTCCAAACCTATTTAAAGGTAAAGCTCGAGAAGTGTATGTTCTGGAGCTTAGTTTCTCTGGCCAATTTTGAGAGTTAACAAAGGCCTGCCCACAATTGCTTCTCTCTCAGGTTCAAAACGTTAAAACAGTCGTGATAGAGAGAAAATAATTTCTAAGATGATTTCCGCATTGTTAGTTGGATGTGGAAGACGTGACTGAAATGGAAACCCTGAAAGGAGCATATTTTCATACCGACCAATTTTAAAATAAAATTCTCAATTGCTTACAATGTACGTGCGTATCAGGTCATGGTACAACACAACGTTTGTACTCTTTGCAGGTGAGATGTTAGAAGAAAACAAATAAGGATGTGAAAATAGTACAGAAGAACCTATGAACTTAATGATTACCTCTATAACATCATATCTGGCATTTTTATATATCGATATTGATGTGAGGACTTCCAGTATCTCTGTTGTGGCTACATTCCCACAACCAAAAAAACAAAATAAAAGCAAATAAGCTGAAGCTTCCCCAAATTCTTGCGTCTCGAAATTGATACACAACACTACTAAAAGCACCTTCTGTGGTGCATAGGCCACGGATTTTTTGTTATATATATGTATCGACGTTACACGGTCTGTAGATGGCTGCCGTTTTCCCCGAGGGCAGTTTGAGGACGTACTGTAGCCGTCTAAAGAGCCGAATGGCGCGATTGCTTCACAGATGAGGAGCCAAAAGTAATCGAACGGTCAATGTTTACGCATAGGCTCTGGAGACGCTTGAGATCTCCTTGTTGAAAAAAAAGAGTACGCCATGGTACTTAAACGTACGTGATATTGTAAACCACACCGTGAACCACTATTTTTGTTAATAACACTATATCACTGCCTCTAAATTACGACGTTGAACTTAAAATATAATTATTAATATTATTTTGTCGTAGGGGGCGATTTTATTATTTTGTCCATTACGGTAATATAGGTACGGTATTTAAGTGTTCAATTACTCCAATACAGGAGGTTTTTAAATGGTATTGTGTACAAACCATAGTTCAAAAGTAGGCGTTTTTATGGTAGGCCTTTGGTAGGCGCACAAAACTTGGCACAAAACTCGCGTAGAGTAGGCATGCTGTATGTGTGTTGTTGTGCACACCCTTGTACGAACGTACGAATCTGACGTATGATCATAGTACAGCGCACGTCGCCGGACGAAATTTTTTAGCGAACTGACACGGCGTAGGATGACATTCAGCGGGAAAGAAAACCCGGAAAAAAAAAAAACTCGGACGGGCAATCAAACAAAATTTCGCGTGCGATGGAGTGAAATGCGTGCGGTGGAGTGAAATAAGTGCGGTGGAGTTAAAATGAGCGCGGTGGAGAGCGTTGAGAGTGCGATGAGAGAGAGTACGGAGAGTTCATAGTTTTTTCAAAAAGGGCGAAACCGCCAAAGTGTTTTTGCAGCCACCAACGGGTAGGTTTTGGCAGTGTGGAATATATTTTTTTAATCGTCCCATAATGCCTGGTTTGTCAATTTGAGGCTTTATTTAGTGTGGCATTCAAAATTGCAGACGCTAATATGACATATAGTCCTATCGTAAGTTTTGTTATGGGCTTTACATGTGATCTTCTTAGATCGCTACTTTGATCAGCGACCTTCCGATCGTCCAAATCTGATGGTTTAAATAAAAAATACCTCAAAACTCACAGAATAAATAAAAATTGTCCAAATGTTTTTCAAAATTTAGACATGACGTTTAATTCTCCATCGATCGATGTGCAACTCAACCCTGTTACTATTTTTTTGCACCTTGCGACCCATACAATATGGGTCTTAAGCTCATATTGTATGTTTTACATACAATATGCATTCTGTATGGGCCATAGTTGTACATAGCGATTAGTGCGAACGATTCAATTGCGACGAATTATAGGCAGCGAACGCATTGAACCTTTTGAACAAATCGTTAAAAATCGTTAATGAATTTTCATCCGTAATATTCCGTACATGTAAAAAAAAAAAAACATATAGCGTTGTAAGATTTCTTGTTATATTAGCGTCAAAACATTATAAATATTTAAATATTTTTCATACTCGCACCGAAATTTCTTCATGGACTGGCTACGGACATCTTACTAGTAGGCTACGCTAATGTGGCGTAGAGATGGGTTTCAAATCTCGGCAAACGTTAACGCAATTTTTGAGAAAGTCTGTTTGTCTGATACTATACATCCATGGCCGCCTTCTCTCCCTATCTTTTCAACATTCCATGGCGGCTTCTTTAAAAAAAAAATGGAGAAGACGTAAATACGGTTTTCAAACTTACCGCGCGAAAATAGTGTGACATTTCAAACGTCTCCTTTCAAAAATGTCCATCTATCTTTTCAACATTCCATGGCGGCTTCTTTCAAAAAAAAATGAAGAAGACGTTCGTACAGTTTTCAAACTTACCGCGCGAAAATAGTGTGACATTTCAAACGTCTCCTTTCAAAAATGACCATACATTTTCGATAAAATTACGTACATGTTCCGTGAAATTTCTGTTCAGTTCACTTGACAGAAAGTACCAATAACTGCGACGTATGTTTTCCTCAAATTCCGTACATTTCCGTAACAAACCGTACATTTTACTGAAATACCGTACAATCCCGTAAATTGTCCGTTCAGTTTACCGAACAGAAAGTACATCGCATTTTTTCAAAAGTCACGAATTATACGTTTCAATCGGAAAAAAGGAAAAAATCGCACGATTTGAACAACTATGGTATGGGCCTACTTTCACCTACTTTTGAACTATGGTACAAAATGTGTATTGTCCTTTTACCGCTGTTCATTTCGTACAAAAGTACAAACAGATTGTCAGGCCGTCGACTACCCGAAAGTGTGTGGCGTGGATACGGGAAAGCGTACTCATATATGACTCCCAGTAATTAATGTAATCACGCGAATCTGTCCCCACTGCGTGAACGCAGGCTAATATTCTGTTGACGTTGGGCCACTGAACTAAAATAGAGTTTATAATTCTACATATACCTTTACACTAATAATTTAGGGAGTTGATCATGGGAGTGACTGTTTTGGCTGCGCACAGTCACTTACGTCATTTTGTCAAAAAGTGTACGTTTGAAGTACACATTGGTACAAGCAAAATACCGTAGTGGTATTAGACATTGGGGGAGAGCTTATTTGGCAGGCGGCGGAGACCTTCGAGGAGGATTTTGCCCGGGCAATGTAAATCCCTCCAGTTATTGAAAAGGACAGAAAAGCATCGCGCGAAGCGCGGAGATTTTTTTTTTAGGAGTCTCCTCGGTGATTAGGTCAGATGGACAAAAAAAAAAAAGCAAAGCGTTCATACTTACAGCGTTCCCATATAGAGCATTCGCTAGAAATAGCGTCACGCGCGTCGCATGAGAACACGTAAATCCCGCTGGTGACTCAAAATATCTACAAAATTTAACAAACGTTCACAATTTAAGCACTACATCGCGAATCGTAATTAGAGTAAATTACTCTAATTCGGTCGCTCGAAATTTCGACTCTATCACATGAAATAGAGTAAATGATTCTAATTTTTTCATTATTCTATTTAAGGAATAGTTTAATTAGCATTTTTAATTCTAATATAGGTTTGTTTTAAATAGTGTGGAGTAAGGACGATCTCCGACCGAACAAAATTGTACTTTATTAAGTAGAAAAGTACAAATAATGATTTAATACAGGGCGTTATCATGTAACTGCGTTTTAACAAACCGCGTAGTGCAAACGTGATAGTGACGATAAACTATACGTTTTGCCAAATTCTGTACAAATACCTTATTTACAGTAAAGGATATTAGGTGCCAAATTAGAGTAAACTTCATAGTTGAAAAAACTCTATCACATAAATTAGCATTCATTACTCTAATTTTTTTTTTTAGTTTTTGTACTCTAATTTTTTCATTACTCTAATTACGATTCGCGGTGTACAGTCATATTGTCGTCTCGTTTTGGCGCCGCAGGCAAATTTTTTTTTAGTACGCTACGTGAAATAAGGAGCATACGCGTAGAGTACAAAAATATCTTAGAGTCAAAATTGAACGAGTATTTTGAAAGGAGGAGAAGGTATTTTGAAAGCGGAAAAGTTATGTATATTCAAATTTTGAAAAGTACAATACAAATCTGCGTGTGCGATTAACATAGTCCCAAATGTAGCGTTTTTAATCAATTTCCTTACGATCAAAAGTGAAATTTTGTACTTATCAATGTAGATTAACTCTCCTCGAGGATGTCCGTACGTGGTGAAATTGATTTCGTACTCTCCAATGTAGATTAACTCTCCGCGCAAAATTCCGTACGCTCCTGATGTAGATTAACTCTCCCCCAAAATGTACTTCCATTTTAGAACATCTATGCTTTCAACCGTACGGAAATATGACGTTGACTAACACTTCTAACTACATTTCGTAAGCTCGAGCGTACATGAATATTAATACACGTAGGCTCGAAAGCAAATTATTTTAATAGAGTATATAAAATACATGTTAATTTTTCAAACTTAAACCATGAATTGCTATTAATGTTCAAGAATAATTCGTGTGAAGGAACAATTAGTGTTATTAACCCTATTTAATGTTATAAGGGCCTAATGCCAACAAAACAATAACGCTAATTTATACATCTAACACTAATTTTGATACATGTTCCTATAGTGTAGCCGCTATAGCTTGTGTCCACATAGTTGATGCTTGAACATGTGAGAACAAGTTGGCGTTATGTTTTTCCCGTCTTGATTACTGTAATCGAATTTGGGGGGGGCTTTCTCGAGACAGCGCGACTCATTTTCCCGTCTCGACATCGTTATTTGGCACTTTTTTTGTAGGTTCGTACTTAAAATCAAAAGAAATAATATGTGTTGGCACATTTGTACACTACACTATTTCAAAATTGCCCAAATTATAGTCATTGACATTAAGTACACTTTACATATATTAGCATAAAAAAAAATATAATTATTAATATTATTTTGGGTTCGTGGGTCAAAATTTGGGAGCGACAACTTAATATTAATGACAGTAATAGTAATTCACCTTGTAATTTTGTGTCCGAACGAAAAAATTCATTTTTTTTGTTTTCATTATTTGTTCTTTACATTTTTTGGTTTGTCTTTTCCATTGATGTCATATTAGTTTTGTGTTATTTGTCCACTTTTTTTTTTAGTTTTACTTCGAAACTTATGTTGCGTCGTTTTTATTATTAACATATTATTGGTTTATTATTATTATTATTATTATTTTATCAAGAAAATAACATTTTTTTTGTTTTGTTTCTGTTAAACGAAATTGTGTTTATACACGTATGCTTTGTTGCATATTACAAATTACATTTTGTTTGTTTGTTCGGTATGTATCGATGAAAGTTTAATAGAACTAATTGCGTAACTTGTTTGTTAAAATGGAATGTGTAGTTTTTCAATGTTTGTTAAAAGGAACGTTTATATTAATTTTCTTTAAAAAACATTTATTATAGTTATCATTCAACATTCGTTTTTGTTTAATGTTTTCTCATGTTACCTTCGATTTTGTATGAACGCACTAATAGTAGATGTAAATAGTTTGCGCTTTGTTTGTTCAATATTGGCATTTTGTATTTTTTGAAATAAAAAACTACAAATTTATTAAAGTTTAAACAACAAGGTAAATTACTAGAGTGTAATTGTGAAACATGTTTTATACAATGTAAAACAAAAAAGGCTAAAAAACGATTAATGTCTTGTTGTAGTTAAATTTTAAATCGTTCATTTGAGATATGTTAAAGGAAAAGAAAAGCAACGTATAACTAATTATAAGATTTTGTATGTTTTTTTTTCAAATGATTTTCTACACAATGTTGTATAAAATTATTACAAAATTATGTACATAATTAATGTATATGTATGAATATATATGTATGCATATATATGTATGTATATGTATGTATGTATGTATCTCTACCAAAAGGTGCGGCCCCCTGTGGTGTGGCCCCCACTCCCACTGAAGAAGTACCAGTGCCGAAAAAGATGGTTGGATGTAGGATGTTCCCCACTCCTCCTCTATTTCTAGAAGAATGTTGTGGATCCCTGGGAACGGTTGCCACCGATGGGATGTGGAGGCGCGGCTTGTTCACATGCTTCTGGGGGATTGTTGGTGGCGGAGACGGTGAAGGGGATGGAGACGGCAACGGCTGAGCCCTTGCGGGGAAAGGTGTCTGTCTCCTTGTTCGCCTCCTGGAGGCCTTGGGAGGTGAAGTTGCGGAGCTAGAGGAAGGGGAGTGTCGGTGAGGAGGAGAATAGGGGGGTACGTCGTATATGTAGGGTAACACAGGCGGACCAGGCGACCCACGGACAGCTGCAACGGGAGAGAGGGTTGGTGATGGAGAGGGATCTGGACAGCTCGTGGATCTATGGTGGGTTCCGGTGAGTGAGATGAAAAAGATGGAGGAGCCGGCGATGGGGGCTTTAAGGATTTTCTAGGAGAATTAGGCGGAGGGGTTGGAAATCTCAAGGGGATGTGAATCCTCTCGTCAGGTCGTAGCTCCACTAAAGCCTCCACGGCAGTAGACACCTCCACCGAGACAAAAGTAGCATCTCCCCGAAGAGCCGAAGCGGTTCCAAAAGGTAAATTTTTACCCAAACCATCCACATTAGGTCTTATGTCGCCCTCCCCTTTCCGCGGAAGGGGAGGCTCTTAGCTTGGCCCCGAAAAAGGCATTTCAAGCGGAGTACAGGCAAGAGGAGAAGTCCCCACTGCCGGGGCTTCCAAATGCGGCACTATCTTTGGTGTAGGAGGAATCTTCCCTCTGAGACTCCCATTTGTCCAACGCTGGGCTTCCCTAATGAGCGTTAATTACTATTCCCATGCCTTTCCCCTCTCTTCCACTAAGGCCTCCAAATCTATCGTGACGGGTCCGGCCCTCGCCGTAGCCTGTCCTTGGGATTTTAGGACCTCCACTAGTTCCTTAGCTTTTTCCACTACTTTGGTAAGATCGGCTATCTCTATCCCCGGAATTTCGAGATCAGTAGGTCTAGTTTGCCACCATCCCTCGGACAAATCTTTTAGTCCCGTACCCAGTACCTCTGGATCTGTTCGTTCAGATCGCCAGAGCCCTCTGGAAGGGCGGTCATGAGGTGGTGCAAGAGCTGGTTTCTTGGTCGATGCGGACACAGGGGGTGGAGACTTCTCCTCCTTGGGAAGCGGTGCAAATCTCCCCTTGCTCTCACGGTGGACAAACCTCTTCCCCCTCTATGGATCTCGAATTCCCTCTCGATACCCCCTTCTCTTCTACGAGGCCGCAAAGAGGTATGCCCCCAAGAGGGTCTGATGGCGGCGGTGTTCGAGAGGGATGGGGGAGGGCGAGAATAGGGGTCTCTCTGGGACCGGTCCTGCGCCGATGGTGAAGAGCTGCCCTCCGAAGAATTGCTCAATATCTCCACCACCCCTCCCACGGGTCTAACCATTCTGACTCGATCTGTCCGAGCAACTCTCTGTACGAACTCCTTCTTCACCTTGAGCTCATGGAGGTCGTGAAGGGCAAGGATTTCCTTACGACCTGGGCGACGTGGATCCTTCAAAACCGAGGGGTCAATCTGGATCTCGGATTGGGGATCTTTGATCTTGTGTGAAGCCCGACCTCTAAAAGAGAATCTAAATGGGGCTCTTGCTGAGCTTGCCTCTTTGGCCTAGCCCAAGGTGACACTCGGTTTCTTTCTTGAGCCTGTGTTGTGGACTCCTTTCTTTCCTCGGCAAAGGTCCTGGAGGCCTCCGCCAAGGAAGGAAAATGTTCAGGAGTGAGGCTAGAGGGAGATGGGGGCGAAGTTTGTTGTTTTGGCTGTTTTGGAGGAGTCTCAACTCTAACAGGCCTAGGCATCATCCCCTGGAGAAACCGCTCTATGTTTACAGTCGAGGTGAAAGGGACGAATTCTTCGAGAACTTGTGACTCTTCCTCTTGTGCCACCGCTTCTTGATTCTCCTGTTCTTCCGGCCTAGTACCGAAGAGATTCTCATTTTGAGCTTCTCTTCCCCCTATGATGACAAAGGTATTTAAAGAAGAAGAAATGAAAGTAACCAAAACTCACTTATACCAAGAGAGCTTCAAAAGCTCCTATCCCCTCTAATCCGAGCAGACAGGTGGCTTTTTAGTATTGTGCTTTCTTTACGGGAAGTCTATAACACTTGTTCCCTCAAAACCCGTTGTCTCGATCCAGGGGATTCCAGTTTACTACGGGTTTGTCACTCCAAAGCAAAAGAGAACTCCAGACGAAGACACAAATGCACTATCACGTAGATATATATATATATATATCAATAAATATGATTGGCTTTCCAGATTTAACAATATCACCTTGCCCTAGAAAAGAGAATAAAAGATAAAAAATGTGGAATATAACGAAACAAGCTTAACATACCCCAGCAATTAACGATGACATATAGAAAGCGACGACCCCTCCCCCGATAGTCTCGTCAATAGGTATGGTACTCGTGCACACTTCGGTGTCTGCAACTCGGAACCAACTAGACTCTTCTCGGTTTAAACAAAAAAAAGTCCAAAATCACCCAAAAAGGAAGATAGTGCCAACTACTCGCCCGGACTGTGATTTCCACAAAAGACAGATTCAAAACCAAGTTGGCAATAGAGTCGAAACAAGACAAAGTTTCTCCAAAAGAAGGTTTGATGGAATTTTTGAAGGTTTTCACAGGAGACAGCACTGAAAAGCAACCTATCTCCTTCAACCCCAAAGGCCTTATACATCAAAGTTTTGTCAAATTGCAGGTCTAAGAGTCAATGCTACGCTATTCACCAATGAGCGGCAAGCAAGTGTAATTGCACTGACATAAGACAAATTAATCCGTACTACACTAGAGTTAAAAAGTTGTGCTCCGGACTGCGGCTGGATCCGCGGCCGGAAGTAATTAATTGGTCCACTATCATAAGACAAAGTCCTAAAAAGGACACTAACTTGCCATACTTTGACCTAATGCATTTAATAGACCCGCAGTAAGTTGAACCTGAACTAAATTCGTACTGACGGCTAACAACATAATCTAAATGCAAATCCGGGAAGTTACGTGGCGATCCACAATGTACCCCCCCCACGGGGGCTGTTGGAAACTAGTCCCATGTAACGGAATTGCGATATTTGAGACGGTAAAACTTTGTTGTCCGGCCTCCGTTAGGCGCGAAATAAAGTGCGTTCCGCTAAGTTCAGGAAATACAAGGATCTTGTCCGGTTTGGTGCACTCACTCCTCCGTACTCTGAAGACCGTACAGTTTAACAAGAGACCGGGAATCCTTGGTGATATAAAGGTAAGCCTGAAAAGCACACGAGCTTGACAGCTGTCAAGAGTGTCGGAGTAACGTAAGGGAAGAGCCCACAGCCCGGAGTTGTCGGCATAGGAGTCTTGCAAATAACCCCTAAAATGCGAATGCTCCCCAACATGATGAACATGCTCATTGCTGCCCACATCCCTCCCATAGATATGCATGCAAAAGAGGAGAGACGCTCGGATTAAGGGAAAGTGATCCCCTCCCCCTTCCTTCCCCCCCCTCCTTGATCGGGGAAAGGGATTTGGGTCTCGGTAATCAGGCTGATATCCCAATTCCTCCCCCCCTCTTATTCAACCGTGACTAAGATAATTATATAATTAACCGCTCCATTCGCAGTTCCCACAGAACCAGGTGCTGGAGGGAAGAGGCTGTGGTTCCCAAGAGGGAGGGAGACCAAATGAGTGCAAACACTCACCACACTGATTGCATACCAATATGTAGGGCAACTGGGAGGACTGATTGCAAGTGGATGAACAGGAAGGAGGGTCGGCAAAGTAAGTGAACTGGAAGGTCGGTTTGTCTTATATTCCCCGAAGATGGCAAGGGGCCACATTGATCTGATTCTCTTTAATTCTTTCACCATCCCTTCCTTCCAATGTAAGAACTCCTTTGTTGGAAACATCGACCACTTTCAAAATTACCCTCCCGACAAAATTATCCAACGTGTCCTTCTTCTGTTGCATCCGATATACAAAGTCCCCAGGTACAAATCGTCGCTACCAGGGCACATAACTCTCGCTCCGGCGTTGAGAATACCATAATTGATCTTGGTGTTGAGCCGCTTGCAAATTTCCCATGGCGAGAGGCATCTCTCGGTGGAAAATTTTGGCTCTGTCGGTGATCAATTTTTTGACTGTCCCCTTATCATCCATCTCCGAGAGGACCAATGCTTGGGCCGATGCAACCCCGGGCAAGATGGGATGCTTTCCAAATAAAATGAAATAAGGGTTGTAGGAGTGGAGAGAAGCCTGCTTGCTGAATTGGTAGCCCATAGTTATCCAAGGCACTCTCTTGTCCCACTCCCCCAAGTCTTCATCAACCGCATTTTTCTGTAGTGACCGCTTCATTGTCTGTACGCACCTTTCAGCCAAGCCGTCGGCTTGCGGGTGGTCATTGCTCGTCACCCGATGGTTGACCAGACACTTTTGCAAGAGGTTAGAAAATTCCTCGGCAAATTCAATTCGATGTGGCGATGACCAAAAAACTGCCGAAATCCTCTTCCGCGATCTCGGTGTTAATTCCGGCCGTCCGATTAAATTGACATTTAATCATAGCGGTAAAGAAATCAATGCACGGCACTGGTTTCTTATCCGTACCATAATCCGTACTTTTATATTACCGGATCTATGTCTCTCGTAAACAGTTTTAGTTAAATGAACTATCCTACGTATGAATATTTAATTAAATATCAAACCATATAGTACGTAACTCTAGCTAATGACTTAACGGCTAAGGCTATCAGCCACCGATTGCCTACCGTCTAGCAGTTACTTTGATCAAATCTTATGGCTGGCACATACCTTTTAGTAAAAACCCCTAACTAATATATATTTCCCGTAAACCTCTAGAAAGCCTAGGTAGCCATAGCTCTAGCTCCCTCTCCAATTTCTCAGTGACTGCGACAAGTTTGAGAAGTTGGAGAGAGAACTTAGAGGTAGACTGCCTCGGCTTCTTTCTTATTTCTATTCAGACCTATAAAATACTTAAAAAAGACCATTAATTTGTACATTAGTTACCTTATGAGCAGCTTGTTTTTCCTGTATCCTTTTACTGCTCCTCCTTCCTCCCTCAAACTCCGAAGCTGGAATGGATGGAAGTCTTAGATTTCTTCTTACTCTGTCATCGGCTCCCCTGTCCATGGAAATCGGTTCTTGTCCCGCTTCTTTTATCTCCTTGAAGTCCATAGGTGTATGTGAGGTTTCCGGTGAGTCTTCTGTATCTTGGATCTCCCCTGAATGTGTAATCACGTTTTCATTCATGTCCCTTTCGGGAACGACCGAATTCTCATCACTTTCGGACTCAAATCTGATCATTATCTTCTTTGTATATTTGAAAGGGTCAAATGACTTCCCTTCATCCATGACAACTAAGTGTTTGACCAGAATGATATCTTTCTTTGCTAAGTCATAGACTCTATATCCCTTAACATCCTCATCAAATCACACAAAGTATCCAGGTTTTCCCTTAGCATCTAGTTTCCAGTTTTTCCTATCCGTATCAAGACTGTAAACTTCGCTACCAAATACTTTAAGGTGTGAGATATCTGGTTTCCTTCCAACCCACTTCTCATAAGGTGTCACTCCCTTATAGTTGAGGTAAGGACTCTATTCTTAATGTAGTTGGCACAGTTCATTGCTTCTGCCCAAAATCTCTTTCCTATTTTCTTGTCGGCCAACATACTGCATGCACTATCTCCTAGTGTTCTATTCAACCTCTCAGCTACCCCATTTTGTTCTGGGTTATATGGTACAGTTTTCTGGTGCTGCACTCCCTCATCTCTCAAATATTCCTCAAACTACCCGTCTTCGTTACTTGACACGGTTGATGTAA
>JBBHKE010000380.1:0-67382 GCA_037447655.1 Zygnema cylindricum | reverse complement strand
ACAACTACAATATTGTCCACCTCTCTATATTCTTTTTTGCGACGATGGTGAAAATTGCCTTTTTGTCTTTTAAGCTTATTGCCTTAAATCCATGTTTGAACACCTACAGTTTTCAATGCTCGGTACTGTCGAGCGTGCCTGAGTAACGTAAGGGAAGGGTCCACAACCCGGAGTCGTCAGCATCGGAGTCTTGCAAATAAACCCCAAAATGTGAATGCTCCTAAGAATGATGAACATGCCTGCTGCTGCCCACATCCCTCCCATAGATATGCATGCAAAATAGGAGAGACGCCCAGACTGGGAATAAGGAAGAGTGAAAGGGGAAAGCGAAAGTGATCCCCCCCCCCCCTTGACCGGGGAAAGGGATTTGGGTCTCGGTAATCAGGCTGATATCCCAATTTCCCCCCCCTCTCTTAGTCAACCGCAACTAAGATAATAATATAATTACCCGCTCCATTCGCAGTTCCCACAGAACCAGGTGCTGGAGGGTAGAGGTTGTGGCTCCCAAGGGGAAGGGAGACAGGATGAATGCCAACACTGACCACACTGATTGCAGGCCAATATGTCGGTCAGCGGGGAGGACCCATGGCAAGTGGATGAACAAGAAGGAGGGTCGGTGAAGTAAGTTAGGTGGAAGGTTGGTTCGTCTTCCAATCCCCGGAGATGGCAAAGGGCAACATTGATCTGATTCTCTTTAATTCTTCGACCATCCCTTCCTTCCAATGTAAGAACCCCTTTGTTGGAAACTTCGACCACTTTCAAAATTACTCTCCCGGCAAAAATATCCAACGTGTCCTTCTTCTGTTGCATCCGATATACAAAGTCCCCAGGTACAAATCGTCGTTGTCGGGGCACACAACTACCGCTCCGGCATTGAGAATACCATAACTAATTTCGGTGTTGAGCCGCTTGCAAATTTCCCATGGCCAGAGGCATCTCTCGGTGGAATATCTTGGCTTTGTCGGCGATCAGTTTTTCGACGGTCCCCTTATCATCCATCTCCGGGAGGACCACTGCTTGGGCCAATGCCACCCGAGCAAGATGGGATGCCGTCCAAATAAAATGAAATAAGGGTTGTAGCAGTGGAGAGAAGACTTCTTGCTAAATCGCTAGCCCATAGCTATCTAAGGCACTCTCTTGTCCCACTCCCCCGAATCTTCTTCAACTGCATATTTTCGTAGTGACAGCTTCACTGTTTGGACGCACTTTTCAGCCAAGCCGTTCGCTTCCGGGTGGTCACGGCTGGTCAGCCGATGATCGACCAGACATTTTTCCAAGAGGTTAGAAAATTCTCCAGCGAATTCAGAGCCTTGGTCGGTTAGAACTTCCGCAGGCGCCCCAAATTGTGCTAAAACTCTCAGCAAAAAGGCATCTGCAATTGCCTTGGACTCCTTCCGAGCAAAACCACCAACTCGATCCACTTAGAAAAATGTTCTATCATGACAAGAACGAAGCGGTTCCCCCGCCTGCAAGTCTTAAGAGGTCCCAAAAGATCCAGCGACCACCGATAGAACATCCCTCGGATAGGAAGCGAATGAAGCTCGGTCCCGCCTTTTTTGTCAAAAGCTGCCTTTACTTCATCGCATGAGGAGCAAGTCTGCACAATTCGGTTAACTTAGGTCCGCAACCCATGCCACCAATAAGAGCCTGTTACCAGAGAAGTGGTACGCTTTTGCCCGAAGTGTCCACATTGCTGATAGAGATTAGAAATCAGAGTTTCTCGCTTTGAGGGAGGAGGATCCACTTTCCTTATGCCGTCTGACCATTTCCGGAGAAAAAACCCCCCTGTCCTAATCGTACGCCGCCATTCGGGTCTGCACTCGAGATAATTGAGTTCCCGTCAGGTGGGGAAGAGGCCCCCCTACAAAAAAGATTGGAGAGCCTCGGGATCGTTCCAAATATCCTTACGTCTGGCCGCTATAAGTGCCTGCCCCTCCACGTTTGCCGAGAAAGCTGAGAGCCCCCCCTCAGATTGGGGAAGCCAGATAAAGGCGGAGGAGGCTCGGATGATCCCCAGACTGATTTCCGGATCCTCATCATGCCGAGCCTCGGTTGAATCCAGGGTAAAGGGGTCGGGGTTCCGGCTAAGTCCATCGGCATTCCCATGGATTTCCCTTGCCCGGTGAACAATGTCAAAATCATATTCTTGCAGGATAAGAACCCATCTAGCGAGTTTGCCGGTCAACTTACTATTTTCCATTATTATTTCAGTGGTTGGTGATCTTTAATCAGGGTAAAATAAACCCCGTATAAATAAGGCCGGAAATGCTAGATTGCCTAGACCGCTGCGAGTAGTTCTCCGTGGTAACTACTATTATTCCCCTCTGCCGTGTTGTTGCTCCTGCTTGCGTAGGCCACCACATATTCAGCTCCCGCATCATAAACTTGCGCCAAAACCGCTCCCAATCCGAACCTGCTCCAATCAGTGTAAAGGAGGAAAGGACTCTGGTGATCAGGCATTCGGAACAAGGGGTGTTGCTTCAGAGTATCCTTCAAGAAATGGAAGGAGATTTGTTGTTCTTCGGCCCACTGCCACTCTTGGTCCTTCCGCAATAGTTGGTTAAGGGGCTGGGCGTGACTACTAAACTCGGGGATAAACCACCGATAGTAATTGGCCATGCCCAAGGAGGTGCGAAGAGCCGAAATTTCTTGTGGTGGGGGAAAAGCGTCAAGTGCTGCCACCTTGACCATGTGGGGACCCACAATTTCAGGAGTCACCTCATGTCCGAGGTAAATGATTTTCTATACTCCAAAGATCCCTTTGCCCGAGTGGCATTTCAAGCCCGCTACTTGGAGTGCCCTGAAAACAATCTGAACATGCTCAGGTGTTCCTCAAAAGTTTTGGAGAATATAATAACATCATCAATGTAGCATCGCGCACAATCGATTCCTCGAAGCGCTTTGTCCATTGGCCGTTGGAATTTGGCCGGTGAATTCTTGAGCCCGAATGGTATGTTAATCCATTCATAAAGTCTGGACCCTGCCTAAAATGCGGTCCTCTCCTTGTGCTTCGGTTCCATGGCAATCTGGTGGAAACCATTTTCATGTCCATAGTGGAGTAGATAGTGGCGCTCGCAAGGGAGTTGAATATTTCTTTCGGGGTCGGCATCGGATACCGGTCAGAGTTGGTTGCCGTGTTCAGCATGCAATAATCTCCACACATCCGGAAATACCCAGTCTTTCCGGACGAGTCCTTCTTGGGGGGAGAACTGTCGGAGAAGCGAACCCATGAAGGCCTGTACTTTCCTGAACCAATCCAACTTCCACCAAAGTTTGGACTTTAGCCGTGATGAATTCCTTCTCCTTGAAGCTGAGAGGATACTGCTTCTGCCAAACAGTCGCCGTCTCGTTGATCAAATCGATTCGGAAAGGGGTTCCTTTGAAGATACCGACATCTGTTTTTGACCATGAGAACACCTGTTTGTTTTTGGCCAATAACTCGGAGAGCCGCGCCTTCTGCCAACTGCCAGGATCCAACTGCTTCCCAAGAGTCCAATCCATTTTCCCAGGCTGTACGGCAGCCCAGACCTTTGGCGGTCTACCCCAGAGGTTAATGTCGAATTCCAATCCTATCGGTGGATCTGCCTCTACCCCTCTGGCTAGGACGCTACTGTTGACAACTTCCGCTAAGCCGTAGGAATCTGAGGCGCCGCCCCCCCCACTCGTAAAACCTGCGGTGGTTAAATGTGAATTTTTCTTCTTCTCCTTTCTCTCCCCCCTTGAAGCTGCAAAGTTGCCTGCATCGTTAACAACTGAGGAGCATGAAAGTAAACAACCCGTCATTCCGTGGTCTGGAGAGTTTAAAAGGCTAGTGCATGCTTGAGCACCCATGTGATTGAATTCAAATCCATTCCTTGTCCAATCAGGCAGCACCTCTATAGGTCTGATATACCTAGTGTTGCCATTGTGCCTTTTTGAAATCTCATCGCTTCTTTCAATTCCGCAATCGTTGGTGTTGTCCAGATTCCCGCCGTAATGTTGAAAATCATTCCCGCTGCTCCTTTCAGATAAGCGTGACTGTGGGAGAAAGAAACTAAAGTTGGGAGGGCTTTCCATGGTAGTCCTGGCTGTTGTTCTACAACCACCGGTGCAGGTGGAGAAGCAGCAGTAGTAGTAGAAGTAGACATGATACACTCTCAGAAGCTATCAAGAATCCTACAAAACAGCTATTCTTAAGTGCTCACCAATTCTTATACAAGCATCCAAACTTCACAAAACTCTATCAGAATATAGAGTAGCATAAACAGTGATAACTCCCAAGGTTTCAGCACAATTCACCCGACAACACTCAAGATATAATACTCAGAAGTTTCCTAAAAACTGTCTACAGTTTTACTACTTGGAAGTCTGGATACATAATACATTACGAGTCCTAAGTATTATATATGTGTTGAACTAGCAACACCAGTGTACTTGAGAGGTGTAGAAACTAATGGTTTTTATTAGTATTTTCTAGGTCTGAAAAGAAATATAGAAGCCGAGGCAGTCTATCTCTAACTTCTCTCTCCAACTCTCAAACTTGTCGCAGTCACTGAGAAATTGGAGAGGAAGCTAGAGCCATGGCTACCTTGGCTATCCTGAGGTTTACGGGAATTTTATATTAGGGTTTATTTATTTAAAAGGTATGTGCCGGCGGCAGGATTTGATCCTTGTACCTACCGGCCGGCAGACAGGAAATAGCCGGTAGCCTTAGCCGTTAAGTCTAGCAATAGTGTTACATACTATATAGTTTGATATTTATTTAAATACGTATACGTACGATAAATCATTTAACTGTTATGGATTACGGGATACATAGATCCAGTAGTATATAATGTACGAATTACGGTACGGACAAAAATCAATACCGCGCATTTGTTTCGTAAGTGAAACAAATACCGCGCATGTATTTATTACGGCTACGATTAAATCCGAATTTAATCGGACGGCCGGGATGGTTTCACCGGAAGAAAGGGGAGCGGTCGTGTCGCGTCATAGGTGTGGCCATCCTTCCCTTCCCAAGGATTTGCTGCACGAAATTGTGCGGATGTGGTCTTTGTTTATTCAACAATTTCCGGAGGATCGAAAGCGGGATCATATTGGTCTAATATGCCCTTACTCGATGTGCCCGGGATCCCATTTGTGCGGCGTCGAAAACCAAAGGAGCTCCTAGAATCCGTGGATTACGTGATTCCAACTGTCAGCAACTTGTTTTCTTTTATCATCCCCGGGTGTACATTTTCCAGAACGTACCCCACCTGTGTGTCTTGAAGCTGCTGAAGCCACGTGATCAATTCAATCATCCTGTAAAATGTTCCACTTTGGCGGTCTTGATGCCCTTTTCCTTGACCTGCTAGGGAGTATCCCTAACAAGGCCAGCCTGCCATTACCAAATCCACTCTTCCCAAAATGGCTAGGCTCCATAATGGTTTCGACATTTTGGGGAAGACTTCAGTGAGCTTTGGAAAAGGCGGTCACTGGAAGCTGTTAAGGATACAGGTGATGAAGCTCGTGGAGCCTGTACTCGCTTACAGCCCGGGTCTCGGGTGATATTTCCACGGCTTTGTACGCTTCTACCATATATCGGGCTCTCAACACTGCCTCTCAACTAATCCCCGAAAATAGAGATAAAATATGCAGTCCGGAATCGGGGACTGCCAAGGACACCACTTGTCGATTGAATTCCTCGTTACTCATCTTGGGTTTGGAAGCATCTGACATTTTTGTAGGACCGGCTTCCGTCAATATCAAGGTCGAGAAAGTCTTATCCACTCCCTGCCGGAGTTTTGCCACCTGAAGTAATCTATCCTTGTATTCCTCTTCCCACCGCTTGAAAATGGGGAATTGCTAGATTTCTTCGGCGATATCTTTGGAACTGCCAAACAGTTCCGTCGGAGATGATGTAGCATACACCGGGTAGCTTCCAACTTCAGGGACATTGGTCCTTCCCCGGTTCCAGAAATCCAAAGGAATTATCACTTTGGTTCCTTCGGGATTTCCGGGGTCCCAAACTGTACATTGCTCTTTCCAGACGCTCAAACTCATATTTAACCTCGTCCAAGTGGCCATTCCCAATAGAATTTCGAATTGAGTCCCTTCCACCACTAGGAAGGGAAGCTCAATTTTCACCCGCTGGCTTGCTTCATCAGAAAAATCGATTTCCATGACCTTGATAATTCCATAGACGGGATGATTGCCGCTGCTTACGGTGCTTAAGCATATGTTGCTTGGGCAGATTTCGGGCCAGAGTTCTTCGGGCAATTTCTACAAAGCGGAGGTGGTGATGAGGCTGGGTAGTGCTCCGGTATCGACCACAACTTCCTGGTATCCCCTATACCCGTTGAACTTGAAGTTCCTAGTCTTGTTTAGGATAAGTGCCACTAATAAGGATTTGTACTCCCTATCCACTATAGGGGTTTTTGGATCGGTGGACAGAAAGACTGCGGTTAGCGGAGTGGTCTTGTTGACTTCGGCCTTTCTGGATCGAATCTCGTCTCCCAGTGCCTGAATGAGGATATCTTCGGGCAGGTTGTGGGAGGATGCTAGGGTCTTTACATGGGTAAGAGCGTATGGCATGAGGTGCCGGACCGGCATGACGACCGACTTGGAGGATGGGAGAGTTGTTTTCGGAGAGGATTGGGATGAATCCGGTTTATGCAAATGCTGAACCGGTCCTTCGTTCTCAGTCTCGGAGCTGGAATCTAGGATGGGAGGAGTTTGGGGAGTGTCATTCTCCGGGCGTTCTGCCATGTATTTTCTCAAACTAGTCTTGATTATCAATTTACTCTTGTTCCAGTAATTCCTTCTCCCGCTGCTGTTTCTCTTTCTGATAATCCTCAAAATCGGGAGGCAATTTAGGTTTGGGAGGAAGCGATGGAGGACGATTTCGTTTGATTCCTAGGCCGATGTCGCTGTTCAGCATCATTGCTCTGGGAGTTAATGAGAAAGGACCCGTTGCTTTCCGGTTGTGGTCCCCCTGACCCATTCATTCCGGTCTTGTCTCTGCATTGAGGTTGAATTGCGGAGTTGGCGACGGTTGTCCCCCACACTAAAATTCCAAGCTCCAGATAGGATGGTTTGGGCATGGTGGGCATTAGGGGGTTCCAAATCCTAGCCCAATAAATCATCATTATTAGCACCCGCTGTGCTTTGAAGTTCAAGCTCTGCGAGCTTCTGCAACAACTCCTGTTTCTGCTTTTAAAGTCGTTGTGCTGCGGTGAGAGTTGCAGGCCGGGAAGAGGATCCCAAACAAATGGCAGCCAACTCTGAAGCCATTTCGGCAAGTTGCTGACTCTGCTGCTGTATGATGATCTCTGGCGTAAGCCTTGCTGGAGCAGTCGGAGTTTGCTCAGGTTTCTCCGATGTAGACAGAACTTGGCGTCCCCAAGGGTAAAGAAGTTGAAGTGGTAGAGGGTTGACTGCTGGTTCTCCCTCGCCAGTAAACAAAGCAAATTGCATCATTTCCTTAGGAACTCCGTTCTTCCGGAAACATTGCCCTTCCTTGTGCCCCAGAAATCCACAAGCTTCGCACTTTGAGCCCTCGGTGGTATATTTACTCCGGATTTCGTTGGAGATTTGAGCGTCATCAAACTTTGGGAGTTTGATTTGCCGCAACTGTGATTGGGACATCTTAGAAGTTTCGCTCCGGGGAGTTGGACGGTATGTCTCTTTGGTTACCAGTGTCTTGTCCTCTCCCCTCCCTCCCTTGAGCCTTTCTTGCTATTTCAAGGTCCTTTCTGCCCGTTCTTTCTCCCGTTCTTTAAGTTTCCAAGCCAACTCCGGTTTAAGTTTCCGAGAGCAGTGCTTCCATCCATGACCCGGTTGTTGACAATTCATGCAATTATAGAGAAATACTCGCTCCTCTGCTCCCATAGCTGGTTCTAACCCACTGTCACCAAGTTGTTTCCCTTTAAGCTTCCGCAAAGCTTGAAGTTCAGCCTGTTCCTCCTCATTCAAGGAGTTCTCCCCTGCGAGTCTTGCAAAATTGGATCGGGCTTTGGCGGTCACGGCCTTCTCCATTGCCTCATTGTGGACGAAGTGGTCATATAATTTCATTGCCACTAGGGATATTTCTTTGACGGATGGGTTGATGTCCTGAATGGCTTGTCCGGCAATCCAGTTATCCAGAGCAGTCTGCCCTGTCGGTTCGAATGAATTACAGACAGCAATGAAGTATTTAGTTGCCATTGTCGGAAGGTCAATCGTTGACAATTTTGTTTTTTCTGACAAAGGCTGGAGAGTCGGTTGAAAAGAGTCTGGGGAGTCTCGTTTTTCAAACATCGGAATTCCGTGAATTCCTTGATTGCGGACTCGTTCCTGTCTGTGTAGAGGAGACTCCAAATATTTAGCAGAGTAGTGCAAGGGTTGGGATTAGCAACCATGCGGGTTACAACTGGGCTGCCTGAATGGCTTGCAAATGGTTAACATATGCACTTCCTTGTGCCTGCAGTTTCATATCCTGTGTAAAAGTAGCAGTCACAGGGCTTGCCGCAGCAGCGGACAAGTCGACCTCCGCTTGCAAAACAGCGGCATCAAGGGCTGGATTCGAGATCTTGATGCTAGGAGCCATCAAAAGAGGTTGACGTTCCTTGTAGTCCGCCAACGCCCCTCCAGAAAGGTAGTTTTGACTATCATGGGGAAGAGGGTGGTTTTGAAGTCATCCGGAATGGCTCCCTTCTGGCACTTATTGATTTTAGATTGGGTGAAAGGTTTCCACAACAACTAGAAATCTGAAAATGCAATCCCAAAACTATCTCTTGTAAAGATCCGAATATCCCCCATTTCCTTTTCTTCCTCGGCAGAGTTAGTGAAATGGGAAGAGGTCGGCCCTGTTGGGCTGACAAACTGAGCGGGCGAGATGACTCTCGTATCCTCATCCTCGGTATCGGAACTGGGTCCTTCTCTGCTAGAAGGTGCGGCCCCCTGTGGTGTGGATCTCCCTCCCACCGAGGAAGTACCAGCGCCGGAAAAGATGGTTGGATGTAGGATGTTCCCCGCTCCTCCTCTATATCCAGAAGAATGTTGTGGATCCCTAAGAACGGTTGCCACAGATGGGATGTGGAGGCGTTGCTTGTTTACAGGCTTTTGAGTATTGTTGGTGGCAGAGACGGTGAAGGGGATGGAGACGGAGACGGCAGAGCCCTTTTGCCGCACCCCTTTGGTGTGGATCCCCCTCTCACTGAGGAAGTACCAGTGCCGGAAAAGATGGTTGGATGTAGGATGTTCCCCGCTCCTCCTCTATTTCCAGAAGAATGTTGTGGATCCCTGAGAACGGTTACCACCGATGGGATGTGGAGGCGTAGGCTTTTGGGGTATTGCTGGTGGAGAAGACAATGAAGGGGAAAGAGACGGAGACGGCGGAGCCGTTTCGGTGAAAGGTGTCTGTCTCCTTGTTCGCTTCCTAGAGGCCTCGGGAGGTGAAGTTACGACGCTAGAGGAAGGGGAGCATCAGTGAGGAGGAAAATAAGCGGGTACGTCGTATCTGTAGGGTAACACAGGCGCGCTAGGCGACCCACGAACAGCTGCAGTGGGAGAGAGGGATGGTGGTGGAGAGGGATCTCGACTGCCCCGGGGATCCATGGTTGGTTCCGGTGAGTGAGATGAATAAGGTAGAGGAGCCGACGATGGGGGATCCGAGGATTTTCTGGGAGAATTGGGCGGAGGGGTTGGAACTCTCAAGGGGATGTGAATCCTCTCGTCAGGTCGTAGCTCCACTAAAGCCTCCACGGCAGTAGACACCTCCACCGAGACAAAGGTAGCCTCTCCCCGAAGAGCCGAAGCGATTCCAAAAGGTAAATCTGCACCCAAACCCTCCACATTAGGTCCTGTGTCCTCCTCCCCTTTCCACGGAAAGAGAGGCTCTTGGCTTGGCCCCGAAGAAGGCATTTCAAGCAGAGTACTGGCAAGAGGAGAAATCCCCACTGCCCGGGCTTCCGAATGCGACACTATCTTTGGTGTAGGAGGAATCTTCCCTCTGAGAATCCCACTTGTCCTACTCCGAGCTTCCCTAATGAGCGCCAATTCCTATTCCCATGCCTTTCGCCTCGCTTCCGAATGCGACACTATCTTTGGTGTAGGAGGAATCTTCCCTCTGAGAATCCCACTTGTCCTACTCCGAGCTTCCCTAATGAGCGCCAATTCCTGTTCCCATGCCTTTCGCCTCTCTTCCTCTAAGGCCTCCCAATCTAGTGTGACGGGTCCGGCCCCCGCCGTAGCCTGTCTTTGGGATTTTAGGACCTCCACTAGTTCCTTGGCTTTTTCCACTACTTTGGTAAGATCCGGTATCTTTATCCCCGAAATTTCGGGATCATTAAGTTTGGTCCGCCACCATCCCTAGGACAAACCTTCTAGTCCCGTACCCAGAACCTCTGGATGTGTTGGTTCAGATCGCCAAAGCCCTCCAGAAGGGCGGTCATGAGGTGGTGCAGGAGTTGGTTTCTCGGTCGAAGCGGACACAATAGTTGGGGATGTCTCCTCTTTGGGAAGCGGAGCAAATCTCCTTTTGCTCTCACATTGGTCAAATCTCTTCCCCCTCCATGGATCTCGGGTTCCCCTCTCGATACCCCCTTCTCCTCTACGAGGCCGTGAAGAGCTACGCCCCTAGGAGGGTCAGTTGGCGGCGGTGTCTTGAGAGGAAGATGGGGGAGGGCGAGAATAGGGGTCTCTCTGGAACCGGTGCTGCATCGATGGTGAAGAGCTGCCCTCCGAAGGACTGCTCAAAATCTCCACCAAGCGGCGGTGTCTTGAGAGGAAGATGGGGGAGGGCGAGAATAGGGGTCTCTCTGGAACCGGTGCTGCATCGATGGTGAAGAGCTGCCCTCCGAAGAACTGCTCAAAATCTCCACCACCCCTCCCACGTGTCTAACCATTTGATCTGTCCGAGCAACTCTATGTACCAACTCCTTCTTCACCTTGAGCTCATAGAGGTCGTGAAGGGCAAGGAGTTCCTTACGACCTGAGTGGCGTGGATCCGTCAAAACTCCGGGGTCAATCTGGATCTCGGCCCGGGGGATCTTAGATCTGGTGTGAAGCCCGACCTCAGGAAGAGGACCCAAATGGGGCTCCCGTTGAGCTTGCCTCTTTGGCCTGGCGTGAGGTGACACTCGGTTTCTTTCTTGAGCCTGTGCTCTGGACTCCTTTCTTTCCTCGACAAAGGTCCTGGAGGCCTCCGCCAAGGAAGGAAAATGTTCAAGAGTGAGGCCAAGGGGAGATGGGGGGGAAGTTTGGTGTTGTGGCTGTTTTGGAGGAGTCTCAACTCCAACAAGCTCAGGCATCATCCCCTGGAGAAACAACAATATGTTTACAGCCGAGGTGAAAGGGACATATTCTTCGAGAACATGTGACTCTTACTCTTGTGCCACCACTTTTTGATTCTCCCGTTCTTCCGGCCTGGCACCGGAGAGATTCTTATCTTGAGCTTCTCCTCCCCCCCATGATGACAAAGGTATCGAAAGAAGAAGAAATGAAAGTAACCAAAACTAACTTATACCCAGAGAGCTTCTAAAGTCATAAGCTCCTATCCCCTCTAATTTGAGAAGACAGGGTGCTTTTTCAGTACTATGTGGAGAAATTAATGTTCCTTTTAAAGTATTTTCTAGGCCTAAATAGAAATATAGAAAGAAGCGGAGGCAATCTACCTCTAACTTCTCTCTCTAACTCTCAAACTTGTCGCAGTTACTGAGAAATTGGAGAGGAAGCTGGATCCAAGGCTACCTAGGCTATCCTGAGGTTTACGGGAAATATATATTAGTTAGGGGTTTATTTACTAAAAAGATATGTGTCGGCCACAGGATTTGAACCTGGTACTTGCTGGACGGCAAGCAGCCGGTAGACGGTAACCTTAGCCGTTAAGTCTTGAAGTAGTGTTAAGTACTATATGGTTTGACATTTAATTAAACATTAACACGTAGGATAATTCATTTAACTGTAATTGTTTACAGGATACATAGATCCGGTAATGTAAAAGTACGGATTACGGTACAGATAAGAAATCAATACCGCGCATTTATTTCTTTAGCGAAACGAATACTGTAGAAATTAATGGTTCATTTTTTGGTATTTTCTAGGTCTAAATAGAAAGAAGCCGAGGTAGTCTACCTCTAACTTCTCTCTCCAAACTCTCAAACTTGTCGCAGTCACTGAGTAATTGGAGAGGGAGCTAGAGCCATGGCTACCTAGGCTATCCAGAGGTTTACGTGAAATTTATAAGTTAGGGGTTTATTTATATAAAAGGATTATGCCGGCCAGAGGATTTGATCTTTCCACCTGCTGGCCGGCAGGCAGCTAACAGCCGGTAGCCTTAGCCGTTAAGTCTAGGATTAATGTTACGTAGTATATAGTTTGATATTTATTTAAATATGTATACGTACGATAAATCATTTAACTGTAATAGATTACGGGATACATAGATCCGGTAATATATAAAGTACGGATTACGGTACGGACTAAAAATCAATACCGCGCATTTGTTTCGTAAGTGAAACAAATACCGCGCATGTATTTATTACGGCTACGATTAAATCCGAATTTAATCGGACGGCCGCAATTAGTGCCGAGATCGCGGAGGAAGCAATCGGCGGTTTATGGCCATCGCCACATCGGATGACAAGTGGCGAAATTACGTTGGATCGTGGAATCTCCGGAGATTATGGCACCGAATCCGGATATGACATGTGTCGACATTTAGGCCATGTAGTACAATGTTCGTACATAAAGTACACCGGCAGCTGTACTTTTGCGTACGGAACTGTAACGTGATTGGTTGCGTACATCAGTAGATAGAGTGTGTGAGAGAGATAGGACTTAGAAAAATTAGAAGATAGGACCCTCTCTCCCAGAGAGCTTCTGTACAAAAGGTCAAATTTGACCCTCCATAACTTACTGCTCATGGGAGCAAATTCAGATATTCTTTTTGCTATAGACTCAGGGGAGTCTTGCCTTCACAGGGGTGCAGGTGGTCAGAGTTTTTGTCTGCCAGCGAGGCAGTTGTTTTCGCTGAAACACAAAGGGGTCAGAGTTATCCTAGAGGCTTCTTGGAAGCTATCCACTCTGAGGACTTATGGAGGTCTCAGAGTTTCCAATACCACGCATGTATTTATTACGGCTACGATTAAATGTGAATTTAATCGGACGGCTGGAATTAGCGCCGAGATCGCGGAAGAAGATTTCAGCGGTTTGAGGTCATCGCCACATTGGATGACACATGGAAAAATTACATTGGATCGTGGTATCTCTGGAGATTACGACACCGAATCCGGATATGACATGTGTCGACATTTAGGCCATGTCGTAAAATGTCCATACACAAAGTACACCGGCAGTTGTACTTTTGTGTACGAAAGTGGAATATGATTGGCTCCGTACATCTCTAGATAGAGTCTGAGAGAGATAGGACTTAGAAAATTTAGGAGATATGATCCTCTCTCCCAGAGAGCTTCTGTACAAAAGGTTAACTTTGACCCTCCATAACTTACTGCTCAAGAGAGCAAATTCAGAGATTCTTTTTGCTATCGACTCAGGGGAGTCTTGCCTTCACAGGGGTGCAGGTGATCAGAGTTTTTGTCTGCCAAGGTGGCAGTTATTTTTCCTGAAACACAAAAGGGTCAGGATTATCCTAGAGGCTTCTTGGAAGCTGTCCACTCTGAGGACTTATGGAGGTCTGAGAGTTTCAGGTTATGGGCCCACCCTCTAGGGTACGAAGCTTTAATGGAACTGGCTTCATATACTGGGAAAGTATGATGATAGGAGCTCTATGCAAAAAAAGGTTTTGGGGGATAGTGAGTGGAAGGTTGAGGCGTCCATCAAGTCTTTGAGTCCCTTCAAGGTTTGGAGGAAGCAGATTAACAAGGAAAGAGGATCTTCCTACAACGGAGGAAACAAAGGAAAGAGAGGTGGTGGACAAAGGAAAAGAGAAAGAGACGACCATACCAATAGCAACTGGTTCGGCATTCATGTCACCTATTCCGAGGAACGAGGAGAACGATAATGAAACTTGGGACTTCAACAATATGGCGGCAAAGCACTTCATCCCACGCCATCTTACTCAAGGACTTGCATGTCTTCATTTGCAGGTAGAAAGGGCATCCAATCTTTGGATGGCTCTCATAGAGATGTACCAAAGTGGTACGATTCAGCAACAACAGTAAGATGAAAATTTCGAAAAAATTCATACGATTTCCAAAGACAAATAAAAGTACATAGTTCCCTATGTTCTGTCCGTTTGCGTTATAATAAGACGAAAAGAATTACACAGTTTGTTTGATTTTGTCCGTTTTCGTCCAGTACGGATTTTTTATTTGCAGGGGTCTTCAAATTTCGGTGCCATTCACCTCGAGCGGACAGGCGACGCGAAAGGCAATGCGCATCTTCTTCAACCGTGAAACTACCAGGCTGGAATGCGGTACGTCTACAATGTCACGGTAAGACATGCGACGTCACAAAGCAGTTCCAAAAAAAAACGTGCGACCACAGATTGTAGACTTTGACAACCGTTACACGTATTGTTGACGTATACAATCGTCACAAGCGTCAGTTGCGATTTTGTCCTTAGTCCTTACAGACATAGGGACACTTGAAAACCGGGTCCGGCGCATCCGCGCTTAAATACAAAGTAAGTTCGCTATGTTACAAGTACATGGGGACATACCCTTAGAGTACCAAGTCCTGTTTACAGATTTTTCCGTACAAATTCGCAAACATACGGACAGACAAGCGTACTTAAACCCTGAAGAGACTATCTTAGGGTAGAATTCCATTAGGCGGTCCCAGTAAATGTATGGACAAGACTACTGGCAGCGTTTACTGGAAGACTGTTCCATTTTGTGGGGCCAGTAACAAACCATCCTCAGATTTTGAAAATCTTAAAAAAATCTACAATAGGAAAGTCAGAACAAAATATCTGTACCACCGGAGGTAGTTAATGATTCGTGCTGCCAGATTTTTGATTTTGAAAATGGAAATCAAAATTTCGAAACGGAATGGCAAAAAGAAGCGGCAAACTTTGAAGGTCGCGGCAAACTTTGAATGTCGGTGGATGTCAGACGGAGCGTGCGAGGATACTTCGGCTCACCTGCATCCAGCGTGGCTGGCGACACCTGGCATGTACGACGTAGGCACATGGCTTGTACGACGTGTAGACCCGATATTTTTTTTGCATTTCCACGTGTACCAATGGTACACAACCATTATCGAGCAACTCTCCTTGAGAGGAGAGTATATTCACATTGGATGACGGGCGCGATTGCTTTGCGGATCTAATAATGTGGTATATCCAACGGCCAAGAATTACGCCTACATCATTGGAGCCTCCCGACATCTTTCCAGTAACGATATTTCGTCTGTTAATTAACAAATCAAGGTACGGCCTTGTACGGCGCTGAATGTCGAGCGTGCATGGGGACCATGAGGTTCAGGTAAGATGTCCTATGAGGTGTGCATGAGAAACCTGCCATCCACCCCAAATGCTGGTGATTCCGTGGACGTGTGACCATGCCCTTCTTTGTCTCCTCCCCCCAGGGATATGCACAGGTAATAATGAGGAGATAAGTAAGAAAGAAAAAGTAAAAGTATCTTTTTACCCCCCCCCCTCGGATTCTGCTTATCCACCAGGAGCCTACTAAATGCTACACCCTCGACCACACTCCAAAGAATAGAAAGGGAATGATAGTCGTCCAATCCGGCCCACTAGAACTCCGGAAAAAAACCAAAGACGACCACAAGAGTACGCAAATAACTGCCACGGAGAAATATAGAAACAATAAAAATCGGCTCTTTCAGATTAAACAATATACCCTTGCCCCAGAGAATGGAAATAAACATATAAGTCAATAATAATGGTGAAGTGAGCGAACATACCCCGAGAGCAATGATAACCAAACTCAGAAGAATTAAACTCTCCCAATGGCCCCGAAGGCAGGTATGAGTCTCCCTCACCCCCTCTGTTCCGCCGTACAGATCCGACATGACTCTTTTAAGTTTCAAACAGCGAAAGTCCAAACCGCCCAAAGAGAGAATAGTGTCAACCACCCACCCGAGCTACGGTCTCTAAAACAGACAATTTAAAACAAAGATGGCAAATAGAGTCAACGAAAAAATGCAACAGTTCTCCAAAAGAAAATGTTGATTATATTCTCTAGGGGTTTTCTCAGGAGATAGTACTTAAAGGCACATGCGCCCATTTGGTGTTATACGGAAGAGTTTGTCTATTAGTGCAAAGTCAAAACCCAGTCAAAGGCCAATCGGCGGCCGCAGCGTTATCGTACGGACCGCAAACAAGGCACTTTTACACTAAGGCAAAGTTGAGCGTTGGCTCAACTAAATTGACATAGGGTCCTCCATGGTAACAAATACAACAAGTTCGAATTGACGTGAAACGTCTAACTTTGACGGTGTCGCCGTGCTCTCCGTTTGTTGGACCTGAACTAATGTCCTACTGACAGCTAACCGCAAGATCTACGGGACAATCTTAAAGGTTGTGTGTCGTTTCACAATGTACCCCTCCGCTGGAGCTACATAGAACGGATGCCATTTAATGGAGCCGCCACCTTTGCACCGGACTAACTCAGGATGTCCATTTCCGGAAGCACAACCGCTTGAGCCGAGGCAGCTCCTGGTAGGATGGGATGCCGGTCGAAGAGAATGAAGTAAGGACTATAAGAGTGGAGGGAGGCCGGCCTACTGAACCTGTATCCCATGGCAATCCAAAGCACCCGTCTGTCCTTTTCCCCCAAATCTTCTTCAACTGCATATTTTCGTAGTGACCGCTTCACTATCCGTACGCACCTCTCAGCCAGACCGTCAGCTTGGGGGTGGTCTCGGCTAGTCAAGCAGTGGTCAATGAGGCACTTTTCAAAAGGTAAGAAAACTCTCCGGCAAACTCGGAACCCTGATCCGTGAGGATCTCTGCCGGTGCTCCAAATTGGGACAACACTCTCTGCAAGAATGCGTCCGCAATTGCTTTTGACTCCTTTCGGGGAAAGACCACTAGTTCGATCCATTTGGAGAAGTGTTCAATCATTACCAAAACAAAACGGTTTCCCTTCTGGCTGGTTATGAGTGGTCCCAGCAGATCGAATGACCACTTGTAAAACATCCCCCGGATAGGGAGGGATTGAAGTTTCGTTCCACTCTTCTTGTTAAACGCGACTTTTACCCGATCACAGGAAGGGCACGTCTGTACCACACGATTCACAGGGGCCCGCAACCCATGCCACCAGTACGAACCTGTAACGAGTGAGGTTGTTCGTTTCTGTCCGAAGTGCCGGCATTGCTAGTGAAGTCGAACAATAAGGGTTTCCCGATTTGCCGGAGGGGGAACCACTTTTCTTTTCCCATTGGCCCATTTTCTGAGAAGAATGCCTCGGTCCCACTCGTAAGCCGCCATCTGGGTTTGAACACGGAACAAATGACTCCCGGCCAAGTGAGGAAGAGTGGAACCATTCTGGATGGACTGGAGAGAATTGGTGTCATTCCAAATATCCTTGCGGCCCGCTCCAATGGGAGCATCCCCCTCGACGTCCGTCGAAAAAGTCGACAGTTCTCTTTCAGTCCGAGGCAGCCAAATGAAGGTGCAAGAAGCCTGGATAAGTCCCAAGCTAAGCTCCGGGTCTTTATCTTGCCGAACCCCTGTAGAGTCTCTGGTGGAAGAGTCAAGATTCCTGCTCAGTCCGTCTACATTCCCATGAATCTATCCGGCTCGGTGGATGATGCTGAAATCGTGTTCCTGCAAAATGAGAACCTATCTGGCCAGCTTGCCAGTCAACTTAGTGTTCTCCATTATCCATTTGTAGGGCTAGTGGTCCGTAATAAGGGTGAAATGTACTCCATAGAGGTAAGGCTTGAAGTGCTGGATGGCCTATACTGCGGCGAGTAATTCTCCGTGGTAACTGTTGTAATTCCCCTTGGCACTGTTGTTGCTCCTACTGGCATAGGCCACTACGTATTCCGCCCCTGCATCATCCAATTGTCCCAGCACTGCTCCGAATCCGAACCTGCTCCAAACTATATAAAGGAGGAAAGGTCGCTGGTGATCGGGCATCCGAAGCACCGGATGTTGATTGAGGGAGTCTTTCAAGAACTGAAAAGCGATCTGCTGTTCTCGTGTCCACTACAACTCCTAGTCCTTTCGCAATAATTGATTCAATGGCTGGGCGTGGCTGCTAAATTCGGGAATAAACCTCCGGTAATAGTTGGCCAAACCTAGGAAAGTGATGAGGGTAGAAATGTCTTCCGGGGGTGGAAGTGCGTCGAGAGCTGCCACCTTAACCATGTGAGGACCCACTATCCTAGGAGTCACCACATGACCCAGATAATGATTTTCTGCACCCCAAAAATTCACTTCCCCGGATGGCACTTCAAGCCCGCTGCTTGGAGAGCCCGGAGAACAATCTGTATATGCTCCAAGTGTTCTTCGAATGTCTTGGAGAAAATGATTACATCCTCGATGTAACACTGTGCAAAATCAACTCCCCGGAGGGCCTCGTCCAAAGCCCGTTGGGGTTTTGCTGGTGCATTTTTGAGACCAAATGGCATGTAGAGCCACTTATACAACCTGGATCCTGCCCAAAAAGCTGTCCTCTCTCGGTGCTTTGGCTCCATTGCAATCTGGTGGAATCCATTCTTCATATCCAACGTGGAATAAATGGTGGCCCTAGCAAGAGAATGGAAGATCTCTTCCGGGGTAGGCATTGGATAACAATCGGAAACAGTTGGCGTGTCGAGCATCCGATAGTCTCCACACATCCGGAAATCTACAGTTTTACCGGAGGAGTCTTTCTTTGGTGGGAATATTGTTGGAGATGCAAACCCATGTAGCCTGGTACTTTGCTGCACAAACCCTGCGTCCACCAAAGTCTGCACCTTTGCGGTGATGATCTCCCTCTCCTTGAAGCTGAGAGGATGTTGTTTTTGCCAAATAGTTGACGTCTCATCGGTCAAATCTATCCGAAAAGGGGTCCCCTTATAGATTCATATATCTGTGTCAGACCAAGAGAACACCTGCCGGTTCTCCTCTAATAGCTTAGAAAGTCGAGCCTTTTGATGTGGATCTAACTCTTCCCTTAGAGTCCAGTCCATCTTTCCGAGTTCCATTGCAGCCCATGCTTCCGGCGGTCGACCCCAGAGGGAGATGTCGAATTTAAGCTCTACCTGTGGATCTGTCCCTTGCTCGGCTGTCAAAACGCTGCTACTGACAATTTCCTGTTCTAAGCCTTCTCTTCCCCCCACTAAGGAAACACCTGGGTTCAGTATTTTATCTGAATGTAATTTTGTAAATTTTTCCATTCTTGCCTTTATTCCCCCCTCTAGCTGCAGAGTAGCTTGCATGGCCAATAATTCTGGAGCTTGAAGGTATGTTGTCCGTGACTTTAGAGATTTTAGGCTAGAGAATGCCAGAGAATGTTGGAACACCCATGAAATTGGGTTCAAATCCATACTTTGCCCGATCAAACTGCACCTTTTTGAGACTGAGACTTCTGGTGCTGCTGTGGTTCCCTGTTGAAATCCCATTGCCTGTTCTCGTTCTTCAATACTTGGTGTTGTCCACGTAGCGGCTGTTCTGTTAAAGATCATTCCTGGTGCTTCTTTTCGGTAAGCATGGCTATTGGGGAATGATACCACGGTTGGTAGGGCTTTCCGTGGATTCGTGGGCTGGTTGCAACAGAAGAAGGGTGCTCGGTGGCTTTAGTCACGAGGGTGGCCATTCGCCCTGGTCCGAGAATTTGCTGAACTCTGATGCTAGGATCCGAAACCTGTGTTTTCAATAGCTGTTGGAGGATAAAAAGAGGAACCAAGTTGGTCCAATAAGCCCGAACTTTGTGGGCTTTTGATCCGATCTGAGCTACGTCAAAAACTAAGGGAGTCCCCAGAACCTGAGTTATTTGGTTCCAGCTATTGACCACCTATTTTCTTTTATCATCGGTGGGGTGAACATTTTCCAGGACGTACCCCACTGGCGTGTCCTGATGTTTCTGTATCTCTGTTATCAGTCGCGTCATCTGGAATGATGTTCTGCTACGGACATCCTGGTGTCCCCTGCCCTGTCCTACTAACGAATACCCTTCGCATGGCAGTCCAGCGACCACCAGATCTACTCGTCCCAGCTTTTCCAAATGTAAATTGGTGATATTGTCCACATTCTGAGGAAGCTTGAGGTGAGAATTAGACATGGCAGATACAGGTTGTTGTTGTGGGTAAAGTTGGTGAAGCTGCTATAGTCTATACTCGCTGACTACACGGGCGTCCAGGTTAATCTCGACTGCCGAGTATGTTTCTACTCTGTATCCAACTTTTAAGACGCCTTCCAGGTCGGAACTGATCCCGGAAAATAATGATAGATCTTGAGTCCTGAGGGCGGGATCTCCAGTGACACCACTTGTCGATTGAAGTCCTTCCCGTTCTGAGAAACTGTCGGAAGTTCTGACCAGAGAACCTTTGCTGTTCCGTGCGGTATGGCGGCAAAGCTTCTGTCCACTTCCCACCGAAGTGTGGCCATCTGTACCGATTTATTATTGTTGTTCTACAACCACCGGTGCAGGTGGAGGAGCAGCAGTAGTAGTGGAAGTAGACATAATCTCACTCACAGAAGCTTATCAAGAATCCTATCAAACAGCTGTTTTCTACAGCTCACCAAATCTGATACCGGAATGGTTGTTCTCCCCCGGTTCCATAAATCCAGAAGGACCACCACTTTGGTCCCCTTTGGGTCCTCCGAGTCTGAAACTGTAATTTGTTCCTTCCACACGCTCAATTCCATGTTCAACGTGGTCCAGGTAGCCATACCTAACAAAATTTCAAACTGCTTACCTTCCATCACTAAGAAAGGGAGTTGAACTAGTACATATTGGCCCGCGTCATCAGCAAACTTGATTTCCCTTGCCTTGATGATGCGGTGTACTGGTTGGCTCCCACTGTTGACCGTACTAAAGCAGATGTCACTTGGACTGATTTTTGGCCGGAGGTCCTCGGGCATTTGTTGTAATGCTGATGTGGTAATGAGATTCGGAGAGCTCCGGTGTCTACTACGGCATCTTGATACCAACCGTATCCATTGAGTTTAAAATTTCCCATCCTGTTAAGAATAAGAGCCACCGACAGGGCCTTATAATCTCTATTCGCCATAGAAGTTTTTGGTTTTGCCGCCATGAAGCTTGTCTTGGGTGGATCTGCCAACGCGACCCTTTCTCTCCTGGTGTGAATCTCTTCCACTAATGTCTGTATGAGTGTTTCTTTGGGCAAATTGTGGGAGGAGGTTAGCGTTGACACGTGAGTCAGAGCATAGGGCATGAAGTGTCGTACTAGCATTATTGCTGGCTTAGAGTAAGGAGGGAGAGCTTTGGGCGATGAAATGGGTAAATTGTCGTCTTCTGATTTCTCCTGTTACCTTTAAGCTTCCGCAAAGCTTAAAGTTCAGTATGTTCCTCTTGGCTGAGAGGTGATTCCCCCGCAAAACTTGCAAAGTTGGCTCTTGATTTTCCGGTAACAGCCTTTTCTCTCGACTCGCTGTTCACAAAATGATCATAAACTTCATTGCCGCTAGTGAAATTTCTTGAGCCGTAGGATTTCGGTCGTGTATAGCTAACTGGCACTCTAATTGTCTAGAGCTGCCTGCCCTGTTAGCCCGAATGAATTTCGAACAGCCACATAGTATTTGGTGGCCATTGTTGGCGTATCAATGGTGGACAGTTTGGTCTTTTGACAAAGGCTGGAGAGGCGGTTGAATAGAGTCTAAGGAGTTTCATTCTTCAATCAGCGGAAGTCAGTGAACTCTTTGATTGCTGTTTCGTTCCTTTCTTTATAAAGGAATCTCCAAGCGTCCAGGAGAGTCGTGCAGGAAGTGGGGTTGGCAATCATCCGAGTGGCGGCCTCACCGGCTTGTACGGCTTGGGGATGATTTACATAGGCCCTACCTTTGGCCTGCAGCTTCATGTCCAGAGTGAACGTGGTGGTGATAGGAGCTACGGCGGCGGCGGCCAACTCGGCGGCTGCGTGAAGGACATCGACGTCCAAGTCTAGATCTGATATTTTGATATTGGGGGCCATTAACAAGGGTTGACGCTCCTTATAATCGGCCAATGCCCCTCTGGCTAAATAATTGACGATCATTGGAAAAATAGGTGTTTCAAAATCCGGTGGTATTGCTCCCCCTTGTGTATTTGTTAACTTCGGATTGTGTGAAAGATTTCCACAGCAGTTCGAAATCAGAGAAAGTAATCCCATATTTATCCCATGTGAAGATCCGCACGTCCCCCATTTTCTTTTCCTCCTCCGTAGTACTGAGGAACCGTGGTGAAGCCTATCGGGTGCGACTGACAAACTGAGCCGGTGAGAATGCTCCGGGGTCCTGAATCTCAAGATTCGAATCGGTCCCTCCTCTAATAGGAAGGGCGCTAGTGGCAGCAATAATTCCTTCTCCCACTGGGGAAGGTCGTACTCTACAAGAAGATGGTAGGTCGATGGCTCCTCTATATTCAAGAGATGCTGGTTCTCCCCTTAACACTGTCTCCACCTAGGGAATGTGCAGGCGAGGTCGAGGCCCTCGGGTGGTGGCTGGCGGCGGAGAAGGGGACGGCAAAAAGCTTCGAGGAGAGGGTGTCTGTCTCTTGAAAGGGGTGTCTGTCTCCTGTGCCGCCTTTGGAGATCCTCAAGAGGAGGCGTTCCGGCACTGGAGGAAAGGGATCGTCGGTGAGGAGGTGAGTATGCGGTGTATTTGTAAGGAAGAACAAGCAGATCTGGAGACCCAGGGACGGCTGCAGCAGGGGAGAAGGAAGGGGAAGGAGAGGAAGCTTTAGGTGGTGATGGAGGAGGAGTGTCCGAGGGAAATGCAAAGTCTCCTGTCACGTTGTAGTTGGACCACGGCCTCCACTGTGGAAGATCCCGCCACTGAGACAAAAGTAGGAATTTTAGTGGACGCGGCTACCCGATTACTTGTGGATCTGCACCCAACCCCTTTTTGTTAGCTCATGTTGTGTCCTCCCCTTCCCGCTGAAGAGGAGATTTTTGTCTAGGTTCCGGTGGGGCCCTAAGATATCGCGCGAGAAGAAGGGTGGCCTGTGCCGGAGGTTGCCTTTCTACCGATATACCTGTCCTAAGAGAAGGAGATACTTGTCCCCTAAGGATCCCCCCTGATCTCCGTTTAGCCTCCCGTATTAGGAGAAGATCCTGTTCCAATGCTTTCTTCCTTTCTTCTTCCAGAGCATCCCAGTCTATCGTGACGGGTCCGGCCCCCGCCGTAGCCTGACTCTGAGATCGCAAGATATCCACCAGTTTCTGGGTACTGCTCACCACACCCGAGAGATCAGCAATCCCTTAACCGGGTACCTCGGGGTCCGTAGGTCTCGAATGCCATAATCCTTCGGAAGGTCGAACCACCGGCACTGAGGGAGAAATGGTACGCGAAACTGAGGTGGAAGGAAATAAAGGCTCCTCTTTCGCTAGGGGAGAAAATTGGTTGTTGCTATCCTTATGGTTGAACCGGAAATCTCTCTTCGTTTCTGGCAATTTCCGCTTGCTGGTCTCTTCACCTGCCCGGGTCCGAGAAGTTACCCGCCCTCTATACTGCTTACTGGTGGCAGTGTCTCGAGATAGGGTGGGTTGTTGATCCGAAGTTGCTGTCCTCCCCTGTTGTTCCCGGACGGAGGTTGAGGAACTGCTCTTAGACGAACTGCTTAGGATTTCAACTACACCTCCTACAGGGCGTATGATCTAGGCTCGGTCGATCCTGTCAACTCGCTACACAAGCTCCTTCTTTACATTTAACTCATGGATGTTCTGTAGAGCTAAAATTTCCTTGCAACCTGGCCAACTCAGATCTAACAAGATTTCACGATCCACGAACGTCTCCACTACTGGAGCTTTAGACCTAGTATACCGTACCACTTCGGGAAGTGGTCCAAGAATCGTTTCCTTATATGCCAGAACCTTCCTGCGGGATTGAGGAGCTCAAGCCTGTCGTTCCTCCTTCTCCATGGCCCTATCTCTGGTGGCCTCAGACAATGTAGGGAATTTCTCGGGGGAAAAGACTGGCGGAGGTGGGGGAGACGGTTGGTTCTATGGCTGTTTGGGAGGACTCTAAACTAGTACAGGCATAGGCATCATTCTCTCGAGAAACTTCTCTATGTTTAAAAAAGAAGCAAAGGGGACTGCTTCCTCGGGCACCTGCGACTCTTCCTCTTGGGCCAGTGCTTCCTGCCTCTCCCTCTCTTCCTAACTGACACCTATAAGGTCCCGATCCTGATCATCCCCTTCGCCCATGACTGACCTGAAAAGAAGAGCTAAATCTCCATATAAAAGTACACGACCCTAACCAGCTATCCTCTTTAACTCAAAAGGGGACAGTGGCTCTTTTAGTACTTTGCTTATCCACCAGGAGCCTACTAAATGCTACACCCTCGACCACTCTCCAAAGAATAGAAAGGGAATGATAGTCGTCCGATCCGGCCCACTAGAACTCCGAAAAAAAACCAAAGACGACCACAAGAGTACGCAAATAACTCCCAAACAAAAATATAGAAACAATAAAAATCGGCTCTTTCAAATTAAACAATATCACCTTGCCCAGATAATGGAAATAAAGATATAAGTGAATGATAAAGGTGAAGCGAGCCAACATACCCCGGAGAGCAACGATGACCAAACTCAGAAGAATGAAACTCTCCCAATGGCCCCAAAGACAGGTATGAGTCTCCCTCACCCCCTCTATTCCGCCGTACAGATCCGGAAGGACTCCTCTAAGTTTCAAACAGCGAAAGACCAAACCGCCCAAAGAGATAATAGTGCCAACCACCCACCCGAGCTACAGTCTCTAAAACAGACAATCCAAAACAAAGATGGCAAATAGAGTCAACGACAAAATGCAACAGTTTTCCAACAAAAAAGGTTGATTCTATTCTCTGGGGGTTTTCTCAAGAGACACTACTTAAACAGCAACCTGTCTACTTCGGCCCCAATTGTCTTACACAACAAAAAGTCTGTCCTATTGCATCCACCAAAGTCAAAGCAATGCTCAAAGCCAATCAGCGGCCAACAATTGTTATCGTACGGACACAAGACAAACGAGGCTTTACTACACTCAAGGCAAAAAGTTAGGCGATTGGCTCTGACTAAATTGACAGCCAAAGGTCCTCTTTTGGTAAACTAGTAAGCAACAAGTTCTGAATTGACGTGAAACGTCTAACTTTGACCCGGTGTCATAAATGCTTTGCCCTTCTGTTCGACCTGAACTAGTATCTTACTTACAGCTAACACCAAGATCTACGGGACAATCTTAAAGGCTGCGTGCCGTTCCACAATGTACCCCTCCGCTAGAGCTACATAGAACGGATGCCATGTAATGGAGCCGCCACCTTTGCACCAGACTAACTCTACAATCAGACCTCCGTTTAAGGTGAACTAAAGTGCGTGGTGCTCCACGGTAAAAATACAAATTTTTGATCAGGCTGGTTGTCCCTCCCTTCTCCGTACGCTGGAGTCCGTACAAGGTGGAACGAGGCCACGGAACTCTTCGGAGTGTAAATGTGCCAAAGATGCACACGAGCTTGACATGTACGAAAACGTACGGCGTCAGTAACAAACCCCACTTTTTTTCTAATGGAACTCTACCCTAAATCGTAAGACAAAATTAAGAACTAGTATTGTTAATCCTATTTTAGGTTCAAGGGCCAATAGTGTTCATAACACTAATAGCTAGTGTTGTGTACCGGTAACGATTTGCCGATAATCGATACAAACATTTTTTCGAGTACTTGATAATCGATATATTGGTACGATATATCGTTATCGGTGTTGTCGCCGATAAATAACTGATATTTATCGGTATTTATGGGCAATAACACTGATAATGATAACTATCGACAATATATGTATGGACCGTACAGATAAATGTACGGCCTGTACACTCAACTGTACGTCATATTCCCCGGACGTGAAACTCTGAGACCTCCATTGGCCCTCAAAGTATGCAGATCCAAAAGAAGCTAATCTAGAAAGTGCCGATTCCAAGTTGATATAAACCCAAGTGACTGACCCCTTGACAGTCAAAACCTCAATATAGATTCACCCCTGTGAAATAACACTTTCTGTGTGTTCAGTTCCACCACAGAATGCAAAGTTAGAATATAAAATTTGGACACATTCACCCACTTTTACTTTCCCTTAGAAATGCAGCCACCTTGGCAGACAAAAACTCTGACCGACTATACTCTTGTGTAGCTTGGACTCCCCTGAGTCCGCAGCAAAAAGAATCACTGAAAATGGTCAAGTAAATTAGTAGTTTTGGCTGGCCAAAGTTTGCCATTTATACAAGGTGCTCTCTAGGAGAGGCAGCTACCTACACAATTTTCTAATACCTATTCCCTCTCTAAAACTCCATCTAGTGAAGTACGGCACCAATCAAATTACTGTGTCGTACAGAAAAGTACAGGTGCCAGTGTACTTTCTATACGGCCATTGTACGACATGGCCAAAATGTCGACACGTGTCAAATCAGGATTAGTTCCTGTAATCTTCGGAATTCGCGTAGTCCAATGTTATCACGCCACGTGTCATCTGACGTGGCAAATACTGTAAAATGCTAAATGTACCTATTCCGTGATCGCGGCGCCTATCGCGGTCGTCAGATCAAAACTAGCTATAATCATAGCCGCTGAAATTCAACGCGCGGTATTTGTTTCGCTATCGAAATGAATACGCGGTATCCGTTCTGTCCCCGTACCGTACTTTATATTAAATCAAACTGTATCCATGCACTAAGTATCTATTCGCCGTTAAACGAATTAATCTACATGTGACGATTTATATATTTATCAAACCCCATATATTGTAATATGTGTCCTAGACTTAACGACTAGAGCTAACGGCTAATGCAAATTGACGCACGGCAGAGACCAGGATCAATTCCAGGGTCCGTCAACTAACTTTTGGTAAGTCTACCTAATTTACCCCCTGTCTTCTCTAGAGAGCTTAGGGAGCCATGGCTCTAGCTCCCTATCCAGCCTTAAGTGACTACAACAAGTGTGGGGGCTTGGAGAGGTTAGTTAGAGGCAGACTGCCTCTGCCTTTTTCTATCCTAGAAAATAGACAAATATCAACACTCCCCTTATTTTCTAGTCTATTTTCCTTTCAACTCCCACAAAAAAAAACCAAAACACTCCCTTCCATTTTTTTTTTTTTTTCTTTTCCTTTTTCTTTTTCCTTTTATAAACCTTTATGACAATACCCTCACATCTTAAAAGGGCCATTAGATGAGCTGAAATAAACATTCGATCTTGCTGATCACATATTTTATTAAGCATCCCAATTTTCATAACCCCGAGCAAAGATTTTATCCACCTCATCACTTTTTCATCCACACACAACCCGATTTCTCTCTTGCAATCCAAACAGCCAGCCCCATCTCCAATTTGCAACATATATCCGGATGATAACCCTTTTACAGGCACATCTTCACAAGTGACATCACACCAAGTAGTGATGTCAAATCCATCCACCCCCAAATATTCCCAAAAAACACTAGTCCCCACTAAGTTCCTCATAAGATCTACATCCTTCGTACTCATATTTTTATCCATGATAATTACCCCATTTTTTGAACTTCCCTCACTCTCTCCCATGGAATTCTTTCCACTATCACCTTCTAATTTAATTCCCAATAAATATTTCTTCTCCCTTAAACCTTTAATCAAATATTTCTCTTCTCCCCTATCCTTTAAAACCTCTTCGAGTTTCACTTCTCCCCTTTCCTGGGAATCCATTGAAGTCTCCCTTTCCGACCAGTTTTCTGTTTCCCTATTATCTATAAAATTATCCTCATTAATTTTATATTTCCCGTTTTCACTTATGGATCCTAGATCTGACTGTCTTATTTCTAAGTCATACACTCTACACTCCTCGACATCCTCAAGTACCTCCTCTCTCTTTACTTCCCTTATACCTCCAAAAGCACACTATTGCTTTTGTGGAATTTCTGTGTGCTTTCTCTCTTCCCCATACTACTAATCCAGAGAAGCTCTAAAAAATCTTCATCCTCTTTCCCCTCTTCCCCTTCTTCCTCCTCATCCACATTCCAACTTCTAAGTTTTTCCAAACAAGGGCATTCCTCCATATAATGACCCGGTTCCCTACAAAAGAAGCAAACCCCCTTTTTCAATGCTCCCCTTTCTTTTCCTCTCCCTCTCTTTCCACCAAAGTTCGGATAAGATTTACCTTTGTCTTTCTTTCTCTCATCACGCTTCCGCTCGTCAATACCGCTCTCATCACGCTTCCGATCGTCACCACCGTTCCTCTCATCACGCTTCCGCTCGTCACCGCTGTTCCTCTCATCACGCTTCCGCCAATGACTACCAGCTGAAAATGCATTGACCCTGTCCCTTCCCCTACGAAGCTCCAAAGTGCTTTCCCTCACAAGAAATATCCCCATGGTAAAGCTCCAAGTCTATGAGGAGCCATCCATTGCCTGCATATAACAAATGATGTTTTCGTACTCATCTGGGAGTTTCATAAGTAGTGTATTAATCTTACTCTCCTCAGATACTACATATCCCGCACTAGTAAGCTCAACATATAACGCAACAATATCATTGCAAAACTCTATCATGCTACCGTCTTTATAAACGTAAGCCTCTATTTCCTGTTTTACTAATTGCTGCCTCTGAATAGTCTCACTCTTATAAATCTAAATTAGTGCTTCCCATATCTCTGAAGACTTGGTTAGACTTAAAAGAGTGATAGCTATCGACTTAGACACATATCTAAGTACGAGATGTTTTGCTATAGTGTTTTTGTATTCCCATATTTTTCTGTCATTTTCTTCAGTTTTAATCCTTACATGTGGTACCATAGCTGAGAGCCTAGCTCCCCTCACTATAGGTGTCCCTTTTTCCTTCTCCTCTATTTCCCCATCCACGGAAAGATTTTTCCCTTCACTTTCCGTTGCATCTGAACTCCGGTTGATATTCTGGGCAGCCTCAGATGAATCTCCATAGTAAGCTCCTCCAAAGCCAGGTGGCGGACATCTCACTTGTTACGAAACAATTACCCATAAGTGCTTCTCGAAAATCAATCCCGACATTGTAAACTCCTAATAAGTGAAGTATGTTCCATCGAACATAGACACCCTAGATGGTGGGCCCATAACCTGAAACTCTGAGACCTCCATTGGCCCTCAGAGTATGCGGATCCAAAAGAAGCTAATCTAGATAGTGCCGACTCCAAGTTCATATAAACCCAAGTGACTGACCCCTTGACAATCAAAACCCCAATATAGATTCACCCCTGTGAAATAACACTTTCTGTGTGCTCAGTTTCACCACAGAATGCAAAGTTAGAATATGAGATTTGGACACATTCACCCACTTTGACTTTCCCTTAAAAATGCAGCCACCCTGGGCAGACAAAAACTCTGACCGACTACACCCCTGTATAGCGTGGACTCCCCTGAGTCCGCAGCAAAAAGAATCACTGAAAATGGTCAAGTAAATTAGTAGTTTTGGCTGGCCAAAGTTTGCCGTTTATAGAAGGTGCTCTCTGGGAGAGGCAGCTACCTACACAAAGTTTTCTTAGTCCTATTCCCTCTCTAAAACTTTATCTACTGAAGTACGGCACCAATCAAATTACTGTGTCGTACATAAAAGTACAGGTGTCGGTGTACTTTCTGTACGGCCATTGTACGACATGGCCAAAATGTCGACACGTGTCAAATCAGGATTAGTTCCAGTAATCTCCGGAATTCCCGTAATCGAATGTTATCACGCCACGTGTCATCTGACGTGGCAAATACCGTAAAACGCCAAATGTACCTATTCCGTGATCGCGGCGCCAATCGCGGACGTCAGATCAAAACCGGCTAGAGTCATAGCCGCTGAAATTCGACGCGCGGTATTTGTTTCGCTATCAAAACAAATACGCGGTATCCGTTCTGTCCCCGTACCATACTTCGTACTAATTCAAACTGTATCTATGCACTAAGTATCTATTCGCCGTTAAACGAATTAATCTACATGTGACGATTTATAAATTTATCAAACCCTATATATCGTAATATGTATCCTAGACTTAACGGCTAGAGCTAACGGCTAATGCAAATTGACGCACGGCAGGGACCAGGATCAATTCTAGGGTCCGTCAACTAACTTTTGGTAAGTCTACCTAATTTACCCCCTGTCTTCTCTAGAGAGTTTAGGTAGCCATGGCTCTAGCTCCCTATCCAGCCTTAAGTGACTACAACAAGTGTGGGGGCTTGGAGAGGTTAGTTAGAGGCAGACTGCCTTTACCTTTTTCTTTCCTAGAAAATATACAAATATCAACATGACGCGCCGCGGACCCCTCTCCCCCAGATTTCGGTAAAACATCACAATTTTTCCTTGATTATTTATAATTTAAAGGGGTTTTACTTGGGTTCCACGATCCCATACCCTTCCTCAATGTCCTTTTGACTGTTGTTTTTTAAGTTAATGCATTTTCAATCCATTTTACAAACGATCTGAAATAAGGTCGGACAAAATACATACATAACTTTAAATTTGGACGATTATGAGTTATTATCGCAGATTCTATATACATTGATTCGGTATATGGGGTTATTGAAGACATATTTGATATTTCTTCTTCCTATTTCTAGTCCAGCTTAGAGGCGTTAAGATACAAGTCTTTGATGCCTCAATTCTCCAACATAGATAATGACTTAAATGTCATAATGTTAAAAATTGAATTCTCAAATTCTCAATACTTCACATCTTGCCAAATTCAATTTCTAAATTACCAATGTTTTAAATTTCCAAATCCACCATATTCAAAATCTCAAAATTTTGCAATTCCTACCTTTTAAAATCCGAATCTCTAAAAATCAGCCATGTCAAAATTATCAAAATCTAGTTTTTAAGTTATCAATGTTTTAGATTTTCAAATCCATCATATTCAAAGTTAGTGTCCCATCCTCCTCTCCCCCTACAATTTCTTGATAATCCATTAGAATGAATAAATATAATTGTAGCTTTTTACTATTTTATAAAAAAACTAGTTTTTCCTCAAATTAGTGTTGCCTGGTTTTAGTAGGTTAAACAATATAGTGGCCGTTAATGGCGGGAGTCTGACAGATGTGTTCGTATGTTCGTCTTTTTTCCAAAAAAAAAATTGATTCACAAATTTTCCAATGAATTTTATTTTTTTCGTTTCGGTAGTATAGTTTTATAACTATAAAGTATTATTCTCAATTTGTCTACGCTTTATGTGTTGCGCTTTCCGTAATAATTTTCAGTTAAATAGTTACGGAACAGATTGATATACGTGGCATGTCACGCTATATAATGTAAATAGTATAATACAGTATATAGTAAGGTACTATAATGTGCATACTATATATTTATATCGTTATTTCCGATATGGAATTTGATTTCTCGGACCGATATATCAAGAGCTCTGACCGTTCGATAACTGATAACTATCGGTGTCGGTGTTATCGCGATAACTTTTTAGCCGATACACAACACTACTAATAGCGATTCACGGTGTACAGTATAGCAGAGGTCACAAAAGTCAATATTTTACATAACCGAAACCGACCGTTTTTTTTTTTCAAAATCTGAGTAACCGACGCCCAACCGAGTTATGTCAAGCTCAAAAATTGTTAACCGTTAACCGACCGGTGTTTACGAAAATAAGAATTAACCGAATCTCGATTTTTTGCGACTAACCGTGCCCGCCTGTAACCGAAAATGTACAAAATTAACCAATGTACGACGGACGAATAAGCCAATAATTACGATTTGTCGCGTTCCCTAATATTTGTGAAATGAATAGTGTTACTACCGTGTAATTTCGGGCGCTTTGTTAGTGTTGCCTAAGATTTTTCGAAATGAATGGCGTGCCTAAGGTGTTAGATTGCGGCGTTTTGTCGGTTCTAATACTGCGAGGAATGAGTACTACGTGTCGGATTCGCGGCGATGGGGTTGCCTGGATTTCAGTGAATGGTGTACTTCGTGCGATTGCGGCGGCTTTGTGGGTGTTCCCTATATTTCGAAATGAATGGAGCTTACGCGATGTGGGACTGCGGTAAATCATGATGTCGCATGCTTCCACGATACGAAAATTTCAGGCACAGAATGTTGGATTCTCTGCGGTAAATTTCATTTTGATTTTTAGTTGGCCGTAAGGAGTTTTTTCAGTGAATCAAGGCAGATTCGGCGACCCCCAAAATTTAGCAACCGAATCCATTCCGGATCCGGCGCGGGCGGTCGGTTAACGGTCGGTCACTGTTTCCGTTGACCATTTGCGACCTCTGCAGTACGGTGTACCCAACTTTTCCGCTGTTAGAAACTCACCGCGATATGTGGATATTTCCACGACCGATTTGCCGCGTCATCATGGTCCCGCGCAATCTCGTCTGGTTTCTTGTCGCCGTCGGCCGAGATAAATATGTCTGTGTTTGCGTCATTTTGAGTCAAGAGGTTCTTTCATAGAGGTACCAAACGTACGGATTTTCACTTTTTTACGAAAATGCGTTAAATTTTTCAGAATTTGAAATTTTCGTAAAATTCGTAGCTTTCGTGTACGGATTTAATGTACGAACAAAATGTACGGAATTATCAAAAAAATGTTAAATGTATACCGTGAATCGCTGTTAAAGTTAAGGAATCGAAACACGTTCATATGTTTTTAGGGTAGCCGCGATACTTCGTGTTCACATATTCGACGCCTGAACATGTGAGAACAAGTCAGCGCGATTTTCCTTTGTCTTTTTGACTTTAAATCAAATCTGAGTACGCTTTTCTGCGCGACGCACTCAATCTTCCCGGTCGACGCGATTATCTGACACTTATTTTGAACATGTGGACGAAATAATGAGAAATTATAGTATGGAATGACACACGTTTCTTACATTACACTACCTAAAAAAGTAAAATTATTTGGCATTAGAGTAATTAACGCTAGTTTAAACAGTTCCAATATTAACGTCAATTTTTTTTTGAGTTAGGATGACGTTACATTTAGGGTTTTAATTTGAAAATGTGGTTATTTAGTGACGTACGTTCAATGCCGTACCAAATTATTTTTTTCTGTCAGAAAAACTAAGTTACTGGATGACTATTATGAGCGTAAACCTTGACTGTCGGATGCAGAATCGGATACGCCGTCGATAAAAACTTTCAGTTTGCAACAAGTGGCCAGAAAGAGTTCAATTTTAGGAGCACGGACGTATAGCATTGCGCCTCGTGGAAAGGTAAATAAATATCCGCCACGAACGCGTGATTATGTGGATACACGTAGTAGAGGCCATGTGCCTTTTGCCAGCGTGGATGCAAAGCCAGCGGAAGCCGCGGGAAAATTTTTGACGGAAGATATACTAAAAAATCGGTACTTTTATACATGGGCACATACCCTAAGTTGTAGTAGTACTTTTGATAATTTTTTTTTTTTATTTTGTTTTTTATTATGAATTCAAAGTTGGTCAACGCATTTAAATAAAAAATGCATATGTTGCGTGCGCATATTCATGGGTTCTTTTACTTAGATTTTACTACTACGCCGTTTTTTGACACATTTTTGTACTTCTATACGAACTGAATAGCCATTTACGTACGGTCTGACACATTTATTTCACAAAAGCACCTACTTTAATTTCTATTCAACTACACCGCCAATCGTTATTAGCCTTATGAACGCTATATCGGCACCCCCAAATTTTGACCCCAAAACCTGAAATAGAATTAATGACACTAATTATGTTCTTATCGTTAATTAAGGTGCTGGTGAATTAGCGTTAGTGTGGTGTCCAGACGTATCAGTCCGTACAAAATGGTACTTTGTTTAGTAAAAAGTACGAAACATGGATTGAAATAATCGCGATCGTACGTAAAACTGCGCTCACAATGAAAGGCAGAATGAGATCGTTCCTATTTTAGTGTAAAGATATTGATCGCGCATTAATTATACAAGAGGAACCTGAATTAGAGTTGTGAATAAATTAGAGTGAAAAGACGCGACGGTGTACGATTTGTCAAATTTTGTACTCTTACCTTTTTTACTGTTAGGATCCTGATGGCAAATCCGTTGTACCCAAATCAACGTTATGGATCAATTAGAGTAAAATTTTTTTTTGAATTCTTGAAAAACTCAAATTAGCGTTAATAACGTTAATTAATTATTAAAACTAATAATTTCTAAACACTAATAACGATTGGTTGTGCAGTGTAGATGAGACTAATTAAATCATACGTATATTATTGTAAAACAAAATTTAAAATTAGCATTGTCAATCTTATTTCAGGCTAGGATGTCTTTTGAGCACTAAACCATTGGTGACCGCCATTTTCGGCGGCAGAGTGTAATTCTCGCTGAACAGGTAGCCGGGAAACCCGCACATCCGTCAATTGGAATGTCAAACGGAAATATTTCGAGCCATGTCGCAATTCCGAGTCCCCCGAAAGTATCCGTTCGTGATAACCGTTACAAGGACTCGTCTTACTTTAAGAAAATATAAAGTACTCTAAATCGAAAGTATGTTTCATCAGTTGCAGTGCTTTTCGTATCTTTGTCCTCCTCACGCCATCTCTTCCCCTCCTCCTCCCTCAAATCACGTCGCTCCCTAATACGCTATCGTTCCTATCGGATGAAACTAGTTTCATGCGTTTTAGTTTCTTTAGTGGGGCGTTGACATTTGCTTTGACCGCCATTTATTATGAGGAACCCTACAAGAACATGTTTGGCAGGTTGAAGATTGTTCTTGGAGTAAATTCGACAGATCATGTGCGATCTCTTCTTTCCTGCTACCTACATTAACATGGCTTTATTTCATTATCTTTCCTTCTAGTTTGTCTTTTGTGCCTAAATCCGATAAAGCTGGCTCAAAGCTTGCCACCTGTCCTTGGTTTTTGAAACATAAGCTTTGTTTATTTTTTTACATTTTAAGGTTTATCAGAAAATCCGCAAAGGTGAGAAATAGTGATTTTTTTTTTGAACTTTTCATGACTTTATATTAAGTTTACTTGAGTTATACATGTTGAAGTACAATTTCAGTTGTGTAATTAGTGAACTGTACTTTAACAATGTATGATTATGAGTACGTTATTTGTTCTTTTGTGCGTACGCTATTTTGAGTATTTTAGTGTCGTTTCACGTCCCTTTACGTCGGTTCATGTAACCTTGTTGTTAGTGTACGGATACCCTTTTGACTATCCGATCACGCTTTATAATTATTGTACTCGTTTTGTCTCGTAGCTTAGTGGAACATTATTATTGCTAATTACATCCGTCGCACTTGTTCACGCGTACGTCAAAATGTACCTTCAAAAAATTTATTGTAGGTTAATGATTCTTTCATCATAGATTCCATGTACAAAATATTATTTTTGTTCTTAACTTTGTCGTCCACCGACTTTGTTGTTGACCGTCACTAGTTATACCTTTTTGTCTTTTGCGGCTTCGATTCTTTTGTGGACGTCGTGTAACTAGTCCACTCTACATTTAGAGTTAGGCTTAGTACTTAGCCTGTTCATTTTGTATACTCAATTTAACCGATTATAATGAGAAGACTTTTTCTCCACTGTGCTTCTCCTTTTGTATTCTTCTTGTCTCCTTTTGTCTTATCTTTTGCTTCCTTATTCTTCTTTGCCATGGTTCCTCTCTCTTTCATCTTGGATATCTTTCTCCAATATCTCTCTCTTTCGCCCACCATGCCTTTACCTTCTACAGGTTATGGGCCACACCATGTGCCTTTACCTTCTACAGGTTATGGGCCACACCATGTTCGTCATCTGTGGAATTTCTCTTCTCCTATCTTTTCCACTTCGTTTTTTCTTTTTTTTTGGCAAATTATTTCTTCTGGAAGCAAATTATTTTCGAGACGTTGAGTAAAGACTACAATTTCGTTCGTCCCATTTTTTCCATGTTTCCCATTTTGGCCCTTTAAATGCCATTTTTTGGAATTTCCATTTTTTTTTGAAAGGGTTTGTTTCTCTTTTATTCCTTTTTTTTTAGGACCCTTCCCCTTTTATTGTTTCCGTTTTTGGAGGGTCCTTGGATTGTTGGAGCAACCGAAGTTCATTCTTCAAAAATCTCTCCTCCATCCATTTTTTCCCTCTATTCTACATTCCGATATTGTCTCTCTTTATTTTTCGGGAGTATGTGTACAAAGGGAGAAAGATGTTAGATTTTTATAATGACTAGGCCGGGTTATTTTTAGAGTTGGAGAGTGCAAGGAAAAGGGAGACCGAGAAAGAGAATATGAATACTTTGTTGAAGAAACTCCCAGATGATTATAAAAACATTGTTAATAAGGATCAGGACTTGCCAGAACATCGATGGATCTGGAACTCCGTTGTGGGAATGATTTTGGTTTGGGAAATCACAATTGAGACACAGAGAGGAGGAAAGAGTGGTCACGCATTGGCTTTTGGGACTAATTGGGGAGATAAGGATTCCAAAAAACCTTATGGAAACTTTGGTGGAGGAGGAAGACGAAATCAATCAGAAGGATGTGGATCGAGGCTACTAAAGGGGCTTTGTCACTTTTGTAAAAAGTCGAGACATTACATGGCGGATTGTACTAAACTGACAGAGTTGAGATTCAACGAGTAACAGGTGGGAAAACAAGCTGCATGGAAAAAAATGCATTTGTGGCAACACAAGTCATCAGATACGATTCCGATGAGGGCGGTGGAGAACTCCTCCTCAACGAGGAGATGGAGGTGAAAGGTGAGTCGGAGATTCCAATGAGACAAAAGTGTGTTTTCGGTGGAGTAAGAGAAGCTCGTGAAGAAGGATTGATTATTAATTCAGGAGCCTCAATACATATGTGTAGCGAAAAACCATTGTTTACCAAAATGAGAAATATCCCTACAGTAGAGATAGAGTATGGGGATGTGAGAATAGTAACCACTAATTTAGCGGGATCTATGGATCTGAGAGTCTTAGTTGATGAAAAGCCATCCATAGTCACTTTATGTGATGTTCTTTTTATCCCATAAATGAACAAGAATTTTATCTCTACGTCGGTCTTAGATAATAAGGGTTTTGAGACTAGTACTAAGAAATGAGTCTTTGTGATAGCTTTGAAAATGAAGTGTACTTAACAGCTGGAAACGGTAGCCAAGGAATTTTTAGGCTGAAGTTGAGTAATGGAAAGACGGGAGTTTACTATGCCGGTGTAAGTGATTTAATGATGTGGCATAAAAGATTAGGTTATGTGCATCTAGATAGATTGAAAGAAATGAAGAAAACGGGTGTAGTTGAGGGAATACATTTTGGAGACAATGAGACTTTGCTTGATTGTAGTGAATATGCTCAAGGTAAGGCCCACAGATTGCCTTTTCCAAAAACCTCAACATATAAGGGTGAAAAGGTCTTAGGTTTAGTTCATAGTGACATATGGGGACCGGCCAAAGTGCCATCAGTTGGAGGGAAAAGATGTATGCTTACTTTCCTTGATGATTGGTCTAGATACTCTAAAGTATATTTCTTGAAAAACAAATCTGAGGCTTCGACTTACTTTAAGGAGTATAAAGCATAGAGTGTAATGTTTCACGAGACACCTATAAAGAGAGTGAGGAGTGATAATCGGGGGGGGATACACTTCTAATGAGTTTGAGGAATTCTTGAAAGAGGAAGGGGTTCAACACCAAAAGATTGTAATAAAGTTTCGAGAGCAAAACAGTGTAGCCAAGAGACTAAATCGGACATTAAGTGATAGTGCCCGTAGTATATTGTCGAATAAAAAGATAAGAAAACGTTTTTGGGCAGAAGCTATGAATTGTGCTAACTATCTCAAAAATAGAGTCCTTACCTCGGCGGTAAAAGGAAAAACACCTTATGAAAGATGGACCGGGAGAAAACCTAATATTTCACACTTAAAGGTGTTCGGAAGTCAAGTGTTTAGTCTAAACATAGAAAAATCTGATTGGAAGTTAGATGCAAAGGGGAAGCCGTATACCTACTTGGGTTTGATAAAAATGAAAAAGGATATAGAGTTTATGATATAGGAAGAGAAGACATCATTCTAGTAAAACACTTGGTAGTTATGGACGAAAGAAAGTCCATATATCCCTTTAAATACACTAAACTGGTTAAGATTAGAATCGAATCCGTAAATGACTTAGATTCATATTTTTCTAACCGAACTTCTGTTCAGCCTGAGCTTGCAATGGAAGAAAAAAATCTGACTAAGAATGCCCCTCTCTTGGAGTCATAGATTATGGTTCAAACCGAGGAAGAAAACGAGGAAAGACCGGAAATAGACGATAAACCTTCGGAGATGGACTCCATAGATAGGGAAGAAGATGAAGATGTTCGGAGAAATCTGAGATTACCCTCCATTCCAGCGTCGAAGTTTGAAGGAGGAAGGTGAAGCAGCAAGAGACTTCAAGAGAGACAAGTGAACAACAAGGTAACTAAGCTGATGTTGATATTTGAGTATTTTCTAGGTTTTTATTTAGGATAGGAAAAAGAGCAGAGGCATTCTGCCTCTGACTCCCTTCTCTAAGCCCCCACACTTGTTGTAGTCACTAAAGGCTGGAGAGGGAGCTAGAGCCATGGCTGCCTAAGCTCTCCAAAGAGACAGGAGTAGATAATGGTAGGTTTACTAAAAAGGTATTTGACAAAGACAGGATTTTATCCTTGTACCTACCGTTCGGTAAACTACCCATAACCGTTAGCTTTGTCCGTTAAGTCTAAACTAGTGTTGAACTATAGATGGTTAGATAATTAGTTAAAGATGTACAAAAAGACGAATAAATTTAGCAGCGAAAATAGATTCTTAGTACATAGATATTGTTTAGAATTGTACAGTTGACGGTACTTCGCGAAATGAATACCGCGCATTTGTTTCAACGGCGAAACATTATCGCGCACATATTTTTGACAGGTATAATTGAATGTCGCATTTGATCGAACGGCCAAGATGAGTGTCGAGATCGCAAAATGGGCGCTTTGACGTTTTTCGGTCATCATCGCGTCAATTAACACGTGGCACAATCACTTTGGATTAAGACAACTTTGAACATTACGGGAACAAATCCAGATATGGCATATGTCGACTTTTTGGCCATGTCGTACAATGGCCGTACAGAAAGTACACCGGCACCTGTACTTTTCTGTACAACAAAGTATTTTCATTGGTGCCGTACGTTAGTAGATAGATTTTTAGAGAGAGATAGGACATAAAAAATTTGGTAGATAGACGCCTCTCTCCTAGAGAGCACCTGGTATAAAAAGCTAACTTTGAGCAGTCATTACTATCAATTCAGTTGACCATTTTCAGTGACTCTTTTTGTTGTGGACTCACGTGAGTCCACGCTACACAGGGGTGATGTCGGTCAGAGTTTTTTCTTGCCAGGATGGCTGCATTTCTACGGGAAACTCAAAGTTGGTGAATGTGTCCAAAACTCATATTCTAACTTTGCGATCTGTGGCGGAACTGAGCACAGAGAAAGTCTTATTTCACAAGGGTGCAGCTGTAATGGGGTATTGATTTTCAAGGGGTCAATCATTCGGGTTATTATATACTTGGGGTTGGCACTATCTAGATTAGCTTCTTTGAACCAGTGAATTCTGTGTGGCAATGGAGCCCATAGAATTTCAGGTTATGGGCCCAACATCTAGGGTGCCTATGTTTGATGGAACAGACTTCACTTGTTGGGAGTTCACGATGGAGGGATTGCTTTTCGAAAAGAACTTATGGGGGATTGTTTAGGGACAAGTGAGGTGTCCGCCACCTAGGTTTGGAGGAACTAATTATGGAGAATCATCTGTGGCTTTCCAGAAAACCAACCGGAGTAAAGATGCAACGGAAGGTGAAGGAAAAATCATTACCATAGAAAGGGGAAAACGGGAGAAGGATAAAGGGACACCGATGGTCAGGGGAGTTAGGCTCTCGGCTATGGTCCCACTTGTAGGGGTTATAACTTAAAATGAATAAACTGACAGTAGAATTTGGGAGTATAAAAACACTATAGCAAAACATCTCATGCTTAGAAATGGTTCTAAGTCCATAGCTATCACTCTTTTAAGTCTAACCAAGTCTTCAGAAATCTGGGAAACACTAAGACAGATTTATAAGAGTGAGACAATACAGAGGCAGCAGTTAGTAAAAGAGGAAGTAGAGGCCTATGTTTATGAAGGTGGTATAATGATAGAGTTTTGTAAAGATATTGATCCATTATCTGTCAAGCTTGCTAGTGCGAGATATGTAGAATCTGAGGTGAGAAAGATTAACACACTAATCATAAATTTTCTAGATGAGTATGAAGACATAAATTACCTTATGCATACAATGGATTGCTACTCATGGACTTGGGGCATTACCATGGGGATGATTCTTGTGAGGGAAAGCACTTTGGAGCTTTGTAGGGGAAGTGAGAGGGTGAATGCACTGACAGTTGGCGTTGACTGGTGGAAGCGTGATGAGAGGAACTGCGGTGATGAGCAAAAACGTGATAAGAGGAATGACGGTGACCAGCGGAAGCATGATGAGAGGAAAAAAGACAAAGGTAAACCTTATCAAAACTTCGTTGGAAAGAGAGGGAGAGGAAAATAAAAGGGAGATTTGAAAAAAAGGATTTGCTTATGTTGTAGGGAACCGGGTCATTATATTGAGGAATGCCCTTGTTTGGAAGAACTTAGAAGTTGGTATGTGAATGAGGAGGAAGAAGCGGAAGAGGAGAAAGAGGATGAAGATATTTTGGAGCTTCTTCACATCGGTAGAATGGAGAAGAGAGAAAAACACACAGAAATTCCACGGAGGCAACACTCTGCTTTTGAAGATATAAGGGAAGTAAAGAGAGAGGAGGTACATAAGGATGCCGAGGAGAGTAGAGTGAATGAGTTAGAGATGAGAAAGTCAGATCTAGGATTCAAAAGTAAAAAAGGGAAAGAGAAAATTAATAAGGATAATTTCAAAGATATTTCTAAAACTGAAAACTGGTCAAAAAGGGAGACTTCAACGGATTTAAAGGAAAGGGGAGAAGTAAATCTAAAGGGGGCTCTAAAGGATAGGGGAGAAGAAAGATATTTAATGAAAGGTTTAGGGGAGGAGAAATATTTATTGGGAATAAAATTAGAAAGTGATTGTGGAAAGAATTCCATAAGAGAGAGTGAGGAAATTTCAAAAAATGGGGTAATCATCATGGATAGAAATATGAGTTCAGAAGATGTAGATTTTATGAGGAACTTAGTGGGGACTCTTGATTTAAGGATAAATTTCGGGGGTAATGGTTTTGAGATCACTAATGGGATTGATGTCATCTATGAAGGTGTACCCGTAAAAGGGTTAGCATCTGAGTGTGTGTTGCAGATTTGAGATGGGGCTGGATGGTTGAATTACAAGTGGGAAATCGGTTATTCTGTGGATGGAAAAGAGATGAGGTGGATAATATCTTTGCTCGGATTTATAAAAAGTGGGAAGCTAAATAAAATGTATGATCAGCTAGATGGAATGTTTACTACAACTCATTTAATGGACCTTACTAAATATGAGGGTGTTGTCTTAAAGTTTTATGAAAGGAAAAGGAAAAGAAAAAGAAAAAGGGGAAATGAATGTTTGTTATTTTGTTTGTAAGAATTGAAAGGAAATAGACTAGAAAATAGGGGGAGTTTGATATTTGAGTATTTTCTAGGTCTTTATTTAGGATAGGAAAAAGAGCAGAGGCAGTTTGACTCCCTTCTGTAAGCCCCCACACTTGATGTAGTCACTGAAGGCTGGAGAGGGAGCTAGAGCCATGGCTGCCTAAGCTCTCCAGAGAGAAAGGAGTAGATAATGGTAGGTTTACTAAAAAGGTATTTGACGGAGCCAGGATTTGATCCTGGTACCTACCGTTCGTCAAACTACCCATAGCCGTTAGCTTTGTCCGTTAAGTCTAGACCAGTGCTGAACTATAGATGGTTAGATAATTAGTTAAAGATGTACAAAAAGACGAATACATTTAACGGCGCGAGTAGAATCTTAGTACATAGATACAGTTTAGAATTGTACGGTTTACCATACTTCACAAAACGAATACCGCGCATTTGTTTCAATGGCGAAACAAATACCGCGCACATATTTTCGACGGGTAGAATTGAATGTCAGATTTGATCGAACGGCCACGATGGGTGCCGAGATCGCGGAATAGGCGCTTTCGCATTTTTCTGTCATCGCCACGTCAATTGATACGTGGCACAATCACTTTGGATTACGATAACTCCGAAGATTACGGGAACAAATCCGGATATGGCATATGTCGACTTTTGGCCATATCGTACGATCGCCGTACAGAAAGTACACCGGCACCTATACTACTTTGTACAACAAAGTATTATGATTGGTGCAATACGTCAGTTGATAGAGTTTTAGAGGGAGATAGGACTTAGAAAATTTGGTAGATAGACGCCTCTCTCCTAGAGAGCACCTTGTATAAAAGGCTAACTTTGAGCAGCAATAACTATCAATTCAGTTGACCATTTTCAGTGAGTCTTTTTGCTGCAGACTCACGTGAGTCCAGGCTACACAAGGGTGTTGTCGACCAAAGTTTTTTCTTGCCAGGGTGGCTGCATTTCTAAGGGAAAGTCAAAGTGGGTGAATGTGTCCAAAACTCATATTCTAACTTTGCATTCTGTGGTGGAACTGAGCACACAGAAAGTCTTAATTCACAAGGGTGAATCTCTAATGGGGGTTTGATTGACAAAAGGTCAATCATTTGGGTTAATATATACTTGGATTCGGCACTATCTATATTAACTTCTTTGGACCTGCGAATTGTGTGTGGCAATGGAGCCCTTAGAATTTCAGCTATCACATTTGAGCGAACCCCAGACTGACTCGGAAGTAGTTAATAGTCTGGAGTGTAGTAGATGGATGACAGCCATTAATGATGAGATGGCTTCCATTATGGAAGCAAACATATAAGCATTGGTGGATTGTCCTCCGGACAGAAAGCCGATATGATGCAAGTGGGTATTTAAGTTGAAACTTAATCTAGATAACACTATAGAGCGATATAAGGCCAGATTAATGGCAAAAGGGATCAAACAGAAGGAGGGAATCGATTATGAGGAGACCTTTGCTCCGGTTGTTAGATTTCACTACGTCCGCATATTACTTAGTCTAACGACAGCGGAAGACATGGAAGTGCACCAGATGGACATCAAAGCCGATTTCTAACATGGAAAATTAGAAAAAGACATCTTTATGCGACAACTGAAAGGATTTGTGGGAAAATGAGAAGAAAATAAAGTGTGCAGATTGATAAAGTGTCTTTATGGACTAAAGCAAGCTCCACGACAATGGAACAAGAAGCTGGACGAGGTTTTTGACGAGTTTGGGATAAAACCATTCAGTACGGATCATTCCATCTATCTAATTAGGGACGAAGAATGTATAATTTTCATTTCCATCTATGTTGATGATGTTAGGATTGAGTACTGAGCACTCACTTAGCGACGAGATATTTTCGTAGCTAAGGAAGCGACGACCAGCGACGAAGGAGTTTCGTCGCTGGATATTTTTGAAGTGACGTAGTAAATTTGAATGTTTGTTTCGTTTCACGCAAGTACTATAGAAGTGACGTAGAAGTTGTTTGGTAGTTTCGGTTCACTTAAGTCTTGTTGTACCGCGTGATTCAAGTTGATTCGTGGTTGACTTTTCTAGTCATACAGTGTAGTTCAAGTCAGTTCACAATTTTCGGTAGTTTGTTTTCGGCATGTTGACTCTTACGCGTTTTTAGACGTGCGCGTATATGTTTTTGTTATGACTTAGTATTAGATTATCTTTTGGAGGCGTAGCTTGTTAAGAAGGCGTAGAAAGGTCAAGAGTAAAAGGAAGTAAGAAAAGAGTTGTATTTACATTGTGCTTAATATATTGAATGTTTTAGAGGAACACCATTGTTGTATGTGTATTTTTTTTGGTTTATAATCTTTCAATTGGTATCGGAGCAGGTTATTGGCAACACTTGCCAGTATGGCGGAGAAAGGGAAATCCCCGCCGGATCCTAGTGGAGGAGCTAGTGGGGGAGGTAGTGGAGGAGGAGTTACAAAGACACAATATGGTGAGTATGACGAATGGGGGGAGAAAAATGTGAAGATGGACGAGGGAACGTTTGCACGCTTTCAAGAGTTTCTCAAAACACAAGAAGATGATGGAGATGGAGGAGTAAGTGGAGACTCACGCAACTCCTAGAAAATAAAGAAAAAGAAGGGGAAATCTAAACTTTATGGGGAAAAAGAGGAGAGCGAAGATGATGATTATAAAGTGTTTAATAAAACCATCGTCTTCACGAGATCCAACTATGCAATTTGGAAGAGATACATTCGAGGAGCATTCATACCGAAAAAACTTTGGGACATCGTTATCGAGGAAGAAACCCGACTGGATCCTTCCGTGGATCCAGCCGGAGCACATAAGTGGGACAAGAAAGATATGGCGGCCTCCACCGCACTTATAAAAAGTTGTGCTAGTTCTATGCATGAACACCTTCTAACTCATGATAGGGCTTTTGAATGTTAAACCGCTTTGCAAAATGCGTTTGAAAAGGGGTTGAGGCAAATGAAAATTATCTCTTTGAAGAATATATTGGGTTTAGAATGAAGGAAAATGAGTCCATTGATGATGGAGTCAAAAGGTTTAATGTCATCATAAAACAACTTAACTCACTCAATAACTTTCCTACAGAAAAAAAAAGGTTGTTTGTCTTTATGAGGAGTCTTCCAAGCAAGTTTGCGGTAGCAAAGGAGGTTATCAAGGGGCGAGAGAAACCAACAATGGCATACGCTATCAATCACTTGAAGAGTACGGAGAAGGAGAAAGCAACACCAAAAGAGGAAAACAAGGGGTCATCCTACCGCAGTCATTAAGAGGAGGAGGACGGAGGAGCTTACAACTTTAGGGGATCGAGGGGGAGAGGAGGTGGACATCGTGGACGAGGAGGCAGGTCACAGGGCCCAGGGAGAGGCTCATATCAATGTGATACCTCTCAGATGCCTCGTTACAATTGTAACGAGATTGGGCATGGCTCTTTTGAATGCCCAGACAAAAGTAAACAGTGTAACGTTTGTCATAAATGGGGACACACTGGTCGCGGTTGTTATCAAAACAAGAGAAACAATTGCTGAGGGAGACAATTTAGAGGTGGAGGAAGTGAAGGAATTGGTTCATCAGGTAGAGGGGATTTTGTTGGGGATGGCCAGTGGGACATGATCAAGAATTCTTCATCTCACTTATGGAGGAATCACAGGAAAAAATGGATATCCTATTTCACACACAAGGCAAAGACGGTAAAGGAAAATTTAACAATTGGATCATAGACTCAAGTGCTACCTATCACATGTGTTCATACCCAAGACTATTCAGTGATATTAGAAAACTCACTATACCAAAATCCATCGTAGTGGCTAACTGTTCGATGATGGTTATTAATACAGTGGGAACACTACGATTGGATCTACCGACACAAGTTACAGAAGGAAAAACTAGAGTCAATAGAGTACGTTTTAATAATGTGCTTTATAATCCGGGGGGGTGCATCAATCTCTAAAGTGTCCTACAACTTTAGAGGAAAGGTGGAAGAGCCACATGCATGGAAGGGGTTAGAATCATTTTGAGTAGTAAAACAGGACCATTTGCAGAGGGGGTTGTAACTGAAAACATGCAAAGTAGGCTGATTTGGAGAAAACCTGAAAATAGGACGGCGGAGGAAGAAGGGCACCTTCACTCGGCTGAGGTCAACAAGGAGGACCTCACGTTGTGGCATCATCGTATGTGTCACACTTGAGAGAGTAATATCATCATGGTGCCGTTCGGGGACTAGAGGTGACGACAGGAGAAAAGATTATCGGATGTGTAGGATGCACAAAAGGGAAGCATAAAAGGAAGCCACGTCCGGTGAAAGACCTTCAGTTCAAAACGAATGCTCCTGTAGACCTAGTGCATGTAGACCTTTGTGGTGACATACATCTAGAAACCATTGGAAAAAAAAAATACATTATGGTGATAGTTGATGATTTCAGCGAAAAGACATGGGTGTACCTTTTGAAGACAAAATCAGAAGTATTACAGACATTTAAAGATTTTGTGGTTATGGCTGAGAGGGAAAGTGGGAGGCAGGTAAAAGCAGTACGATCGGACCGTGGAAGTGAATTTCTTGCCTTCCCCGAATATTGTAAGGAGACGGGGATTAAGCAGCAGTTCACGACTCCTTATTCCCCAGAATCAAATGGAATATCAAAGAGGAAAAATCGGACATTGCAAGAGATGGTGAGGGCCATGCTCCATACGACAAAACTCACTCATCGTCTTTGGGGAGAGGGAATCAGCGCGGCTAATCATGTTACCAACCGGAGAATAAACTCGGCTTTAGGTGAAAAAACACCGGAGGAACTTTGGAGTGGACAAGTGCCTACGGTAAAACATTTAACGATTTAGGGATGGGAGGCTATGGGGTATGTAGAGGAAATAAACCGGGAGGGAAAGTTTGCTGCACGGTCATGGGAAGGATACTTTGTGGGGTATAGTGAAAACTCAATGCAGTATCGGATTTATAATCCCGTTACTAGGAGGGTCCGAGAGTTTAGAAATGTAGAGTTCAATGAAAATTTGGAATGGATGGTAAAAAGAGCTAATGAGTCTAAACGGGCCCAAGATTATAAGGAGAATAGTCATTATGAAAAATTCACAGGAGAGGAGGAGGAAGAAGAAGTCTTGATAGAGGTGGGGACAAAGAAAAAGGTGCGATTTGTAGTGCAAGCTTTAGAGAAAGTTCCGAAACCTAAGTCCACCATCAATGAAGCACAAGGGGACAAGGTCATTAGAGATTCATCCACTGATACAAACAAGGTGAGAATCATCCACTGATATAAACAAGGTGACATCAGAATAGACACCTTTTAAGAAAGAGGGTGATGACAAGATTGAGAGCAGTGATTCGGATAAGGAATATACAGAAGACGTACGAAGAAGCACGAGATCAACGAAAGGGAAGGCACCGGAACGATTCTCACCAGGGCAGTCTTATAAAAAGCAAACTAGTTACCAGAGGGTAATTTCCGAGCTTAGAGAAGGAAAGACAAAATCTTTTCTCTTATGAAAGGCAATTACAAAAAATCGTCCGGCTGATCCTCAATCATATCAAGAGGCTAGAGACTCGGACGGATGGGAGGAGAAGTCGAAACCAACATTTATAAAGGAGTATAATTCTGTGAAAGCAAATGGGTGCTTCGAAGAAGTAGATTTACCAGTTGGTAAGAAGGCGATAGACTCAAAGTGGATTTTTAAGACAAAGATGGGTGCCTCAGGAGAAATTCTTAAGTATAAGGCGTGGTTAGAATGTAAAGGCTTTCAGCAAAAGGAGGGTATTGATTATTCAGAGACTTTTGCTCCTGTGGTTACGATTTATTCTTTGTGAACAATTACTGCAATGGTGGCGGCGGAAGGAATGCATATCCAACAGATGGATGTAGAGACAGCTTTCTTAAATGGAGAATTAGAAGAGGAGGTGTATATGAAAATCCCAGAAGGAGTTCCTGGAAAGAATGGAAAAGTATGGAGGTTGTGGAAAGCTTTGTATGGTTTGAAGCAGGCACCAAGAACATGGAACCATAAGCTTCACAAGGTCTTACTAATTTTGGGATTTAGGAGGCTTACTGCAGATTGTGGAGTGTATACTCGGGGAGAAGGTAGGGACATGGTAATTTTCAGTGTTTACGTAGATGATTTCATTTCTATCTCTCACAACTTGGATTTACTTGGAGAATTAAAGATTGAATTTCGGAAGTATTTTAAAATCACAGACTTAGGAGATGCACAATACATTGTGGGAGTTCAGATTCAGAGAAGGAAGAACGGAGATATTAAGTTGAGCCAGGAACAATATGCAAAAGAGGTACTTGAAAGGTTTGGGTTTTTAGATTGTAAGCCACTCGGAACTCCCCTTGATCCTCGTGATAAGCTTTCTAATTTTGTTAAAAGTCCCGACATTGATGTTTCGTATAGGGAGGCGGTCGGTTGCTTGATGTATTTAAGTGTCGGTACTAGACCTAACATTAGTGCCGCAGTGAGTGTTGTTAGTCGGTATTGTGGCAATCCGAAAAAAAATACATTGGGAGGCGGTGAAGAGAATATTTAGGTCTTTGGCAGGAACACTTAGTCTTGGAATAGTTTATAAAAAAAATGAGAGCTTGAGTTGTTATGGATATTGTGATGCCGACTATGGAGGGGACAATGATTCAGGAAGGTCTACGCCAGGATATGTGTTTTTACTTAGAGGAGGAGCCATCTCCTGGAATTCTCGTTAGCAACCTACCGTGGCACTTTCATCAACGGAGGCGGAGTATATGGCTGCATGTCATGCTGCCAAGGATGCTGTGTGGATTAAAGAATTTCTATCGGAGGTTGGAGTGGAAAAAGAATGCATGCAAATACTTAGTGAAAATATGTCTTCCATTGCACGTAGTAAAAATTCTATTTTGCATAAGCACACTAAACACATTAAAATTCAGTGGCATTTTGTTCGATATTTGGTTGCGAAAAAAGAAATTAATTTTCGTTTGTTCCTACAGAAGAACAAGCTGCTGATATGTTAACCAAAGCAGCATTGAAGGAAGTCTATGAAATGGGAAAGAAGTTAGTGGGCATGGAGTTAGAGGGGGCTTTGAGTGTCTCAATAAGAGGGGGAATGTTAGGATATTGTACTGAGCACTTACTTAGCGACGAGATACTCTCGTAGCTAAAGTAGCGACGACTAGCGACGAAATTAGTCTCGTCGCTAGATATTTGAAGTGACTTAGAAGTTAGCGACGAAGTAGTTTTGTCGATGGATATTTGAAGTGACGCAAAAAATGTTTGTTCATTTCGTTTCACGTAAGTTATGGTCGTACCGTACAAGTGACGTGGAAATTATTTGTTCGTTTTGGTTCACGTAAAGTCTAGTCGTACCGTGAAGTTCAAGTCGGTTTACGGTTGACCTTTTCTAGTCTTACCGTGTTGTTCAAACCGGTTCGCAGTTTCTGGTCGTGTGTTTCGGCGCGTTGACTCTTACACGTTTTAGTTGTGTACATATATATACTTGTTGGGACTTAGTGGTTTATTTATCTTTTTTGGAGGCGTAGCTTGTTAAGGAGGCGTAGAAAGTTCAGAAGTAAAAGGAAGGAAGAAAAGGAGTTGTATTTGCATTGTGCTTAATATATTGAATTTTTTTTGGAGGAACACCATTGTTGTGTGTGTATTTTATTTGGTTTGTAATCTTTCACTCGTAACTACATAACAATACACTGTAAATTACAATGAGTGGAAAAAAAATACTAATGTAACATATACAATTTATTAACAACACTTTTTAAAGCTGTGTATGTAAAATCGGCTCAATCACATGCCCGTAGCCTCAGACAATTGTAGACATGAATGAAATATACACGCGAAATGGAGCCAATTGTGTGAATCACAAAGTAGATTATAATTTGGGGATACACAGATACACCGCGTTTGTTTAAACTGTTTCAGGATCAATTAACAATCAACAAGACTTTAGAAGCAATATTGCATAAAATAATTGATGCAATATAAGTGATGACGGAAGGGTTATTTCTCAACCAAAGCTACCGAGCCTTCCCATCTACAAGCGACAGTTTCTCCTCCCTTGACTATCGTCCAAAGGTGTTGAAATGAACCGTCACAAATCTGGTAATTAGATTCGTTGAAGATAACTATATTCTTTTGCATTGCTTGTAGTTGTTTATCGCCTTCGCTCTCTTTATATGGATCTGAATCTCTATCTTCCACTTATTTGTCCTTTTGAATACATTACGTGCTCACTTCCTCATTTTGTAGTCTACCATCCCAATCTCGTTCGAACGGATCTATAATCACTTCAATTTTCCCCTTTCGGTTTGCTTACAAGATTAGTTGATATAAGTGTTGGAAAAAGATTTCAAAAAGCTTTTCTAACCAATCGTTGTTCAAGACAACACCTTCAATATTATCTTACCCTTTTTACCAAAATGGATCGGTGCGAAGAGTAGCTTCATAATTGTCCCCTTGGAAGGTAAAACCTCCACGCTTGGTATAAGTGAAGAGTTCGATTTATCAGGTAGATTCGGAAGAGGATCATCATATGGATCTGGCGTCAAAGGAGGTATATTTTTTTTCCCGCCCATGGAAGCAACACTCGCCAATCTTTCACATTTAAAATGAGCACACAAGCTTCAATGCCACTCGATGGATCCAGAAACAAAAGAAAACTATCTCACACAAGAAAAAGCCTAAGAGGAGGTATGACTGAAAGAACACTGAGAGAGTACACTATAACAAAAGCCAATGTATTCCACAATAATATTTCTCCAAAGATTAAAGTTTTCCCTGCTCCTCCTCACTCTATTTATACACAAAAGACTTAGTCATAAAATGTTATAAAAACAAGATTTTGCAAATTAACACTGTTGATAAAGTAATTTTCATGTCACTAGTATATTTCCTAGACTCTAGATGGGAGAGAGAGAGTTAGGCGGAGAGCCACCATGGCTGTCTCTTTGGCAGACAAGGTGCAGACAAAGGAGAGAGATAGAAAGGAGTGCCTTTAACAAAAAAAAAATTGTGACCAGACTAGGATTCAATTCTGGCCCTTACACAATCAACGTCGGTCGTATCCATTAGGTCCTCATGAAACGTTACATGTAATAAATATAATTCGTATTCCAACATGGCACTATTCTACATACTCATGAACGAAACGACATACACGAAAAGACATTGAATTTAAATGGACGCAACTAATTGTCGACTTCAGATCCAACGGCGCACATTGGAGCCGACACACAGGAGTAGACATTTAGCGGTTTGCGAGCTAATGGCGGCGGCCGTCACGTGGCAAGCCATGAGTGGACATCGGATTTTACACGGAGAGCAACTACGCTTCAGGAACTGACTGGCGTCAGCGAGACGGCCATGGCGTACCATGGCCGTACAAGAATTACAGCGGCACGTGTACCTTGTTGTACCTTACAGTCTTATGATTGGTTAGGTGTAGTACACCGCCAATCGTTTTTAGCGTATAGAAATAATTACCGTGGTGTACGTTATTTAAAAATTTGAAAATTTTGGAAAGAATCATACATTCTAATTGTTTGATTATGGTAATTTGTATCTTTGAAAAAAAGAATGTCGGTCGCAAACATGCTTACACTAATATAGGTTTCCGTACAAATTCTAACAAATCGTACATTCACACGGTCGAAACACGGTTGTCGGACGAATATGTGCGAACTGTATTTTTTACGATCTGGTTTTTTTTCCTTGTTAGAACGCACATTCTCATGCGTCCGCGGTTACTAAAACTAATTTATTGTACTTTTAACTTAAAAAGGTACATTTATGTACGGTCTGACACTGACCATACACCACTCTATTTAAGAGAAAACGTACTGAAAATAACCTTAAATAGAATAAAGAAAAAAATAGAATGAACTACACTAATGGAGAATAAAAAAAAAAAAAACGGGACGGAATTAGCGTACACAACGCTAATAACGATTGGCGGTGTAGTAGTAGGGGGTTCAGAGAGGGAGTTTAGGACTTCAAATTTTTTAGTTACTACTCTCTGAGAGACCTTTTGTATTTATAGGCCATCTTCGGCCAGCCATTACTTAATGCTTAGGTGAGCAAATTCAATGATTGTTTTTGCGTTTGACTCAAGGGAGTCGGGCCTTCACAGAGGTGAGGGTGGTTAAATTATTCGCGTGCCAAGGTGGCACTTATTCAGTGGGAAAGTCAAACGGGCAAATATGATCCTATAGGCTTCACATAAGCTGGAAATTCTGTGGGCCAATGGAGGTCACAGAGTTACAGGTTATGGGCCAACACACTAGGGTGCCCATTTTTGAGTGAAAATAGTTTATTTATTGGGAAGCTATGATGAGAGGCACCTTAATTGAAAACCACCTTTAGGGGATAGTATCGGGGTACGTGAGGTGTTCTGCACCGAGCATTGGAGCCCCACCTAGTTTTGGAGGATCTCCATTTCCTGGAGCATCTGGACTGGGCAAAAGAGTGCCAAGAGCCTCAGAGGAAGTTGAAGACGATGAAGAAACTATCATCATAGATGGAGAGAAAGGGAAAGAGAAAGCTATTCTTGCGGCAACTAGAGGAGCAACAACAAGAGCAGAAATAATACCAATTGTACAGAAAACAAAGGAGAATGAGTAGGAGGTTTGGTACAACAAAAATGAGGTGGCGAAACATGTTATTTTGAGGAATCTCACACAAGCGATTGCTCTTCCCTTTTCAAAAATAACTAGTCTGCATAAGTCTGGAAGTCTCTAATGAGCCTGTGTAAGAGTGAAACTATCCAGGAACAACAGCTAGCAGACTAAAAAATACAAGCCTATGTTCATAAAGGTGGTAGCATGCTTGATTTTTGGAAAGATCTTGTTGGATTTTATGTTGAACTTGAGAGTGCAAGAAAGGAGAAGATAAAAAAACATAAAGTCAATACTCTTATCATGAAACTTCCAGATGAGTATGAAAATATTGTAAAACGAGTTCAGGAATCACCTGAGAACCGATGGATTTGGAACTCAGTTGTTGGGATGATCTTGGTCCGGGGGAATACTATGGAACCCCGTCAAGGAAATCTTAGTATTCAAGCACTTGATGCAAGGACAGATTGGAAGTATCAAAATGGAAGGAAACCTTAGAAGCTTTTCTGTGGAGGGGGAAAAGAAGGACAATCTGAGGGACCAGGAAAGAGTTCCCCAAAGGGATTATGCCATTTTTGCAAGAAACCCGAGCATTATATGGCGGATTGCACTAGATTGGCGGTGCTACAAATAAAAGATGGACAAGCGAATTCTAGTCAAGGAGGGAAATAGAAGACACTTGTGGCAACACAAATTGGTGGACACGAGGAGGAGACATTTGACGAGGAGCATCTCCTCGATGAAAAGAAAAAAAAAAGACATGGAGACAAAAATTTCAAGAATGCAAAAGTGTGCCTTCAGAGGTATGAAAGAGACACTCGAGGATGGGTGGATCATTGACTCAGGAGCATCCATGCATATGTGTAGAGACCGAAATTGGTTTATAAAACTGAGAAAGATTCCATCCGTAGACATAGAGTACGGGGATGGGAGAATTGTCACCACTAGCTTAGTGGGATCGGTAGACCTTAAAGTCTTAGTGGATGGAAAGGTATCCATACTGATCTTGTCCGATGTTTTGTATATTCCTCAGTCAAACAAAAATTTGATATCTTCATCAGTGTTAGATGGAAAGGAATTTGAGACAAAAAACTAGAAAAGGTGCTACCTTTGAAAATAAGGCTTATTTCATAGCTGAAAAGGGAAGCCAAGGCATGTTTCACATTGTCTTAAGCGATGAAAAAAAATGGAGTTTTGTATTCTTGTGCAAATAAAGTGGATGCAAACGGTAAACCTAGATACTTAATGGGATATGATGAGGAGGTAAAGGGATATAGAGTTTATGATCTTGACGAGAAAAATATAACCTTGGTTGTGCATCTAGTTGTAATGGATGAAGGAAAATCTGTAGATCTCAACAAATAAAACAAAATTGTCAAAATCAAATTTGAAATTGACCATGACTTTGAAACAGAAGATGTAACGAGGGAGACAACTCATCAAGACAATGCAGGTGCAACAAAAGGAAAATGTGAAAAGAAGAAGAGATTCCTCCCATGTCGGACGAGAGGGGAGAAAAAGCAACCGAACCGGTCTCTATGGACAGGGGAGTCGAGGAGCATTACCAACAACTGAACTTGAGGGAGGAAGAAGGAGTAGTAAAAAATTCCAAGAAAACTAGAAATATGGGAAAGGTTATAAGGAGACCTTTGCTTTGGTAGTGAGAATTCTCTTTAGTCTGGTAGTAGCGGAAAACATGGAGGTTCAACAAGTAGAAAACATGAAGCAACCAAAAGGTTTTGTGGAGAAGGGACAAGAGAGTAAGGTGTGCAAATTGATCAAGTCGTTGTATAGACTTAAGCGCCACAACAATGGAACGTCAAGTTGGATGAGTTTTTGACTAAACTTGGATACATCCGAATTATTTCGGACCATTCTATCTATTTGTTTGAAGATGAGAATGGTGTAATTTTTTTTGCTATCTATGTTGATGATCGATTAATCTTGAGTAAGTCAATTGAAAAGATCTATAAGTTGAAAAAGGATTTGAAGAGTCAGTCTGATATGAAGGATCTAGGAGAAGCTAGATAAAGGAATTCAGATGGATAGAGATATTGAAAAGAGAATGATAAATCTGTCTCAGAAAGTAGAAATAGGAAACATGTTGAGAAAGGTTTCAGATGGAAAAAGCCAAGAGTTGCTCTACTCCAATGGACTTAAAGAAGAAAGGTTTCAGATGGAGAAAGCCAATAATTGCTCTACTCCAATAGACTTAAAGAAGACGTCTGAGGGGAGCTTAGAGTGAGGAATGGAAATCCTGAATCAGATGGATAAAAAAGCGAGAGAGTTCATAAAACACATTCCCTATAGACATATCATAGGGAGTTTAACTTACTTAGTGAATTGTACCCATCCAGATATAGCGGGAGCTGTGGGAGTTCTAAGTATGAACTTAGAAGAGATTAATGAGATACCGGGTAAGAACCAAAGATCTATGGTTGCATCTGGCCGGAGGAAATGGTGACTTCACCACTTGGAGTGACAATAGCTATGGGGAAATAGTGGCGGATATGATGACGAAATTTGTGCTTTCTCCAACATTGCTATTTTGTACATAAAAGTATGGATTGAAACTTAAAAGTGACTAAGAATTAAAGGGAGTGTCGAAAAAGTAAATCTCAGGTCACTAGTTTATTTCCTAGACTCTAGATAAGAGAGAGAGAGTTAGGCGGAGAGCCACCATGGCTGTCTCCTTAGCATGTACGGTGGAGACAAAAGAGAGAGAGAAAGGAGTGCCTTTAACTAAAAGGAATTTGTGACCCGACTAGGATTCGCTTCCGGTCCCTACGCAATCACGCCGGTCGTATAGTCGTCGGCCTTATCCATTAGGTCCTCATGAAACTTTACATATAATAAATATAATTTGTTTTTAAGCATGGAACTATTCTACATACTCACAAATGAAATGACATACACGAAATGACATTGAATTTAAACGGACGCAACTAATTGTCGACTTCAGATCGAACGACGCACATTGGTGCCGACACATCGGAGTGGACATTTAGCGATTTGCGAGCTAATGTCGGCGGCTGACACGTGGCAAGCCATGAGTGGACAGCAAACATTACGGGGAGAGCACCTACGACTCAGGAACTGACAGGCGTCAGCGGGACAGCCATGTCGTACCATGGCCGGACAAGAAGTACAGCGGCTCTTGTACCTTGTTGTACCTTATAGCCTTATGATTGGTTAGGGGCAGTTGTAGTAGGGGGTTCAGAGAGGGAGTTTAGGACTTATACTTTTTTAGTTACCTCTCTTTGAGAGACCTTTTGTATTTATCGGCCATCTTTTGCCAACCATAACTTAATGCTCAAGGGAGCAAATTTAGTGATTCTTTTTGCGTTTTGCTCATGGGTGTCAGGCCTTCACAGGGGTGAGGGTGGTCAAAATATTTGCGTGCCAAGGTGGCACTTATTCAGTGGGAAATTCAAACGGGCAAATGTTTTCCTGGAGGCTTCATATAAGCTTGACATACTGTGGGCCAATGGAGGTCACATAATTACAGGAAGGCGGGTGCGCGCCAATCACAAGGCGACAACAAAAGTAGAAAAGTACAATTTACTATAAAATACTTAAATTTTTCTAAACAAAATATCAATTTTAATTGACGGAAATAAAACTCAACAACGAACTAATATAAATGAAGTGTTCATAGAAGCGAAGCGCTTATCCCTCAATAATTTTAGTAATCGGCATCAATTTATTAACGAAGTCCCTTTTGCCTATACTGTATTTGTTTATTCTTTTACTTTCTTCTCTCTCTCCATTCTTTTCATCTTCACTCAAATTTTGACAAAATAAACATACTTGATAAACATAAACTAAGCCAATGGAGATATCTTTGTACTAATAGGTAATGAAACGCTGTACACAAAAATCAAAACTGAATTGGACAACCTAGACTGGCGCGAATTAACATCTACACTTAGGATCTTGTCTTTTAGGCGATTCAACCGTTGCATCCAAACACGCTCTATTTCCTAAATTGTGTTGTTTAAAGTGATACATATCGTTGCTTGTCCATGATCATAATTTGCACGAGGACATTATTTAGTGTTTCGTTCATGATACCGTCTTTTTGGGAAGACATCTATTAGGGAAAAAATGAGGTGGTTTATTAGACGGCGAACGTTTTCGTACAATTTTATACCCGTTTTTTGTTTATTTAGGCGAAACATGTTTACTAGGTACTTGTCTTTTATAATTGTATGACGTAAAACTTGACCTTTGGATTTTTTGTTTTTTCAAATCCGAGGAGCTAACGCGCACACCGTCGAGTGTGTGGGGGTTATCCTTGCGAGGACATTAGCCACACACCGGACGTATACAATTGGTAAACTTGTAAAAACAAAAAATAATCCACGATTAGCACACTATGAAAACCTTACACGTTGTATAGGCCGTGTGCCTTCCGCGAGGGTGGATGCAAGTGCACCAAAAGTATCCCCTTATAATCCTTTTGTCGTTCACTAATAATTAAAGTTTGTCGCGCCTTTCTACCATACTGTTTTGAAATGTTCATTTCCATTTTCAAAATTCTATTTTTGTGTCAAACTTTTTGTACGAGTCATTAAATACCTCCATTGGTATAAATATTCTGTTCAAACTTTACGTTTGAAGAACCTTTTTGGATTTTCAATATTTGACGTTAACCTACGTGGTGCCAAGTAAAATGAGGTAACCATAGTTAGAGAATGTTTACTCACCCAACCAAATGGAGGATTCTGTAAGATATCACGACTATAAACATATCCGTACGTTTACTTGCACCGCCTAATGGATTCGAGGACTTAGTGCACAGACATAAACGTCTCATGCACATAAAATGCACGTATGAAACGCCTAAAAAATAGTGAATATGCGCTTGGAAAATAATTCAAATTATATAAAATGAGTCGACCGGCTTTGACTTTATAATAATATAAAAAATATAAAATTTTTTGAACAAAAATATTACCACAACTTATGTTAGGTTATTGTCGTTTCGCGGTATTTTCGCGAAGCGACATAGTAACATTTATTTTTTTGACATGAAGTGTCACGTCATCATACAAATTGTACGGCGTCGTTTTGCGGCAGTACAATTAATATCCGCGGACGAAACGTACTATTTGTTTCGCGTCACTTTATGTTTTCGTGCGCTGGTGTCACATTTTGCGTGTAGGTTTTTTTCTCATGACGACACGTGTTAAGTCAACGTTTGGAGTTAGTCGTTTCGAAAGAAGAAAGCGCGTGCTACTTTCTTCGTGGAAACCTTCTTGTAGTGTGCACAGTCAGCTAGGGACAGACTTCGTTGCTACGCTAAGTTTTGCTTCTCTTACCTTGTTGTCTCTTAGAGCAGAGTAGCGAGTATATAGGCAGCAGTGTATATGTGCAGAGTATGATTGAATCTCATTAATCAATCTATCTTAGATGATTAATCTTGGAGTAGAGATTACTTAAGAAGAGAGAGAAGAGAGAGAAGAGTGAAGAGAGATGATGTGAAGAGGCTTCGGCCAAGAACACTTATAAATATTTTTGGCTGAATATTCCTCTTGTCTTTTATGAGCTTCCACTGTGTAAATGATTTATGTTTTGTGAATTATTTTGAGTGAATGTCTTTTGCTTCAGATCCTGCAATTGGTTTCAGAGCTATTGCTTCGGAGTTAGAGAGGGAGCGCATGGGGAGGAAGAAGAATAGAAATACTCCTTCCCCCATGTCGACTTCGGAGAGAGCAAGAGAGTTCAATTTTTCGGGTTCTCAATTTGAGGAGACCCGGTATATGGAGAGAAAAGTTGAGGAAATGTTTGACACACTTATGAGGTATGTAGATTCCCGTTTTCAAACTCAACCGAGTGAGAGCAAAGAAAACACTTCCTTTCCAGCTGCCGATCCCTTTAGAGGAGGAGCTAATGAGAGTGAGAGAAAAGAGAGGATTAGGAAAGGAAAGTCGAAAATAGAAGAAGAAGAGTCTGCCGATCCCTTTAGAGGAGGAGCTAATGAGAGTGAGAGAAAAGAGAGGATTAGGAAAGGAAAGTCGAAAATAGAAGAAGAAGAGTCTGGGTTTGATGAAGGATTGGAAAACGAAGAAAATTATCATATGTCGGGGAAATCCGTGGCCTTTAATGGCTCCAATTATGCCGTTTGGAAGAAGTTTATTTCAGGCCAACTTATTCTCAAGAAGCTTTGGAGAACTGTCAATGGAGAAGAGAAAATGCCACTCGAGAGTAAAGCACGTGCTCAATGGAGATTGAACGATATTGCGGCAACGACCGGTTTGATGAAGAGTTGCACCTCTTCCATGCTTGATCATTTCCTCGCTCACGGCACGGCCCATGAGTGTTGGCAAGCACTTGAGGAGCAACATGAGAAAGGCGTTGAGAACAAGGGTCAATATGTTTATACGGACTTTATGAATTTTAAAATCAAGTCAAATGAATTGATGGATGATGGCGTGAAGCGCTCCAATATTATACTCGAGCAATTAATCAACAATGGCCGAGTTATCTTGGATGCGGATAAGCTACGTGTTTTTCTTAATGCTTTACCGGAGAAGCTTTCGCATCTTAAAGCTATTTTACGAGCGAAGGCGGATGACACCTTCAGATTCACCGTCAATTTTATCATAATGTCGGAGGGAACTCCATCGGCTTCTTCAAGTGGAGGAGGAGGAGTTCTTAACTCTACTACTCCCGAAACCCCGGATCTTAACTATGCCGTTGGTAGAGGAGGTGGTAGAGGAGGCGGCCCGAGAGGTGGTGGTGGCGGCCGAGGCAACAAGAGGGAGCAAGGTCGTCCACCGAAGGTCCCTTCGGATATTTCCAATGTGACATGCTACCGGTGTAACCGGCTTGGACATTTGTCTTCCTCTTGTCCGGATAATGACAAGCAATGTCATTTCTACGGTAAGTGGGGGCATACGAGTCCTCGATGTTATGCAAAGTGCGGAGATTCTGGAGGTGGAAGAGGAGGTAGAGGAGATGATAGAGGCGGCCGAGGTGGCGGCCGAGGAAGAGACCGCGGTGGTGGTCATGGTTATTGTAATGCAAATTACTTTGACTATGGTAATGAAACCGGTGATGTTTTTCCGGTTCTCAACCTTACCCTTGATTTGATAAATAGTGGAGAAAATTTAAGGAAAATTTGGATTTTTATGATGAGAGCGAAGTTGAGAGTTTTCCGAACATTGGGGATTCAAAATTCGATGAGGAACCAATGTAAAAACTCAGAAAAAGAAATTGGGGAAATCGGTTAAAATTGGATTTGAAAAAAGACTAACGGATCTTTGGATTCCCGAGTGCCATGAACATTCGGAAATCTCAAAGCTCTAAATCGAGTGAGAAGGAAATTGAAATTGAATCTGAGGAAGAGAAAGAGGAGAAGGAGGAGGAGCAACTTCTTAGAAGGAGCTCTTGGAGTACAAAAGGGAAGAAATCGGAGAAACTCACTTACGATCGAAAAGGGGAAAATGCATCGAATTCACATTATTTTCTTTCCGATGCTAAAGAGACGGATTTTCTTTTGTAGTTATCACTTACGGAAAATATGACCAGCGACCCTCAATCTTATCTCGAGGCAAGGAGGTTGGTTGATTGGGAGAGTAAGTGGAAACCGGCGTGGGAGAAAGAATTTAAATCGTGGTTGATAATCGAACTTTTGAAGAAGTAAAATTACCAGAGGGGAAAAAGGCGATAGATGTAAAGTGGGTATTTAAGACGAAGACTGGAGCTTCGGGTGAAATTATTAAGTACAAGGTGAGGCTTGGTTGTAAGTGATGTAAGGGCTTCCAACAACGTGAGGGAATTTATTTTAAGGAGACTTATGCTCCCGTGGTGAAGGTCGACTCACTACGGATTATTATTGCACTTGCAGCGATGGAGAAGATGTTGTCCATTGCCTATTTCAGCCATGGATTACTCTCGGAAGCACCACCGACTACCCCCAAAAAACCTATATTTTAGACAACACAGATTACTCCACAATAATCAAAGCCACATCAAACTGCACCAGTTTGTATCATATCTTAGACACTGTAACTTCTCAAAGTTATAGCCAAATCCACACGGGCATCCAAAAGATATGAGCTGCTGATTTTCCCAAAAACATCTAACAGCTTACCAAACTAACCAGGTAGACTCCTCACAGAATTCTACAGAAACAACAAAAAAGACTGAAACTACATTCACATATAGTGTTTAGATCATAGTATACATCCACAAAGTTTCACATCAAAGTAGCAACCAGAGTGATCACATTAACAGGTCAAAGTTGCAGAAAACAGTTTGCCATTTCTTTGATTAACTCAGCTGTGATAATCACAATAATCTAAGTCCCACAAGTTATACTAAAAGAGAGTTCACTAGTGTATGTACGGAGGCATACCAGCCGTATATTATCTACCACCTACCTAAATTACTACGAGTATACCCGAATAATTCGATGTATGTCAGAATGAATTAATCTATACTAATAAACTGATTAACAAAAGGACAAACCATTGTTCAACCAAATATTTACACCGACATCTCCACAAAGTCAACTTGCTCAGTCACTTGTGATCTTGTTATGAATCTCGTCCACCGACTTGATTCATATCAATAGCAGCTGCGCTGTGAGCTTCGTCGCAGCTGCGTTGTCACATGCCTTGACATATCCAAAAATAACCGCAGCATCGTCGCAGCTACGTTGTCTTATTTAAAGTACACTTGTCTCAAATAGATGCGCCGTACCGGCGGCGCATATTTCAATGTTTCGTACATTTCAAATCGGATCGCTTCGCGATCCGCCGTCCATTTCTTACTGCGTAGTCACGCCACTCAATAACTCCCTTACTTCACTTTAGTTTTATCCGTAGGTTCGCTCCCCCAATCCGTGAATCCATTAAAACTTCCATATTAATAATATATGCACGAAACGTCTTAAGGGTACAAAATGTCGCGCACGCACGAAACTAAGTTTTCAAAACAACAGAAGAAGCACGTCCATCATATGGACGTTGAAACTGCATTTTTAAATGGTGAGTTGGAGGAAGAGGTATACATGAAGGTACCGGAAGGCGTGCCTCGTTTGCAGGAATGAAATGTATGGCGTTTGCGAAAGTCCTTATATGGTTTGAAACAGGCGCCGCGCACGTGGTATTTGAGACTTCATCAAGTTCTATTAAAATTCGGACTTGTACGGACTACATCTGATTCTGGAGTTTACGTGAAAGTGATAGATCTTGGAGAGGTACGGTATATTTTGGATTAAGGAGATGTTACGCGAGTTAAGCGTTCCTTTTGGTTGTATGACGATTTATTCTGACAGCATGAGTTGGATGGCGTTGGCAAAAAATCCAGTGTTTCACAATAGGACGAAACATATCAGGATCCAATGGAATTTTGTAAGATATTTGGTTATGGCGAACGAGATTGTATTTTCGTACGTACCAACAAAAGAGGAGGCGGAAGATTTGCTGACGAAAGCAGCTACGCATGATGTATTTGAGAGGGGGCGACCAAAACTTGGATTATTTTGAAGAGTTTGGCGATTCCGACAATAAGAGGGGGATTGTTAGGTTATTGTCGTTTCGCGGTATATTCGCGAAGCGACATAGCAACATTTATTTGTTTGACGTGAAGTGTCACGTCATCATACCAAATGTACGGCGTCGTTTTGCGGCGGTACTTTTATTATCCGCGGACGAAACGTACTATTTCGTTTCGTGTCACTTTATGTTTTCGTGCGCAGGTGTCACATTTTGAGTGCAGGTGTTTTCGCGTGACGACACGTATTAAGTCAACGTTTGGAGTTAGTCGTTTCAAAGGAAGAAAGCGCGTGCTACTTTCTTCGTGGAAACGTCCTTGAAGTGTGCACAATCAACTAGGGACAGACTTCGTCGCTACGTTAAGTTCTGCTTGTCTTACCTTGTTGTCTCCTAGTGCAGAGTAGCGAGTATATAGGCAACAGTGTATATGTGCAGAGTATGATTGAATCTCATTAATCAATCTATCTTAGATGATTAATCTTGGAGTATAGATTATTTATGAAGAGAGAGAAGAGAGAGGAGAGTGAAGAGAGATGATGTAAAGAGGCTTCGGCCAAGAACACTTATAAATCTTTTTGGTTGAATATTCCTCTTGTCTTTTATGAGCTTCCGCTGTGTAAATGATTTATGTTTTGTGAATTATTTTGAGTGAATGTCTTTTGCTTCAGATCCTACAACTTAATCAAACTTAACTCTTTTTTTTTACGTTAATATAGGTATTTCTTAATTAGTGTTAATTACTCTAATATGGACTGCTTTGAAGTAGTGTAATTTACGAAATGTGTCAGTCTGTACTAAAATACTCATTATTTAGTGTAGAACTACGGAATAAGTGTTAGATAAAGGAGTCGACATGTAAAATTGAGTGTGTGGCTATGGAAAAGCGCACTCATATTTGGTTCCTAGTCATGAGACGAGAAAATCTCGCGAACCTGTTCTCGCATGTTCAAGCGTTGAACAAGTGAACTCGGACTATCATGGCTACAATATGCGAATGTATACCCAAATCAGTTTTAGCTGTATAAATTATCGCTATTTGTGTTGGCGTTAGGCTCTTGAACCCAAAAAAGAGTTAATAAAACTAATTGTTTCTTTACACTAAATAATTTTGAACTCTTTAAAGAGCAATTTCAGGTGTACTTTTAACCTTTTTTTTTTTGAATTTTTTTGTGCATTATGTCTGTACACTAAAAGTAAACCAATTTTCTTATAATATTCAAGATCCGTACGAATTAAACATCTGTGAAATACGGTAAGAAAATATTGTAAAAAAAATACGGATGCCAACTTGTGTAATCTCGAAATATACGGTAGGTCATTGGTCACGCTGTCCATCAAAAAATGCTTTCCCGTTACAAACAAGATCCACGGGATTGTTAGATAAGCGAACGGACAAGATTTCCCGCGTGTCATTTTGAAACAACAAAAAGGGTAACCTTCCATCAGGCGTTCCAAGTAATCGTACGAACACGTTTACTGGCAGTAATATTTGTAACACCCTTCCATCAGGTCGTGCTAGTGAATGAGGTGTTATATTGCCATTGGTACCACGTAGGACCTGTTGAGCCGCCCGGGAATAATCATCATTTCCAAAAGGACAAAATCGCAGATGCGTACGTGTACGGGCAGACGCCGATTAAAATATCTAGTAGCGTCACGCTAATGTACAATCTGAACGTTCTTAGGGTTGTTATGGTATCAACGGCCACGAAAACCGTTGCAAAATTAAAGTTTGTACAAATGTCCAAGAATGTACCATTAGAACGTGAATCGCTTAATCGCACATTTATGAAGGAGACGTCACAGGATGTCTTACAACCAAGTTTTTTTTGTCGTCCAACATACAACCAAGATTTTTTTGTCGTCGAACAGGCTGGCTTTTATGTCACACGGTACACTCCAATTGCCACATGTAAGTTTATTGCTTCACGTCTGTCGTGGATCGACTCTGACTTAACAAGTGGACCAAACACGCATCCAGTAATCACAAACTCTCCTCCCGAGGACAGTCGGAGGAGACTAGCTACGTACTGGAAACAAGAAGCGTTTGCGTCGAAAATTGAAAATCAGACGGTGGTAGTTTTCTCCAAGAAGTTTGGAGAATCTCAACGAATTTGTAGTAAACATCTTTTTAAAAAAAAAAAAAAACCAGTACGGCCTAGTACGGAAGGGTACTTTCTCTTGTAAACAACCCCACTTTTTGCCTGATGGAAGGTTACCCAAAGAAAAGTTTTAATACTGTACTTCTTAGCGATTTCACCGTTTTTAACCGTTTTAGCAATCGTGCAGATTTTCTTCGGAAACGCACTTTATAACGGTAAATCCGTATATACGCCCAATCTCTACAAAGATGCTTGTCGGATGCCGGACATCTAAGTAAAGATGACGCGTGTTATCGTAGTCGGAAAGATCGAAGGGTCTAGATTCTACATGGGGACTGACGTTACGAATCGGCTTTTATCTCTTTGCCGCTAACCGTCGATATGTTGACCATCGACTTTTTGGCGTTTAACTTGGCGTTTTTTGGCAGCGAACTTAAAATAGATTGCACGAAAACAAAACCAAAATAAACACATATGAAAGAGCGAGAAGTACTTATTTTGAACCCACCACATATTCAAAAACATAAAAGGAATAGTAAAAACCTATAAACAAAACAAAAAAGAAGAAGCCATCAAAAAAAGATCCGTCGCCATGCAAACCATGTCGACTTCTACTTCCCTCTCTCAACCACACTATCGGTTTCTCCCGATCCCTCTCCCTTCCCTCCTCTACCTCTTCCTAAGCTTCATATCCCTCCAAATCCCCACCTCTCTCTCCCTTGATCCCTGCGCTGCCGTTCTCGTCCAACAAAAAATCTCCAACTCGTCATATGCCACGCCAGCCACCGCCCGCACGTGTCTTGAACCTTTTCCGTTCGACAAAAAATTCGCCACCGATACGATCCGTACTATTTCTTTGACTTTGGGCGGATTTTGACCTTATATAGACATCGCGAAAAACGCCCCCGATCCGCGACTGCCGTCGAAAGTTGACATTTTGGCGGAACTCTCAAAAATGGGAAAAAAAACGTACCCCAATGATATATCTTTTCATAGGGCGATTTATGACCTCCTGGGGAAGGCTAATGACGGACATTTGGCGTACTATCCGTCCTGCTACCTCGTAAATTCGGTTTTACCGTTTTCATTAATGACTTATTTTGAGGCGGAAACACGTGTCATCAAAATAGCTCCAGCTAGTAAGTTTTGCTTTTGTTGCTCTTTTGTTTTTTTTTATCTTTTTGTAAACATCAACTTACTGTTAAGTCAAAGTTTGTAATCGGCCGTCGCGGTCTGTCACTCACTCACATCTTCTCACTCACTTACTCTCACTTCTCCACTTACTCTCACTTGCTTCTTCCTTACACTCACCCTCACCTAACACTGATGCATCACTATTTCAGACACATGATGCATCTACTATTACAAGACGCATAATAATTCCTAACTCAGACTTCTCTTTAAATAAGAGCTCTAAGGGAAGACTTACTCTACACGACTTCTCTACTTTCTCCTCACGTCACTGACTTACTAACTTCACGGAAACTTACTCAACAGACGCACTAGAACCTTCAGCGCGAACTGACGCCGAACTGACGCCGAACTTAAACATACGCTGGACTTCAAACCGTACTACGGTACTACGCCCTAAATAACCTATCAACCGTACAGTACCAAATGACATGAACCTTCGAATCAAAACACAAACTGAACGAAATCGTGAATCCGGCCGATCCGCCGATTCACCCAATAAGAGGGTGGGAGGGAGGGGAGGGGGTGGGGAGAAGGGAGGGGAGGAGGGGGGGGGGAGAAGGGAGAGAAAAGCCGAGAGAGAGGGAAAGGGAGAAGGAGAGGGAATGAAAGAGTCGAAGAGAAGGTTAACTCAGAGAGGGAGACAGGAGGAGAGGGGAGGAGGATCAGAAAGAGAGAGGGAGAGGCCGAGTCAGGGAGAGAGAGAGAAAGGGAGAATGGGAAGAGGGATAAAGTGAAGGAAGCAGTGATATGAAAAAAATGGAGGGAAGCTGAGAAAGTGCCAGAGGAAAAGGCAGAAGAGAAGGGGGAGAGAGAGGTGCAGGGAGAGCCAAAGGCAAAGAGAGAGGTCTTGGAGGGTTCGAGAATGAGAGGGAGTGTTGTTACCATAAACATATATTCACATATCATACATATACATCTGTTCAAAATTTCGTTAAAAACCACTCTAAATCTTGTTTCTCAAAACTTATACAAATCTTTCCTTCCGCATAACGTAAGTATCTGATATTGAATAAAAATAGAATGCGAGAAGAATTTTCAACCGTAAGAACTAACAGAAAGAATACTAATATTTCTTTTATTATTAATATTATTATTATTTTTGTTTTTTTTTGGTCCTTTCTTGTCTCCCATCTAGTTCCCTTTTGGTCCTATAAGCTTTTCCTCTGCCTTAACTATATCGTGACATAACTACACAACTATATTTTTTTCATGAGATTCAAGAAGAAAATAGCGGTATTATGGAATAATATGTATTCATTGTCCTACTTCTAATTGTTTGGATTTAAACCAATCGAATCTAAAAAACCTAAGTGCCCATGGCACGCTTCACTTGATTTTTTTGATCTCACAACGAGTTTAAACTAGTAGTATGGTAGAATTAATGTGAATTTTATAGATTTATAATACTTCTCCATGATTCGCCATTAGCATTAATAACACTAATTTGGCTCCTAATTTTTTTGCCCTCTAAACATAACATTTATTGTATAAAGCGTCGTTTACAGCTGTCTATATTTACTTGCACCAGAAAAAGAATTAATAATTTTAACACTTAAATAGTCCTCATGTACTAATTAATTTCTAATGTTGTCCCATGGACTCAGACGGCTACCATCACGGTTTTTTAAAAAGTCCTTTTTTTTTTTAGTTGAGAGGGAATGACGGTGCTAACAAAATTATCGATGAAAAGGAGTTTGAATATAAGCTACAAATTTAGCTATAATAATTTGGCTTTTATACAACAATGTTCCAAAAAGTAACTTCAACATCCAATCACAAAAACAAAAAAAAATAGAAAAACAAAACATGAATCTGCGAAATTGAACCAATAAAAAAAAACTACCCTACACTAATAGCAGATCACATTTTCCTATAATGTACATTTTTCTATAATTTAGTGAAACGCTAACAAATGACTTTAAAAATCGCCTTTATGTATATACAAAAATATGTTTTCGTGAAGTGGGTCGTTCACAAAGTCGATTAAATTCTCTAGGGGCCCTTTTCTCGTGAGAGCCGCCTGGGCAAAGAATCCGAGCCATGCCACCATCCCCAATCTCGCATGCTTTATCTCCTTCACCTGTAGACACCACATTTGTCACACTCGTTACGTTTGTCACATTTGTTACATTTGTCCCACTTGTTACATTTGTCACGCATTTGTCACTCTTTTGTCGTATGCCACACCACATGTTGACATTCGTCACCATTGTGGCATTTTTACCTCACCATGTTGCCTTTGTCACATTTGTGACATCTGTCACACCGAACGTTTACATTTATCACACTGAATGTTTGCACTGGTTGCAACTGTCACATTTGTCTTTCTTACTTTTAAATCTTCGAAATTTCCCGCATTTTTCGATAATCCGAGAGGATCGAACAAAATTCCTCCAGGATAATTTATGTCTCCGGGAAGATAAATTCCGAGAGGTTCCAAAGCCCTAATTCCACAATATCGGGCGTA
>JBBHKE010000379.1:0-31520 GCA_037447655.1 Zygnema cylindricum | reverse complement strand
CCCCCTCCCCCTGCCCCTCTCCCCCTGCTGCTGCTCCTCCCGCTCCACTTCTGACCCCTCCGCTTTCTTTTGGTTTTTTTAGAGTTTTGGTCACTTGATTGCCTTTTTCATGAAATGGGTAGAAGGCTCCAGTTTTTATCCTCAGCGGATTTGACAGTGCTTGACAATAGTTGCCATTAAACTATGTATTTCTTATCCATTTAGATCTCAAAATTATTCCTTTTTGGTGTCGTTAATGGTTTGTTTCTACCATAAGAGTGTAAAATCTGTTGGCTCATTTGTGTTTAAGATTGCAATTTTGTAGTTGCTGCTGTGAGTCTTAATGACGCATCAAAGTAAATTACAGATTTTAGCGGAATTTTCTATCAAAAGAATAGAAACTTATGAGTTATCTTTTGATAAAGAAGGAATTCACTTTTTTTATTTTTTCCATGAAAGTATGGATACGGTAAAGGAAGGTTAGAATGCTATATTAGTCAGAGTTTGCCTCATCCCCATGGTTGTCTACTCTGTCTGAATTTTGGAAAAACACCAAACACCTTTGTAACAGGTGAGCGTCCCATGTGGGCCTCGACCATATGAACAACATATTAACACTAATTGTTGCTGAATGACGGAAATTGGGTGTTATAGGTGGGAAAGGGCCGCGATGTGGGGCTCAACCAAATTGTCATGTTTGAAGCTAAGGTTGCAAGTGGAAATGGAGAACAAACCTTGTCTCGTGATGTACATCGCCTTGGTCACCGTTTAGATTTTTTCCGTTCTCTGTCTTTCTTCTACACAACGGTGGGATATTATATGTGTACTATGTTGACTGCGGTTACAGTATACACATTTCTATGGGGTCGATGTTATTTGGCGCTGTCAGGCGTAGAAGCCTCACTTCTTTCTCTGAATGACAGCAACAAGGATACATTAAAGGCTCTCCTTGCAGTCTTAAACCAGCAGTTTCTTGTGCAGGTAAAGGGGCTAATTCCACACACCAAGTTGTCCGTAATTCTGTTTCATACCGTCTGTTTTTTTTGTTTTTGTAATTCTATTGTCCGTTATCTGTTGTTTTTGTATTTAGTTCTGTTGTCAGTGGTATTTAATGTTCTTTTAATGGGATGTGTTTCCTTCATGAATCTCAGTTGCATTTTTCGTATGCTCTTTGTTGTAGTTCTTGAGACTATGCGAGTCTTAGAAGGAAGGTTGAGGTTCATAGGTTGGTTTTGGTTTATCTTGAACTCAGATCGGGATTTTCACTGCACTGCCCATGATTCTGGAGTATGCTCTCGAATTTGGTCTCTCCACAGCCTTGAAGGAATTTTTCTTGATGCAACTTCAACTTGCGTCTGTGTTTTTCACCTTCTCTCTGGGAACTCGTACTCACTACTACGGGCGAACTATCCTCCACGGGGGGGCCAAGGTTTGCCTTTACTTTTCTGACACCGTTATTAAATGGCCTTTCATGTTTGATTTTGTTTTCACCTTATGCTTCTCCTTCTCCACTTACAAATAACCCTTTTTCAAGTATTCTCCAAATGTTGGTGCACATGTTCTTATATCAAGAATATTCTTCAAATAAATTCTGCGACTATGAGACTGAATTGTCAGCTGCTGTCTGATTGGATGCAGTACCGGGAAACAGGAAGAGGTTTTGTCGTGAAGCACGAAAAGTTTTTGGTGAACTACCGAATGTATGCTCGTAGTCATTTTGTGAAGGGGGTTGAACTCATTGTACTTCTCATCATCTACCAGTCCTATACCTCTCTCTCATCAGGTCTCGCTTACTACCTCCTTACAATAGCCTCATGGTTTCTCGCCCTCACCTGGATAATGGGCCCTTTCGTTTTTAATCCGTCGGGTTTTGATTGGTTGAAAATGGTGGACGATTGGAAAGAGTTTACAGCTTGGCTATGGAGGAAAGGAGGGAAGTTTGTTACCGAGGCGGAGAGTTGGGAAGAGTGGTGGATAGCAGAAAACAGTCATTTACGGAAAACTGGACCTTGGGGACTTATCGCTGAGGTTATTCTCGCCCTTCGTTTCTTTCTGTGTCAGGTGGGTTTGAATCGCACATCTTTCCGTAAACTATTTCTAACAGGAAGCTGTTTTAACCTGCAGTGATGTATGCTGATTTGATTTTTTTTTATTTTTTTTGGGTTATTTCTTGCAATATTCCCTGGAACGGTCCCCTTTCTTGATTTAATTCTTGCCGCCTCAACCTTTCCAATTGAAAACTGAACAACTTAAGTTATGCTATCCATGCCAGTGCACTGAATTTATGTTTGTGTATATGTGTGTGTGTGTGTGTCTGTGTGTGTGTGTTTTGCCCAATATTTATTTCGGACGCTCACCTTCTTGCGACGTTGCTTCGACAGTTTGGTATCATCTATCAGGTGGGCCCCAATTTCTTCGTGATTTTGTAGTCGAATGCTCCAACATTTTAAAACCTAGTACAAGTCAATTTGCGTTTGTGTGCGTGTCTGTGTGTGCAAATATATGTTGACTTTTTTTTTATCACACAGCTAACAATATCTGGTTGGTTTTTCGTTGTTTGTTGCAGCTGCAAGTGACAAATGGCAATACCAGCTTCCTCATGTACTTCTACTCGTGGGCATATTTTATTGTATTTGCTATTGTCTCGGGCATTTTAATGATATTTAGCGGTCAATTCGGGGTGAAACAGCACCTACGATATCGAGCGGTTAAGATGTTAGTGTTCATCCTTGTCATAGGAATCATCATTGGCGCCCTTTTTCTCACAAATTTTGCTGTTATGGACATTTTGGCGAGTGCAATTGCATTTCTCCCGACAGGATGGGGAATATTACAGCTTATGCAAGTTCTTGTGGCCGTTTATCCGGTTTTAGAATCGTCGTATTTCTGGTCGATTGTCACTGACGTGGCTCGAATGTACGAATTAATATTAGCGGTGATTGTCGCTCTTCCTGTCGCAATTCTTTCATGGCTTCCCGGTGTACAGGATATGCAAACTCGCATATTATTTAACCAGGCATTTAGTCGGGGACTGCAAATTTCACGAATTTTGGTCGGAAAAAAGCCAAATCCTGGCTTTTAGCAAATCGAGCAGATCGAGTAGTGAAATAATAATATGTACCGCCTGTATGATAGGTGTCCAAATGATTTGACGTGTGAGAAGACACTTTTTAAGATTCTGTAAATGTGTATTACCTTTTTTGTTTTTCCAGGTTTCTTATAATTTGGAAGTTCTTTCGTGATAAACTACCAGAGCCAGGCATTTGTTCAATCTTTTGTGTGCTGTTTCAGTCATCGTAAATCTGTCGAGTCGATGTCTCATTCTGTTAACAAGTAGAAGTGCAAAATTACAATTTTTTGAGTGGTATCCCACTAAAAATTGCCTAAATGTACACAATTCGAGCTGGGTTCAGATGAATGTTTGGTTTCAGTATTTTCTGCCCCGTTGCATGTAATTGATTTTAATGCATTCAAGGTATACGTTTAGAGAGAATTGCCGAACAATGGTGACTGTTGAGGATAAACGAGAAGACAATAGGAGATATTGCTGTGTCAAATAAATTGCCCCAACTACAAGAAAGAATACAAGAACAGGTAGCAGAAAAAAAGGACAAAGACCTTCCAAGTCAGGCAATAATATAGCAACAAAACATCAATTGAACAAAATTGGTTATCAAAAACCCATACGCAGAAAACAAATACAAATTAAAACAACATTACACATCTACAACACCAAAATATTTGTGTCATCAAAGATGGCATGTATAAGTTGACAACATATCATTGTCTATTCATAGAGCGCAAAAAAATGTGAATTTCGGCATTGTGCTGCATTCTAAGAACACAAAGGTTATGTGAAACAACCACGGAGTCATCTTTTAAGACAATAGACTAATAACCCTACTCGAGCTTCTCTTACAAAACTAGGATAAATGGCAAGAATCGTAGTATACGAAAAAAACGCTGTCACCAATGCGGAGCTTGAATTGAAGCTCTCTATCCTTCCTTATTTCCAATCACCTATGAATCAAAATAACGTTATTTACATACCACCAAAAAATTATTGAAGTCAACCAAGTGACGGGGATGATTTATTCTCAGGCAATTTTTTCCATTGCCACAACTTCGACTTATTTCCCGGTTCGCGGGCCCCACTGGAATCTGCGACAAGTTTCGCCAAATACCTTCGCCAACCCTTAACCGGCCCCTCTTTCTCTCCCACACCAAATCTGGTTCTATCAACAGCCTCCAGTAGATCCTCCAGTGTGACTGTCGACGCACCTGAAAAAAACGAAAGAAAAATCACGCCCGTCAGTATTTCTGCTAGGTTTTTTTTTAAACGTTTTCTGGGTTTTTTTTCGAGTTTTTGCAGGATTAGTTTTAGATTTTTCTACGGTTGTGTATTATGGGAATCCTTTTCTTTTTTTAACCATCATGAAGCCAAACGAGATAAGTCTGAAAGATATAACACTGAAACCCATCATATTTATTTCCACCACCAGGAAGCCTCAAGAGATAATACTGAAAGAATAATACTGAAGTCCTTCAATTTTTTTATCATCAGGAAGTCACAAGGGATGATACTGAAAGAGATAATGCTGCAAGCCATCATACTGAAAGAGAGAACCACGCACCTCTTCGACCAGCCAAAAGGGCCGCTTCATTCGCTATATTTGCCAGATCAGCGCCAGCTAAGCCTTCGGTTAAAGCAGCTACAGTAGAAATCAATCTTTGAGGTTCCCCTTCCAATGGTTTTCCCCTCAAATGGATACCCAAAATGTCTTCTCGACCCTTAATGTCTGGTAGACCCACTTTCACCCTTCGTGAAATCCTTCCCGGACGTAGAATAGCTGGGTCCAGAGATTCTATTCGGTTGGTCGCAGCAAGAACCAGAACTCGACTGTCGGAATCAAATCCGTCCATCTCCGTCAACAACTGCAAAATCGACAAATGGAAGGTTCAAAACTATAGACAGATGAGCAAATACATGTCAGTTTCTTTATGAGGGAAAATAAAATGCAAACCAAAAGTCAGCATGGAAAGTATACGCATACAAACAGATAAGAACAATGCTAGGTAAATACCGCGGAAGCTACTTACTTTCAAATTTACCAATAGTCAATATTGATAGAACAGATTGGTGCAACAAACTAATACATACATATGACAGAATTCATGTGACAGTCACATATCAGCACACAGTCAAAAACAGGCCGTCATATTCACTCAAATTCTAGAGACTATAACAATAGGCAATGTTGATTTGAAGCGTAATCCTTTGAAACCAGGTAAAACAGATCTATCCTACACTTTACCAACACAATTCCCAACGGCTTTCAAACATCTGATAAAACCCTAACGACTCGCGGAAAAATCTCAAAAAAATTACACGATGCTACCTCAAACAAGAACAAACATGGGGCGCAATGCATGAGAGAGAGTACAGCTGTTATACACGAGACAAAGTAAATCACGCTACAGATCAAAAATGTCAAGGAACAATGGACGATTGCAGGAGTAGTGGGAAGACCTCAAACAACAACCTATCCACCTTGAAAACAAGTGAAAATATAAACAGTGGACAACAAACAGCGGGATAACCACATTGATTACTGTACAGCTGACGTAAAATCAAATCATGTGGCTGATGACAAATCACTTGATTCTTCCAAGAAAAGATCCTCTGTGTAGTCCACATCACTTATGGATAAAGTTGCATTTTTACAATAATGAAAAAGTAATCAAATGCAACTTTGACCAATGTGCGAAATGGGTATGGAAACACAATCAGTTCTTACCCCATGCTATACACGGATTATATCCAAAAAAACCGTATAATACACATAAAATACGGGGTAAGCAGATAGAGAATTTCCATGCGTCTTCCCACTTTTGAACTATGGTGTTACTCCTCAGCAGAACGTCCGCCTTATTTCTTATTTCAAATATGACACTCTGTCTTCCACTTTACTGGTGAAGGATAACATTGGTGCTTTCATGTCGCACCAATGCATCCAGACTAGCAATTGATATACACGGAAACATGAATCGGGCTTAATAATAAAACACTTAGCAGCAATGGCTATCCGCACAGCTGACAATTCACTATTACAGACACCTGTTGTACACCGCCATCGCTTTTGGCGTCAGTGAATTATTAGCGTTAATTTAGAATCAAATTATATTTTGCCACACTGCTCATTTATTAACACTAATTACGATTTTGTGTTAAAAAAACACTAACTCGAATTAGAGTGATTAACTCTATTAGTAATGGGCAGTGTACTGTCAACTAAACATTCCGCTAAATGAAACATACGCACAAACAAGCAGAAACTAAGAATCTCATACATGAGATTAATACTACAGTGCCTGTCGTTATTAGTGTTAAGGATTTAGCAGTGTTAATGCGAAATTATATTATAGAATTTTAATATGGTGTAAATAGATGTGGCACATAGAAGTCCACTCCTTAAATAGTGTTGTTAACACTATTTTATGATTGTCGGCCAGAAAAAGTTGCGACCGAATTAGTGTTTTTAACTCTAACAACAATTAGCAGTGCACCACTCTCACCTGATTCAATGTCTGGTCACGCTCGTCGCTGAAGCTTGCCCCTCGTCGTCCTCCCACAGCATCAAGCTCGTCAATAAAGACAATACAGGGAGCTTTCTTACGAGCATTTGCAAAAAGCTCACGAACTCGTGCCGCACCTCTTCCAACAAACATTTCAACAAACTCACTAGCAGAAGTTGCAAAAAAAGCAACACCAGCCTCTCCAGCCACGGCCCGAGCAAGAAGAGTCTTTCCGGTTCCAGGAGGGCCATGGAGTAAGACACCACTGGGAAGTTGGGCCCCTAAGCCATTATACCTAGCATCTCCTTTGAGACACCTTACAATCTGCTCAGTGAAATGCCCCTCTCCAACGCATAATCATTAGTGTAGGCGAGAGACTTGTCGAAAAGACTACTTTCTCTTACAAAAAACAAACGCCTCAGTCATAAACAGAGCATGAAGATCCCAAACAGGCATTGAATGCATAATCATAAGCATAACATAAACGATAAGCATAGATGTGAAGAATATTTACTGCAATAACAGTTCACTGGTGGCAAAATCAGTGGTGTTAATAAAAAAAAAGGGAAATAATGAAGTCCCAGAGCAGCTTTTTGTTCTCTGAAGTGGACGGTAAATGTATTACTGCGACTAGCCACACAAGAATTACGTGGACTTCTGCAGAAGGAACAGTAAATTGTATAGTGGCTACAGCAAATCATACCGTAGGTTCGATATATAGAGAACAGGTCTGGCATAGAGTACGAGACTGTTAAATTTGTTCCCTATAAGAAATTCCCGTCCAATAGTTTTTATTGGACAAACGGATAAATCATTCATTACAATGATTCAGGACAGATTACCACACTAATGGTCTATTTGAAATGGACTAAGGGCTCCAGAAAACATTCAGATTTATAAAATTTTAAATTTTACTGAAAAAAAAAAACAAATAGGGAAGAACAGAACAGTCATAGGGCATTGAAGGTGGCACAAGATGCTAAAAACTAAGTCAACGAATAATAATAATCTTCATTTGGTTTGTGTGCATGTGACCCCAAGAGAGAGAGAAGAGAGAGAGAGGGGAGGGGGGAGGGACAGAGAGGGGAGGGAGAGGGAAAAAGAGGAGATGAACCGAGATAAAAAAAGGATAATGGATGATGGAAGGAGGGGAAGGAGGAAGGAATGGATGGATGGAAGGATGGAATGGGGGAAGGGGAGAGGGGAGAGGGGAGAGGGGAGGAGGAGAACGATGATGAGAGGGGGGAGAGGGAAAGAGGGGAGAGGATAGATGAGATAAGAGGAGAGGGGAAGGAGGGGAGAGGGAAGAGGAGAGGGGAGAGGGGAGAGGGGGGGGGAGGTGAGGGAGGGAGGCGAGAGAGGGAGGGAGAGGAGAGGTAAATGTGAAATTGACCCCGAAATGATGGCAACAACGTACATTCTACAACAAATTATGTCGTAAAACAAAACATATCCTATGACAAATTATATGAGATAACAAATTGTATCCTATCTTACAGGATATCTGATAACAAATGGTATCTCATAACAAATGACATCTCATACTTGCAACTTACCTCTGTAAGCTCAGCTTTGGCCGAATCAACACCCGCCACATCGGTGAAGCGAGTCATTTTCGGCTTAGATGATTCTCGTTTCGCAGACGAATCTCGGCCGTTGATTTGGCGAAGCATAAGCATAAGAAAAGGGGCTATGGGAACCCAAAGCATCAACATAGTGGCTAGAAGAGATTTTGCCGATGAACTCCAAGGCACTGGAACTGAACTAAACTTCACTCCTGCCTCCAGCAACAAAGTTAGGAGAAATGTCTCGTCTCTCTTCACTCTCCGTGTCACAAATTGCCACGAAGGTTCTAATTTTAGACTATTAATTGAATCCATTCCTGTTCCTATCACATTGCCACTAGATAAGTCTTGGATAAGCCCTCCACTGATTTTCGAGGCTTCATCAACAGCCGCCTTCTTTAAATTATAATACAAGAGCGAGGAACCTTCCTGGAAGCTCACCTCCCCAACCATTTTCTTCACTACTTGATGTACAAACTCGGAGTAAGAGACAAGAAGGGCAGGAGGAGGGGAAGGCCAACGAGTTGAAAGGGCACTGAAAGCAAAAGATATAATAAGTGATAAGGATAACAAGGACATCCACTTATGAGCCCAGAAAACCTCCGTTAATCGCTTAAAAACTTTTTTTATGCCGGATGGTCGAAGCCTTCTGGATAACAGCCATAGTCTTGGGCGTAATCTTAACAACTTCGGCAATCGAAAAGGACGGTTTTGCATTGGTTTGGGAGTGGTTTTAGGAGAAGGCTCTACTAAACCTTCATTTTTCTGCTCAGTCTCGCTAAGCGATAAACTTAAATCTGCAGGGGACGAAGCTTCCTGGCCACTTCCCAACACAGCAGAAACCCTAATTTGTCGAACCAACGGATCCCGAGTCAAAAACAGACTGGTTTTTTTTAAACAATTGGCTCTTTCTTTCCCATGGATCCTCCGAATTCCTGAATATGTCTGCAGAGAAATAGCATCTGATGAAGAAACGGAAGGTTTTACTCCAAAAAATTGAACTGGTAAGGGGAAATCTCGGCCATATTGTCTGACTAGACAGCCATTGGAAATGAGACAGGCAGGGTAAACCTGTCCGGAAGCAAGAACAGGAGAGGCAAAAGTTCTCAGAGACATAGAGATCAAAAGACGAACTTCACCGAATTCTCCTCCCTTCAAAAGTTGCGTCAGGAAGCAAGCAGGAAGAATGAAAGGTTCACTAGAGAAGCGCCCTTTCCATCTCCTAAATGAAACTAAAAGACGAAGGACTTTAGTTTTCTAAAAGTGCGGACATTTCGTGTCGATACCGCACGAAAATGCCATACCGTTTCGAAATTTGCCCTTACAAAAAAAAAAATATGCGGTTAATTTCTTGCCACCGCATAATATTTCCAGTATGAGGAATTCCGCCCCACCTGCGGACTCCCCCAGGCCAGGAATCAGAGCACGAGCTCGTGTCCCGAAATGTCAACGATATAATCTGATACAGTATTCGTAAAATAATTGAATATCGATTATTCATGATTTTTGGGTTCACGATATTTCAAGTTATCGATATTCAAAATTAGTACTGTACTTTCACCTAGACCAAAAGTACGTTACGGCTTGTTTTTTTTTCTGTTCTTTCACATGGCTTACATTCAGTACGACATCTTAACACTAATTTTGTCTTTTAAGTCTGCTTTAAAACATGTTTAGGGTACAGAAAGTTGTCCGTACAGAGTTTGCCAAAACTACAGTAGAGTAAAATAATAAACATGTGAAGGAACAATTCTTTGGTCATCAACTCATGACAAACAGTATTCGTACACGTAAGGTGGACGCCCCTTATTTCGTAAGAAGAATTCCAGATCGTGTTCGATGTTTTTAAGAATCCAGCGGTTTAGGCTTTCCGCGGCATCACCGGTAAGTATAGATGTCTCATTCGTACGGATTTTGATATTTTTACGAAATTTCGTTATTTTTTATAGATTTTGAATCTTTCGTTAAATGCGTATACTTATCGTACGAAAAACGTACGGATATTATGTACGAAATTTTCAAAAGAGAGACGTTTTATTTCCGCGCGCGAAGTTTGAAAGTAATTGTACGGTACGTATACAACGTACGTTAATTTCTAAAAGTGACGTTTCATTTCCGCGCGCGAAGTTTGAGAAAAATTGTACGGTTCATCATTACAAAGAAGCGGCCATTGAATCCGCCATTGAAGGCTCGATTGAAGCCACACTTGAAGCTTCCACGAACCTCTTCACAGGCGGCCATGTCTAGGCCTAGAGGAGCAGAGTGGGAGCACCTTAAGGCTCTAAAGGGATATGATGGATTTTGTTTTTTCAATTATGATTTTGTCATTTTTTAAATTGAAATACAAAAATGATTATTTTTTGCTTCAATTCTGAATTTATCGTTATTAAGTGTTGACATACAGAAATGGATACTTTTTTTTCAATTGTGATTTTGCCGATATTCAATTTTGACATTTAAAAATGGTTCTTTTTTGCTTCAATTGTAAATTTGTGAATGTTGACGTGTTGTAATAGCACCGGCATGGCGCACGGAGAGCTTCGCCGCTGACTTGGCGCCGACAGGGGGCCGGGAAGACGCCGGCGCGCGCGCTGACAGGGCGTCGGCGCTGCCTCGACGCTGGCGACGAGTCCAGCGCCGAGGCAGTCTGGTCGCTGGCGACCTGACAGTCATATCGTTGGTCGCTGGTTGCAGGTTCAGCGTCCAGCGAAGTGACTGTCGTCGTTGGCTTTCGTTATAACTTTTGAAATTTTGATTAAGGGTATATCCCCATGTGCATAAGTAAGGCTTTTTTTCTGTCGTTTTCCTGTAAAACTTACCGACGTACTGCCTAAGTTCCAACCGTACGAAGGAATCGCAAATTTGTAGAGTACAATTTGCGTCATCCTCAAACTTAGGATGTACGAAAATTTGTCGTCTTGTGTTTTTCGACCCACTTTGACGACAAAAAACGTCATCTTCAACCTTATATTTATAACACATGCGCGATGTGTTTTAAAACCATGGATTTTTTATAAACAAATAGGAACAGTTATTCGCACGAGCCATAATTTTCGAGAATTTGCATACGATTTCCAAGGACAAAGAAAAGTACAGAATTCGCTATGTTTTGTCCGTTTCCGTTCGAATACGACGAAGAAAAGTACAAAATTTGTTTGGATTTGTCCGTTTTCGTCCAGTACAGATTTCTTTTTTGCAGGGATCTTCAAATTCCGATGTCATTTCACGTCGACCGGATAGGAGTCGTAAAGGCAAAGCGCCTCGTCTTCAACCGTGAAACGGCTTAGGCTGAAAAGAGGTACGTCTACAATGTCACGGTAAGACATGCGACGTCACAAGCAGTTCCAAAAAATAACGTGCGACCACAGATTGTAGACGCTGACAAGCGTCACAAGTATTGTCGACGTATACAATCGTCACAAGCGTAAGTTACGATTTCGTCCTTACAGGTAGGGACATTTGAAAACCGGGTTCGGCGGATCCGCGCTAAAATACAAAGTAAGTTCGCTAAGTTACAAGTACATGGGGACATACCCTAAGTTGTCGTCGTATTTTTCGTTATCAATTACATGTTTTACTATTTTATAATTTTAATTTTTAGTATGGAGTCAAAGTCGGTCAACGCATTTTAAAATTTTTGAACTTTGTTTCATGCGAATATTCGTTATTTTTTTGGCGTTTCATGCGTGCGTTTTATGCGCATGAGACATCTATGCTGGTAAGGGTAACCTTCCATCAGGCGTTCCCAAGAATCGTACGAACACGTTTACTGGCAGTAATATTTGTAACACCCTTCCATCAGGGCGTGCCAGTGAATGAGGTGTTAGATTGCGATTGATACCACGTAGGACATGTTGAGCCGCCCGGGAATTATCATCATTTCCAAAATGACAAAATCGCAGCTGCATATGTGTACGGGCAGACGTCGATTAAAATATCTAGTAGCGTCACACTAATGTACAATCTGAACGTTCTTAGGGTTGTTGTGGTATCAACGGCCACGAAAACCGTTGCAAAATTAAATTTTGTACAAATGTCCAAGAATGTACCATTTGAATGTGAATCGCTGTATCGCACATTTATGAAGGAGACGTCACAGGATGTCATACAACCAAGTTTTCTTTGTCGTCGAACAGGCTGGCTATGCAACCAATATTTTTTTGTCGTCGAACAGGCTGGCTTTGACGTCACACGGTACACTCCATTTGCCACATGTAAGTTTATTGCTTCACGTCTGTCGTGGATCGACTCTGACTATACAAGTGGACCAAAACACACGTCCAGTAATGTCAAAATCTCCTACCGAGGACAGTCGGATGAGACTAGCTACGTACTGGAAACAAGAAGTGTTTGCATCGAAAATTGAAAATTGGACGGTGGTATTTATCTCCTAGAAGTCTAGAGAATCTCAACGAATTTAAAGTAAACATCTTTTGTAAAAAAAAAAAAAAAAACAGTACGGCCTAGAACGTAAGGGTATTTTTTGTTGTGATTTATAAATCTTTATTTCAGTAAATAGGGGTAAAAATAACTTAGGATATTTTTCTTAGTAGTCTACTGTAATACTTACCTTAACTAGTGTTACAGTAGCAAAAAATACAGTAGAGTGTATCGTACTTTTGCAGGGACACGTGTCGGCGAAAGAACGTATGCAAGTTTTTCGGAGTAGCACCGACAGTCAGCCATACGTGTAAAAAAGTTGACGATGTGATTCACATGATCGGACGAACGGGATCTGTCCCGGGTATTCTGAAAACATATGGTACAGTTCGACGGTACCGTCGTCGATTGAATGTGTTCCAACGGACGCGATTCACCTAGGACCACAAGCGTGATTCACGAGGGACCACAAGCGTGATTCGCGTGGGACCACAAGTGACAAAGCACTCAGGTGCTTCGTACTACACGACCACATTCGACTAGACTTTAAAATGGCAATTTTGGGAATTGTCAGTTTATTGTATTGTGTATCACTGTGGCAAATTTGAAGCATATTGGCTTTGTGAGTCATATATTTTGTGTCAACTCAAATTTGGCTGTTGAGTAGGTACTTTGATAGTTTTTGTTGTTTTTACATGTCTACTTCCATTACTACTGTTGGTTCTCCGCCTGCAACGGTGGTTGTAGAACAACACTCTCTCATGTAAACTACCCTACTTTTCGCCTGATGGAAGGTTGCCCTAATCTGGTACAATACCGAAGGTTTTTCACTCACTTTTTGGGAGAAAAATGGTCCGTCCGATTTTGAATGTCCTATTGAGATCATAGTTCAAAAGTAGGCGTTTATATTGTAGGTCTTTTGTCGGCGCCTTCATCGTAAGTTGTGTTATGGGCTTTTCATGTGATGGTCTTAAGTCACTACTTTGATCAGCGACCGTCCGATCGTCCAAATCTGACGATAGTCCTATCGTAAGTTGTGTTATAGGCTTTTCATGTGATCTTCTTAGATCGCTACTTTGATCAGCGACCGTCCGATCGTCTAAATCTGACGGTTTAAATAAAAAGTTGCTCAAAACTCACAGAAAAATATTTTTTTGTCTTTTTTTTTTTTTCAAATTTAGACATGACGTTTAATTCTCTATCGATCCATGTGCAACTCAACCCTGTTACTATTTTATTTCATTTTGCAGCCAATACAATATGGGTCTTAGGGTATATTGTATTTTTTGCGTACAATAGGCATATTGTATGGGTGTACTTTCACCTACTTTTGAACTATGATTGAGATATATGATATTTCTAAATATATCACATCCCGCGCTCCACGGGTCAATATCCATTAGATATCCTGAAGGCCTGAAATCTAGAAATCCTGAAATCCAAACCGGCAGAAACAAGACAGCAAAAGAATTCTTGATCTTGACGGTCTTAAACTTGCCACGTAAGAAGAGAAATTACGAAGAAATAACACCCGGGAAGCCGGGATGCTTTGTTTGCCAAAATATTACAATAGCGTACTGTCATAGCATGATATTTGCGTTGTTCACACTTGGAAAAATGGGAAAACGATGTCATATTGACATCTTTTTTGTACCATTTTTGACGAACAATTAAATAATTAGTAAGCGGTTAAGTACAGTACACCGCGCATCGTTATTAGTGTCAACGACTCTAATTTGGGTTCTTAAAATTTTGATTTTTTTCCAAAAATAGTGTACATGATTTTCAAAATTAAATAAGCAACGCTATTTAAAGAAGTGGACCATAATCTCCCACGTTTCTTGCACTAAATTAGAATTGTTAACACTAATTTTTCTTTTACACTATTTAAACCTTGACACTAATAACGATGCGCGGTGTAGTGCCTACGTGAAAAAATTGTACCAAACCGACAAAGCATAAAGCCGACAACGTGAAAAAGCCTAAAACTTATAAAGCCAAAACTGAAAAAAAAATTGCCGAATTTTACACGTACAACAGCTTTATTTTGGCAGAATTTTCCATCTGCTTTCTGTAACCTAATTTCAGCTACCGGTATCGTCTCATCCTCTATCAAAAACAAGTCCATACGTTTCCTTTTACGAATTTGTAACCGATTTTGAAGGCAATCGATTTTGGAAGAGCTTGGAGGGATGGCTCTCTGGAGTCTGCTATCTTTAGAGGTGGCTTTACCAAGCTGCCAATTAGACTATGAAATATTATTTTCACAATCAAATTTTCACTTACAGCCCTAATTGCTCAACATCTTGTTTACTTCAAGATGAATTAACTTGGCCAGTGGGTTTAGACTTACTTGTTTTAGAGATTGAAACAGGATACACTTGCTAGGGCAGGAAACTTACTCTTTTGGAACATTTTTGGAATAGTTTTGGAACATTTTTGAAGCATTTGCATGTTTTGAACATTTTATATACGTCTATGTTCGGTTGTACTAAGATGCAGGTTAATGGTAAATACATGATACATACATATTAAATTATGTAAATATTTGTTATGGACGTGTAAATGCATGTTTATTGCATGTTAATTACATATCAAATACATGCTAAGTACATGCTGCATTTGTGTTAAATTCATGTTAAATACATGTTAAAAAATATGTCAAATACGAATATGCATTAGGTACATGTTAAAGGACATGTTAAATACGAATATGTATGTATTATACACATGTTAAATACGAGTTATATCCATGTCAAATACATGGTAACACGTTAAACGCATAAAGGCATGTTCACGTGTTAAATGCATGTTTGAACACATCCTAATTACATGTCAAATAAGAATACATGTTCAATTCTGTGTTTTTCCTTATGCAGGCGGTTTGTTCAGGGAAGCGGTTGCATCCTACCACCGTGGTTCAGCTGCAAGCTCAAGCGAGAGCTTTTCTTCGCCAAGTGCGGGGCTACAACTCCTACCTCCACCGTCCACCAAACGCTTTAGGTGGAGGTAAGAGCATCTTTATAAAACACTAAGTTATTATGAAAAACCACCCCGTTAAGGGCATGTGTAAAAAAACCTAGAGAAGTCTCGCGAAACGCCTTAGGTGGGGGTAAGAACTTCTTTGTAAAACCTTAATAAGTTCTGAACCACCGAGGTATTTATGGAAAAAAAAAAACCCGCCAAACACTTCAGGTGTAGGCAAGAACATATGTGTAAAGCTCTAGAAAACCTAAAAAACCCTCCGAGAAAGACATTAAAAACCCAAAAAATTCCACGCCTTAGTTAGAGGAAAGGACATCTGTAAAATCCTCTAAAATACTTCAATAAACTTTAAGAAACCTAAGAAACTCTTTAGAAAAGAAACAAACCCCAAGCATTTGTCTGTGATACTCTTTGAGTCATTGATACTTTTGAAGATTCATCAAGGGTTCCATTTGGCCGGTTGTTTTACTTGTGTCATAAATTCACTGGATCAACCTTTTGATCATTTTTGTGTGCTGGTGTTAGTTGAGTGTGTGTATGGCAGATTGTTCAATTGGTTGAGTGTTTTTTTACATTTCGGTTGCAGAATATTACAATTACGTATATTCTGTTTCATGTATATGCATATCCATATTCTCGTATATAAAGTTATATATGTATATGCACTCAGACATATGTAGATATATGCATGTATACTTGTATAGATATACATATTATGTATATATTTTCTTCATATGTTGTAGAATGTAAATATTAGCAACAAGTTTATTTTGTGGAAGTTACTTACACTCGTGTATTTCTGTTTCAGAATGTTGAATTGTCGAATGGGATTCCTTTGAGCTAAACACCTGATTAGGGTATTTTAAAGACAAAAATGGAATAGACCATATTGCATTCTTAATTTGCTGAAAAAAAGCATACTGACAATTTTCAGGCTGAGCCCCTTTTCTGATGTCTGAAAATGGAAGGGAAACACTTATCTGCTATGTAACTTAGTTTATGCCATCTTATTTTTCTTCATCTTACCTTGGTTTTTTGTTTTGTTTTGTTTCATTTTTTTTCTTAGTTGCCTTTTTGTTCTATTTCTGTTTAATTCACCTAAACTCACCAGCCTCCTTATTTTTTTATTTTTTCCCTTTCTCACAGTTTCACGACCTCAAAAACCACTGTCTCTGGGACAAGTCAAAGCCCTTGAAACCCAAAAAACCGTCATTTTAATACTTTTTGCTTTCTTTTTATTTATCGCAGTTCCTTGACCTCAGGAACCACTGCCTTTGGGACAAATACAGTGACAATAAACTCAGGGACTCTGAGGAAGTTTCAAAACCACCAATATAACATTTTTTTTTCTTTTTCTGTCTCCTCAGAAAAGCCCTAGAAAATTGGAAAAACTGCTAACTTTAACCTTTTTTTTTCTTTTTCTGTTTAGCAGTTCCTCGACCTCAAAAACCACCTCCATTGGGACAAAAACAGGGACAACCATTACAGAAACGCCACCTCAGCAGCAGTCACCTTCGAAGAGTTGAACAATTGGAGAGGGAACAAGCGGAATTGCTGCGAGATCTCAACCGGCATGATCCGGAGGAGCTTATCCGTCTTTTTGAATCGACTCCGGGGCTCCAACAGAGACCAGCGGCCTTAGCGGAATACGTTAAGGCTCTGGTACGAGCTGATCGATTGGACGGAAATCAGCTGCTTCGGACACTCCAGAGAGGTAAGAGACATTTCACTAAAACTTTTTGGAGGAATGGAGTGTTTGAGGAACGAAGAGTGTTGGAGGAGATGAAGGAGAAGAGAGTGAGGTGGGATTTTGGAGTGAAAAGCGTGAGGAGAGAGATGGAAGGAATAGGAGGGTCTCAAGGGATATGATAGAGGAGAGAGAGGTAAGAGAATTTCTATGAATCATATGGGGTCAAGACATCCGTTTTTGAAGGACATGTCCATTGTTTTTGCGCGACCTTTTAAACGGTTAGTATTTGAAAGTTTTGGAGTTTTTTTAGGGTTTTTAAAAGCACTTACATTTGACTCCAACCTTCCGTGGGTTATCTTTTCATGAAATGTGTATCTTGACCTCGATAACTTCCTCACATGTGATTGAAAAAAATACTCCCTGAATCACTATTAGAGTAAAGAAATAACTGAGGAAGGACTGCTTGATCGTGAATAATTATAATTCAGTTCCAAATGTCGTGAACGATTATGAACCGCCTAATCAGTTAGTGTTAAGAATCGAAAACCATCAGTACTGTTAACGCTATTTTGTGGTCAAAGGTTCGAAAACGGCGTGGAATTAGAGTTGTTAACCATTATAGCGAAACCCGGTGTAGTCATTGACTTGGCAACTTAACTTTTTCTCTCTCTTTTTCTCTCTCCCTCTCCCTCTCCCCCGCCTTTCCCTCTCCCTTTCCCTTTCCCTCTCTTCCTCTCCCTCCCTCTTCTTCTCTTTCTCATCCTCTTCATCTCTCTCCCCCCCCATCTCTCTCTCCCTCTCTTTCTCTCTCTCTCTCTGCAGGGGCTACTTCTGCCTCATCATCTTTAGGAGAATCCTCTCCCTCAGGAGCTTCTGCTTCTATTCCCAATTCTTTCCAAAATGCAGCTGGGGTTGTTACAAAGGAGGGAGTACTTGGGACTGCAAATGCACCCATACATATGGTGGCAGCTGAAGGGGGCTTTAAAGTTCAAATGTGGAGAACAATCCGATCCCTCGCACTTGCTTTTGTGGTGTTGTCAGCTGTCGGAGCATTGATAGAAGACAAGGGCATTGGAAAAAGTACACTCTCCTGTCCATTTTTCTTAGTCTACTTCTTGTTGTTCTTTTTTATGTTGTCCTCTTTCTTGAATTGGATGTCGATGATGTTTTGTTACTGAAGTTTTTTTGACGGTTGTATGTTTTTTTGGATTAACCCTCTCGGTGCAGCCTTGCTGTTTGTTTACTTTTCTCTCTTTCATGTACATCTTTCTAAACTTTAACGTGTTAGCCTTAGGAGTGCTTTTTATCAATATTAGAGCATGTCCACAATTTGCAAAAGTAAATTGCAGTTGCGTAGGCTGAAGGTAAGGAAATTAACAAAGTTGGAAACTTTGGGAAAGGATTCCTGTGTTTTGTTAACATTTCCTGTTTCTTACCCACATTCAGAATCCACCAAAACCAAAACCAACAACCGAAAACTGAAAACTTAAATCCGAAAACCAAAAATCTGGAAGCAAAATTCTTAAACTAAAATCCCAAATATATATAGGTTTTCTAAAGTTTTCTTGGGTTTTTTAGGATCTGGAATCCACAATCCAAAATCCAGTATCCAGGATCCCGAACGCTGAAAGTGTCCAGAATTAAGAATCTGTAATCCAGAATCTATAATTCGGAATTCAAAAAGAGTCCAATCCCAAAACCTAGAATCCAGTATCCAAAAACTCGATTTTGGAATTTGGAATCATGAATCCGAAATAGAGGAGTCCATGATGAAATCTAAAATCTAGAAACATAGCACCTCAAATTATACGCTATACAAGTTTATGTGTGTGCAGACATCAATTGACAACGATAAAAGTCTATTAATGCATATTTTATAGTTGCCGCTATTGTTAACTCCTATATCAATTCCTCTATCCTTCCTCGATGTTTATAGCAACGTGCAATGTGAATGCTGGTTAGTAGTCATAAATAAGGTACTCATAATGAATGACGAGAACCAGTGTTTGCAGGTTTTTTCCCTCTCCTCTCTCTTCCCTCTTTCTCTCACCCCTCTTTCTCTCTCGAGTCTCCTCCTCTCTCTCTCTCTCCCTCTCTCTCTCGAGTCTTTCTTCTACTCTCTCCCTTGATCCTTCTTTCTCTCTCTTCTCTCTTTCTCTCTCCTCTCTCTCCTCTCGTTCTCTCTTTCTCCTCTCTCTCTCTCTCCCCAAGATTGAAATGTGGATTGAGACCCTTTTTTGTTTGATTTTTGTTGCTCAGCAGCTCTAGGGCTGAATGAAGAGGTGCAACCAAGTCTGGAGACGAATACTAAATTCAGTGATGTGAAGGGAGTGGATGAGGCAAAGGCGGAATTAGAGGAGATAGTTCACTATTTGCGAGATCCAAAGGTATGCTGGAGGAGCTTGAATTTTATTTTACAATTCACATAAAAAAAGGGAGCAGGTAGCTCGCTATTTGCGTGATCCAAAGATATGCTGAGGAGTTCAAAATTCACATAAGAAAAGAGGCATTTGTCAGGGAACATAGGTGGTTATATTTGGAGCTTTTGTCAAGATTATTCAGACATTGCTGTAAGCTATCCAAACTACTGATTTTTACTTTCTATTTCATGTTTGATTGTGATTAGTTTGGACGAACCAGTGATGAAAGGGATAATTTTTTCAGTCCATGCCACCAAATACCTGAAGTGACAACTTCTTGGCCACTTTTCGGTTGGAAGTTATGAGATGAATAATAGTGTGGATACTTTCTTTTTGTTAACCTGTGCTCACGAATCTTGTACGATCTTATTGTGGGTACGTTTTTGTAGTTTTCTGAGTACTGTCGAAACTCTTGCTATCATCCTTAGCTTGGGAGCCTTGATGTTTTTGTTGACTCTTTGTTTCTCTTTCCCATCCTCTTTGTGTTTTTCTTCTCCTTATTTTTGGAACAGAGTTTACTCGGTTAGGTGGTAAGCTTTTAAAGGGAGTTATTCTGGTTTCCACCTGGCAATGGAAAGGCATTGCTTGTTTGTACAGCTCTGAGTCATCATACCTGTCCTTCATCTGCATTTACTCAAAAAAATAGAAGACTGTACTCACAACGTTGCATAGTGCTCGAGAGCATAGGTTAACAGAAGCAAGTGCCAACACTATAATTCATCCAATGCTTTTTGTTGACTTATTATTCATTTTCTGCATCTTCTTTGTGTTTTTCTTGTTTGCATTTTTGGAACAGAGATTCACTCGATTGGGAGGTAAGCTTCCAAAGGGGGTTCTTCTGGTTGGTCCACCTGGCACTGGAAAAACAATGCTGGCACGTGCCATTGCAGGAGAGGCCGGTGTTCCTTTCTTTTACTGTAGTGGGAGTGAATTCGAAGAAATGTTTGTTGGGGTTGGAGCTCGACGAGTGAGAGATCTTTTTTCCGCTGCAAAGAAACGATCACCATGCATTATTTTTATGGATGAGATTGATGCCATTGGAGGGAGCCGAAATCCAAAAGACCAACAGTATATGAAGATGACTCTGAATCAGTTGCTTGTAGAACTTGATGGTTTTAAGCAAAATGAAGGCATTATTGTGATTGCTGCCACAAATTTTCCTGAATCACTCGATAAAGCACTTGTTAGGCCTGGCCGTTTTGACCGACATGTGGTCGTTCCTAACCCCGATATGGAAGGACGTCGACAAATTTTGGAGTTTCATATGACAAAGGTGAGCAACTTTTATTTTATGAAGAGAAACATATTGAACTTAATACGAGTGCGCAGGAAAAGTTAACGATGACATATTCCATGGCAGAATTTTACGGTGAATTACCACTGTGAATTTTGGGAAGCATTGTTTGGTCAACCTTTTATGTCAGATTTACCGTGAATTCGTCCACAGGTTGTAAGGGAACTTAAGCAGAAGGACCATTCAGTATGCTGCCCATTGTCATTAATCACTCTAACTTGAATCAGTATTTTATTGACCCAAATTTCATAACACTATTTCGTCATGTTGTCCATGATAAGCCACATTGCAAAGTATAATCTATAGTTAGTTCTTATAAAGGGTTAACGTCAATAATTCAACAGCGATGAGCGGTGTACTGTCTTTTAGCGGTTTAAAATCGTTCACGTTGCTCGGACCTAAATTAGAATTAATGTAAACCCATGCTATGTATTTTTTGACGTTAATAGTGATCACGGTGTACTGCAGGTTCCCAAAGCCGAGGATGTGGATTTATCAGTCATAGCGAGAGGAACTCCCGGTTTTTCGGGCGCAGATCTGGCAAACTTAATTAATGTGGCAGCTTTGAAAGCGGCCATGGATGGGCAACTTTCGGTCAGCATGAAAGATTTGGAATTTGCGAAAGATCGTATTATGATGGGGGCTGAGAGAAAATCAGCCGTAATATCGGAAGAATCGAGAAAATTAACCGCATATCACGAAGGAGGTCATGCGTTAGTGGCAATCCATACACCTGGGGCTTTGCCTGTCCACAAAGCAACTATTGTTCCACGTGGAATGTCTTTAGGAATGGTCTCTCAGTTGCCGGAAAAGGACGAAACAAGTATATCTCGCAAACAAATGTTAGCAAGACTGGATGTTTGCATGGGAGGAAGGGTTGCAGAAGAGCTCATTTTTGGGGAGGGTGAAGTGACTTCTGGAGCATCGTCAGATATTGTTTCTGCAACAAGGTTAGCAAGGGAAATGGTGACAAAGTATGGAATGAGTAAAGCAGTGGGAGTAGTCGCACACAATTACGAAGACGATGGGAAGAGCATGAGTACAGAAACGCGACTTATGATCGAAAGTGAAGTAAGAGAGCTTCTGCAACGTGCTTACGACAATGCGAAGAGCATTCTCATGGCTCATATGGACGATTTACACTCGTTGGCCGGTGCCTTGTTAGAAAAGGAGACGTTGACAGGAGCGCAGATCACGTCTCTTTTGGTAAAGCAAAAGAAAACGAACGAGAATCCTGCTCCGTCCAGTATTCCGTCACCGGTAACGGTAACGGCAGCTGCAACGGCCCAAGCTGCCGCTAAGGCTGCGGCAGCTGCTAAGGCTGCGACTGCGGCTGCCACAGGAAGGAGTACTGCTCCTGCAAGAGGAAACAGTACACAAGCTGCCGGCACTTAGTTTCTTTTTTCAACTTCGCTTGCGGGATGGATGGGTGCAAGATAGTTTTTTTTTCCAACTTAACTTGCAAGATGGATCGTTGCAAGAGGAAATTGTACGAGGTGGAACGGTACAGATGGTGCTGGGACTTAGTTTTTTTCAGAGTTCACTTGCGAGATGGCATGGCGCAAAAGGAAATAGTAACACAAGTTGCTGGGACTCAGTCGTTTTCAAGTTACACTTTTGCCAGTCAAAACTGTATAGACTCGGTTCTTTTCCAAGTTCATTCGCAGTACACGAGCCACGGGGGCATAGCTTGTTTTTTTTTTTCCAAGGCTTAGTTCTTTTCCTCTTTCACTTGAAACTTATGTTCCCAATGCCAGTCAAGCTGATGCGGCGCAAGTGAACCGTGGGAAGCATTTTGTTTTGTATAGTGTTGACAAAGCTAGAAAGTTCTTATATTACGAAGTTCGTGATCCACGGCATGTGGTTGACCTATATTACCCAACAGGTTACCTCGCAGGGGAATTCTTGTAAAAGGTGTGTCTGATCCCATGTGCGATATGTGCGCATATCAATTGGTTCACAGTTTGTTCGTTTTGTAGTGAGTTGTGATGGGGGTCTCTATGACCTTTTAACTGCCGGAGCTGTTGTTACAGTTGAATGCATAGATGTTTTTGTAAAGAAATGGGTATAAAAATTAAAGGACTCGGTAATTAGGAACCACAGAAACCACAACATGGATATGACGCTGTCGTCTTTGTTTTTATTGCAGAAAGGTATAACTGGATTATCCATTGCAAGGTGAAGAACATGTCATGTGTCACTGGTTAGGCTTGACAACAATATTTTTTTCGCGAATAAGTTCCGCGTTAGTTCTTGAATGTGGTTGAATAGCAGTGATTTGGTCAATATCCTCACTGTGACTACTTTGAATCCAAAAATATACCACAATATTATCAGAATGTCGCAATGTTTGGTTCCAGTACTTACTAATTCTGTGTATATAGTTGTTGAGCCTACATCTTATGGTGCGCTAATCAAAGGCTTCCAGATGTTTCGTTAAGTTACAAGAAATGTCAATACAAATGTAAACATAGGTTTTGGCTCAGCACATGGCCATGGCCCTAAGTGTGCTGTCACTTCTAATACCAGTCTCGTTCATATTTGACACAAGTCAATGAGGATGAGACTATCAGCCCAGCCATACTGACAGATATACTGAAAAGTACTTGCAAGGAGGAAGTCAACACTTGCACTGTTATAGTTAACAATGTGAAAATACTAACAACACCACTTCGGCCAAGACTTTTTTTGACCAAAAATCGTAACATAGTGTTAACAACAGTATTTGCGGGACTGGACTATAATTTGCCACATCGCCACATGCCTAATTAGTATTAGATATTCTAATTTTTGCATGAAAACTATGAAATTCTTAACGATCATAATGGTAGGCACTATAATGAAAATCTGAAGATGCCACTAAGTACCACTTGCTCAAGAAATTTGAGACAGAAAGGTTGAAAGGCCAATTACTGCCATCCAAATCCTTATCTAAACTTTAAGATCTGTAGGCCTGCCCCAATTACACCGCTCACTGCTGTTAGGGTTAAACATTTTTCGAGCAGTCAAAATAATTTTTTGTCTTCACAAGGATTTCAGATTAGCAATCTTAACGCCACAATAGAAAGGCAGGACCGTAGCCTTCTAATTGCTTACCTCAAACAAAAAAACGACGTTCAATCACAAAGTCAAACGCTAGACCTATCAAATTAACCCTAATGACGATGGGCAATATACATTTTTGGTTCACATAAATCAAAATGGTGTCTTTAGTGTCAAAACCCTAAAACACATAATACACACGTCCCAACTTCACAACATGATCATATTATTGAACTTCGAGGGTAGACGGGTCCTCAGTACATAACCTGACAGAATAATAGCATAACATATCTAATGTTTTCAACCTATGCTGAAGAACTGGAATTTAAAACTGCTCCTAAAAACGGCTATTGAAGAGAGATATCCATTTTTTTTTTCGACTGCGTGGGTCACTTGACTAAGATTTGTCGAACAGCACTGCAAGGCCTATAAAGGGAAAAACTGCCCAGAATACGTACAGCAGGGTAAGGAAGTCGAAAAACATCGCAGTAAAGTTATTCAGAATGTAACTGAACCTACAAACTGCCCAATCGATATTGAAAATCACGTTTGGATCATCATCTCAAGCACCTACTGCAAAAAAGAGCTGAAAGTCGAATTTATACCGTGGAAGGCTTTGCCGCAGGCTTTTTTTTATCCTTTTTGTCTTTTTTTTCTTTTTTCTTCAAAGAGTCCATATGTGCCTTCAACACAGTTGCGTATGCGGCTTGAAAACGCTGATGGTCCTTTGCTGATATCTGCAAAACAACCGGAACCGCATAATACAACAAAAATCGTTATTTATGGTAAGAAATATATAGCGTGAAGTTTATTCTAGTCTTATAGATTCTACTTTAGGTCCAACCACATGGATTACTTTGGACTGCTTACCAGATATTGACGCTATTTATGTTCAGGGGACAAAAAAAACAAGCACCAAATTACTAATAACGATTCACAATGTAGTGAACAAATGAACTGGATTACCAAGAGAAGAGCAAATACCACACACCCGCTATTAGAGTGAGTGAATTACTAGCATTAACACGTTATTACGGTTAACAACATTATAAAATGTCCTTGCAACGAGGCTCGTTATGGGCCACTTAACTAAATGATGTTATTAACACTAATTTGTGATTTTGGGTCAAGAAAACACTTACTCGACTTAGAGTGATTAACTCTAACAGCAATGGGCAACTAACAACCTACTTAGCGATCAATACAATCGCACCGAGTGCATGCTTACAAGTATCCTCCAAAATTATCAACTCTTAACTTTGAAACAACTATAAACTGAAGAAAACACATACTTATATGCTCGTTTTATGTTCGTAAACAACAAAACAAGACTGAAAAAGGCCAGCACCGAAAGAAAAAGAACATAACAGCGCAATTTAAAAGACTATATTACAAATTGATGAAGGGAAAGCGAAGGACAATGCAACATAACAATAATCATCAGAAGAAGTCACGGTGAATGCCATAAACCTCGCGAAAATCTTTCGCTTCTGTTAAGGCAGTACCCGTCATACCTGCTAGCCTGGAGAAACGGCGATAGAAATTTTGATAGGTAATAGTGGCAATAGTATGACTAATCACAAAGAACCAGAAGTTCAAAAATTTAAATGTATTCTACATGACCGAACTTACTGTTGTACTGAACTTCTTCTTGCCATTAGTTGCACGAACAAGACACCGATACTCATCATCAGGAGATTTCTCTTGGCCTTCTTCTGCAGTCACATTCAACTTCCTCTTCTTGGCTCCCGGTTCAAGTGAAGCTGTGCATACAAAATGGAAAAACAAACTGCAAATAAGAGAAGCACACATAGATTTTATACACGAGAAAAAACAAATGAAGCCTAGGATGATAACTTGCAGGATCTGCAGGATTCTATTAATACAAGCGTCAGTACTGGAACAAAATCGATCCATTAGAGTCAAATATGTGTAAGGGGGAATCTAATTGTTCACAGGCATTTCAACTTTCTCTCAAAATCCCCATCAATTACCGTGCAAACTGAACTTACGGGTAGGATGGTTTTTGAGAGCAGCATCGGCTTTCAAATTTTAACCAAACTCTATGCCACATAGGAAAATTAAGAGCAGAAAAAAAATGCTTAAATGAAAGTTTGGGCTCTCGCTATTCTACACTCCAATAAATTATGGCTTAGTTTTTTTAACCATAATCGACCATCATGAAACGCACTCGATTCATTTAAAAATTACAATCATTTACCGTAGGTAAAAATACAATACAAAAAAACGATTGCATACCACCACTATATAATTCCGTACATTCACAGAAGGCAAGCTCGAATGAAGATAAGAAAAAACTTAAGTGACAAGCTCTTACATTGTTTAAAACACGAAGATAGAAAAAATAGAAATACCAAGCTCTTACATCGTTTAAACGTTACCCAAACAGAGCCGGCAGCTTTGCTCCTCTCGAACAATTTTGTGAGCTCATTTAAGAACGGGTCAGGATCTAACCGAACCTGCCATGGAAAAACCAACAATGTGTCAGGCAGATTCCAGGAAACCAGGAAGATTCCGGTAAAACAGGAAGCTTCCGGGAAACAAATCAATTGATAAAAAAAAAAAAAACAGCAGAATAATTAAGCAATCTTGAAAAGAAAAAAAATCCACATATTATGAATCACATAAACGAGGCAACACAGACAAAAAATGAAAAAGATAAGCAGGTAACACAAATTAAAACCACGACAAGAAGTATCAAAACAAGCAAATTTTAAAAGTAAAGAGGCCTCTCTCTCTCTCTCTCTCTCCATCGCGCCCTCTCCCTCACTCCCTCTCGGCCTCTCCCCCACTGTAATTTTCTCCCTCTTTCCCCCTCTCCCTCTCACCATCTCTCCCTCTCTCACTCGAAAATTGGTATAAACAAGCGACCATATGAATAATCATTTAAAAAACAAATATTAATCAATGTTATACACAAGCACAAAAAGAAAAAAAACATTATAAAAAACTAGAAATGACACATAGAAACAAACATTTTAAACCATACAATTGCTCAACCAGTAAAACTACTGCTACTTTCATAAAAACATAACCGAAAAACGGAAAAAAAAAACAAAAAAAGAGGACCTAACCAGAAACCATTTCAAAACTCTAGACTTCCGTAGCCACATGAATCTCTGTCAACTTTTGTAAAACAAACAAAAGAAATAGTTACAAACAAACAGGGAAGATTCACACAAGCAGAACAGAAAAACAGAATAAACATCATCAAGTCGTACAATTCCGTACCATGGTTGCCTATGAAGGATCACGGCAAAAGCCATACAGTAGATGTATGTACAGACGCCGCCATGGAAAACACCTCGAGCCCTGTAGAGATTGAAGTTTGGACAAAATCGTATTTAAACGTTTTTACCTTACAAACGTCTATAGTCAAAACCTAGTTTGAACATTACGGTATAGTACAGTACAGAGCAGAACTGTACTTCCAACTCTAGGCGTAAATAAAACAGTTTTGACTTCAGCGTAATTGCTGTTCAGTTTTCTAGTTGAAAGTTGGAACTGAATTGCCAGTAATTACTAATTTACTTGCAGCGGCAGTGGTAATTGTCTGATATCCACTCTATTTTTTAGTATTGACTTTGCCTGCAAACGTCAAGCTAACCTCACCATATGCACTGTAGCAAATGTACGAATCACAAGTGGACACGGATTTCATGAAATTATGAATGTCTATACGCAGACGTGAAACACGTGACATTAAATATTTTATAAACAAGACATCGTGTCCATTCGCCGCACGATATTTTACATGTCCTCAGTAAAGTACAGATCTTACAAAATTTTCAAAGTTTTTGTGCACTTCTGCAGGTGTCACTGTGTCAGTCGTATCCCTACGTTTTTCGCGAATCTTTTAATCTTCCGCAAACGACGGGATGTCGGAACTTTGGAGGCGTAAAGCTGAACTATCGCGTTGCTCTATGTTCAAAACGATACAGTAACACCGTGTATCGCTATTAGTGTTGATAACTTTTTCGCCGCTTAAAAATATCTTTTCTACGTACACACTTGTCCGATTTTCAATGTGAGACCGCTAATCGAAAGCTAAGAATCCTACCTTTCAATTGCAACGGTGAGATCCACAATCCGACATATGTGGACGGCAAAAAAACATTAACACTAATAGCGATGCACGGTGTACATCGCTCGGCGTTAACTGTACACCGTGCATCGCTATTAGTGTTAAAGTTTTTTTACGTACACACCCATCAGATTGTGTATCTGACGGTTGCGATTGAAAGATAGGATTCTCATCCTCCGATTGGAGGCCTCAAATTGGAAATCGGACAAGTGTGTACGGAAAAAAATTGTTTAAAGTGGCGATTTTTTTTTAACACGAATAACGATACACGGTTTTCTGTACGGGGAAGGTATGTTACAAGTTTCCCCGGTGTGGTCAACCGTGTGAACCCTCATTTCATACTGTCAGTAGTTCATTTTGCGAAGTTGGTTATATCGCGGTGAACAGAAACCATCGCAAAGGTGCATTTCTACCCTAACTACTTTTCTGTCCTCTAACCTCTTTATCTCGTGTCGTCTTTGACTGATGTAAGTATGGGAGCTTGGGCTTGATGCCAGCCATGGTGTACACGCTTGAAAATGCGCTGGGTGCACCCCCAAAGGTGTTCCTGTCTTTTTGGAGCGTGCCTCGAAAATTTTGGATGCTCGCGTTTGAACGACGGAAGGTTCAAGACCAGGTGAGAAATTGGAGTATTTAGTTGAAGACTTAGAATGAAATATTTGGATTGATATTTCTCCTAAACATTGAGCATTAGACACTTGACATTTCTTGTTGTTAAATTGACATTTAACATTTTATAAGTGATACTGGGCGTTTGATATTGGACAATGAAAATATGGTTTGACATTGGGCATTTTTTAGCAGTGAATATTTAACAAGTTCTAGCATTGGAAAGTGGACATTAGGCATTAGGCATTAAATGACAGGCATTGGCTATGCCATAATTGCGCATCCAAGATTGGATAATAAGATCTTATGATGGCAATGGCGTCGATTGCAAGCTGGACGTGAACATCAAATCCTGGACATGGGGTATTTGCATTGGGAAGATTTGGATCTTGAAACTTGGAGACGCTAAATATTGTCCACAAATTTCAAGTTTCCTAATTGTTTTGGTCCAAGTTAGTTAATTGTAGGCATCATAAAGCTTGGAACCTACCCTTTGATTGGTTCAAACGAAATACGGTTAGCACTTTTGGTAGTTATTGGAAGCGAGGTCTTTGTCATGACACACAGGATGAGGAATTTGGATACTAGACATTAAACACTTGTCATTGGACATTGGCCACTGGACGTTGAACGGTGACAATTGGGCATTGAATATTGAACATTGGACATTCAGCATTGAGCATTAAAAATTGAACATTGTGCATTAAACATTGAACATTGAGCATTAAACATTGAACTTTAAACATTGAACATTGAACATCAAACATTGAACATTGAACATCAAACATTGAACATTAAACATCGAACATTGAACATTGAACATTAAACATTGAACATTGAACATGAAACAGTAAACATTGAACATTGAAAATTGAACATTGAACATTAAACATTGAACATTGAATATTGAGCGTTGAACATTGAGCATTGGACATGAACATGAACATGGAAGATTGAGCATGGAACATTACATTGAGCATTGAAAATTGAACAACAAATATTGAACATTGAACTTCAAACTTTGATCATGAGAGATTGACCGTTGGACATTGACCACTGAACATTGAGCACTGAACAATAAACATTGAACATTGGACATTGGACGTCCAACATTCAAAACTGAACGCTAAACAGCAAACATTGAACACCACACTCTAAACTGAACAACTGAACACTATGCTGGATGCCAGACATGGGGCATTTGACGTGGACATCGGACTTTCGACACCGGACACCGGATACATGACATTGAAAACTGACGTTAGACACGCACACTGGCCATTCTACAATATCCTCCATTTTTTCCATAATCCTCTTCCATTACCTCCAGGCAGTTTTATTTCCCTTGCTCTTTATTGTTCCACCGTTAAACTGCTCTCTCTCCTTTTCGTCCTTATATTTCTCCATGCCCGTCCCTACGGTCCATTAATTCTTCTTTTTTCTTTGTTTCCATTCCATCCATTTCATCTCCATTTCCTCTCTCCTCTCTTCCACCCTCCTCCCACCTCCTCCCCCTCCCTCCCTCCCTCCCTCCCTCCCTCCTCCTTTTTTGATCCCTTTTGCTGTTTATTGGCCTTTCCTTCCATTCTTCCAGTTTCATTCCAGATCGATCCATCCTTCAGTCCATCCGATCATGTCATCTTCCTCTTCCTCCTCTTTCTCCCACCTCCTCCCTGTCTATCTCCCACCCAACCACCCTCCCACCCTCCCTCCCTCCCCCCTGTCCTCCCTTCCTCCCTCCCTCCCTCCCCTCCCTCCCTCCCCTCCTCCCTCCCTCCTCCCTCCCTCCCTCCCTCCTCCCTCCCCCTCCCCTCCCTCCCTCCCCATTTTGAGGCCGTCATCCTGTCGACCTTTTAACATCCCCAGATCTGCCCCCATTTGCTCGATTTGCCGGCCGGCTTGTTCCCAAACCCTAAAACCTAAAGACGTGGAAAAAAATATTAAAAACGATTTGTGAAGAATTTGCCGTCGAATGTGTCCCTTCAAAACCCTAAAAAAAGCCCTAAATATTTTGGATAAAAATATTAAAAATGAAAAATATTATTAAAAACGATTGGTAAAGCATTTGCCGGGAATGTATACCTTTAAAACCCTAAAAAAAACCCAAAAAATGTGGAAAAAAGATTATCTCTCTGTCCCTGCCCTCGTTGACTCATAATTTGCTGTCGAGTGTGTACCCTAAAAAACTTTATAAAAAACCTAAAATAATGGAAAAAAATGTCTTGCAAAAAGCATTTGATTAATGGAGTATTGAAAGAGTGGGAGAGGAGGTCAAGAGAGAAACTGGGGGGAGTGGGAGAGTTTGGAAACTAGCGCCCTTTCGAGTGAAAACAACTGAGGAGAATGGAAAACGAATACTAAAAAACCCTATAATGGATCTAAAAACAGTTCATGTAAGGTTCATTGAGGTGTTTAGGTTCGGAATCTCAAGAGCTTTTAATCAATATGAACTTCTTTTATGTTTTATTGTCGAAAACAAGAATAAATCACGAAACGGTAAACACTTGTGTTGTTATATGTTGTAAAAAACTTTTTTTCTTGTTTTAACATCAATGCTGATTTAAGAAAGAAACCAACAAATGTTTATAAAATGACAACTGTGAAAATCCATGGAATCGTCAAATTTGAGACATTTTTCCCAACCAGGGTACTGAACTCGGAACAAAAAAAAACACAAACCAAAAAAGAAAAAACGGACTCCAGTCACAATCTTCACTCCCCTCCCTCTCTCTCCACCCTCTCCCTCTCCCTACCCGCTGTCGGTCAAGCTGGCAAACTCCCCAAACCAGCATCTGCACCAATACTCATTCTCTCTCTCTCTCTCTCTCTCTCTCTCTCTCTCTCTCTCTCTCTCTCCCTCCCCCTCTCTCTCCCT
>JBBHKE010000377.1:23857-44592 GCA_037447655.1 Zygnema cylindricum | reverse complement strand
CCGTAACTTTTGCACTATCTGCAAGTGCCGACGCGTGTCCCTGTAGCCGTTGGTGCAGGTAGGGCTTTGTTTAACATATATGCAACCATCTTTTCATCGGGCAAATAACACAATTTAATGACTCTAGCAAGCACCTTTTCTCGAACAAAATGTAGCCTGACATCCATGTGTTTACTCTTAAAATGATGGTTAGGATTGGAGGCGATGGCAATAGCTGCCTGGTTGTCACACCAGATGACCTGAGGTCCAGTCTACATGTATCCAAGTTCTTGTAAAAGTGCCTTTACCCATAAGAGTTCCTTGGGGGTAGAGCTTGCTGCCATGTATTATGACTCCATTTTTGACTGTGTTGTGACGTTTTCGAGCTTTTCGAGCTTACTACTTCAGCAACAGGTTCCATTTACAATCTGTAGGACAAAGCCAGTTGTTCATTTCTTACTAGGCATATCGCCAAAGCTAGCGTCGCTCCAAGTTTGCAATTTTACTTCTCCTCCTCCAAGAACAAGTTTGAGGCTCCCTCTTTGCAGCTTCCGAGTCTGCCCTTTTTGGACTCTTCAAACTTCTACTTAAAACACCAACAACAGCTGCAACATCCGGCCTCGTACAGTCTGCCCTTTTTTGACTCCGCAAACTTCTATTAAACACCAACAGCAGCTGCAACATCCGGCCTCGTACAGTTCATAAAATAAACGAGGCTTCCAACTACTTGCCTGTATGGTTTAGAGGCCATAAAATCCTCCGCTGATTCTAGATTTTCACTGACCATAATACCCGAATCAGACTCACTTCCCTCTAATTTCTGCCTAAACTCCATAGGAGTTACACACCCTTCTACCTCTTTCATTTCGAACTTTTCCTCATGTTTCCTTAAAGCCTCCTTTTCAGTTAGCATGATCAGTTTCTTGTTTCTACCTCTCTCTACCTGTATCCCGAAGATATACGCGGCTTCACCAAGGTCTTTCATCTCAAATCTTGATCGTATGGCTGCCTTAATGCGATTAATTTCACTCATGGATTTGCTGATAAGTAATAAATCATCTATATAAACAACAAAGTAGAGTACTCCATCTTCACCCTGTAGAACATAAACAGAGTGATCTGAACTAATTCTTTCAAATCTTAGTCCAGTTAAAAACTCATCCAACTTCAAGTTCCATTGTCTAGGGGCCTGTTTTAGCCCATACAAAGATTTCAACAATTTACACACTAATTTCTCCTTTTTTTTTTCTTCATACATTTTTGGTTGCTACATATAGATGGTTTCTTCAAGCTCCCTATGCATAAAGGTTGTTTTGGCATCCTTTTGATGTATCTCCATAATTTCAATTGCAGTTAGACTTAACAAAATTTTGACGGTTGGAAACCTTACAACAAGGGAGAGAGTTTCCTCAAAATCAATCCTTTCTTTTTGATTGTACCCCTTGGCCACAAGTTTTGCCTTGTACCTTTCAATGGTGTTGTCCGGGTTCAGCTTCACCTTAAACACCCATTTGCTGCCAATGGCTTTTCTGTCCAAGGGAAGATCCACAACCTCCTACGTTTGAGCCTCCATTATGGACTTTATTTCGTCATTTGCCTCCTCACTCCAGTGGGTTCTTTCCGCAAATGAAAAGGCCTCCCTAATGGTCAAAGGTTCCTCCGAGGTTGTAGAGAAGTTAAAGTGGGAACTTGCTTGCAGACGGCTATTTGATCTTTTTCCCCTCGGAAATTCTGAGGCTGAAATCGATCAAATCCTTGCACTCTGAGTCTTTTGGGCAGGCTCTAACCACGGCTGAGCTGGTTCAGATTGAACTGTTGGAGGCGCTTGAAAATATGAAGAAACATGCTCCGTTACTGGATTCTGTTGTACCCGAAAGTATGTCGTTTGTTTGGTGTCAAAAATCACATATTCTTGCACTTTGCACTTTGTCCTGTGGCAAATTAGTTGGTACTTGGAAGAGATCAACTGATTCTTCTTCATCTTTTATAATAATGTTCCTGGATACAATAATCTTTTGCCTATCTAGAACAAAGGCCCTGTATCTTTTTGAGTGATCATCATATCGCATGAGAATACCCGGTAAGCCTTTAGGCTCCATTTTGTAAGTGTTCCGAGATGTGTTAAGAATGAAGCACTTACTTCCAAATATGTTGAAATGACTAACCTGAGGTATTTTGCTTGTCCATAACTCTTATGGAGTTGTACTTACCGACCTCAAACAAATCCTATTTTTAATGTAAACCGCACAGTTAAGAGTTTCGGCCCAAAATATCAAATCTACATTTTTATCTTCAAGCATGGTCCTAGCACTTTCTGTTACTGTTCGATTTAGTCTTTCTGATACACCATTTTGTTGTGGTGTGTAGGGAACTATGATACACTATTTTGTTGTGGTGTGTAAGGAACTGTCAACTGATGACTGATACCTTCTTGAAGAAGAAAATTTTCGAATTCTTTTGACGTATACTCTCCTCTATTGTCCGATCTGAGCTCCAAAATTAGAACTCCTTGTAGTTTTCTGCCCATGCTTTGTAGTGTTTGAAGTGTTCAAACACTTCACTCTTTTCTTTCGTGAAATACACCTTATTAAATCTTGAGAAATTATTTGTAAATGTAACCATAAATCGCACTCCTCCAACAGATGGTACATGAGCAAGTCCGAGAGCATCAGAATGTATTAGTTGTAAGAGTTTGTCTGACCGTTGTTTTGATTCTTTTGGAAATGGTAGCTTGGGGATTTTCCCCAAAGAGCAGGCATCACAAATTTTACTCGGCTGATGAGATTTTACTCGGCTGATCAGTGAGGGAAACACCTTCTATTTTGCCAGCATTGACCATTTTCTTTAAACTATCATAGTTTACATCTCCTAATCTCTTGTGCCATAACTCATTTTCAGACATAACACTCGAGTAGAGAACATCATTTTCTTTACAATTTGCCATATCCATTTTGCATTTTTTGCTCGCATCCCTAGTTCTTGTAATTGCTACCTTTCCTAGCTTGCTAACCACCTGCCTACCCTTTTAAGAGTGACCTCAAAACCTTTGCTTTCAACTAAAGAAGTAGAAAACATATTATTTTTAAAATCCGGAATATACAAAACATTGTGAAGAGTTCTTTCAACTGAGTTTCCCCTTACATCTACTAGCAAAGATACATCACCCTGAGCACACGTTTGCACACTCATGCCACACGCATAGTAGATATTTTTCGGAGGTGTTTCTTTTACATTCGTAAAAATGGCCTTGTTCCAGCTCATGTGAGTTGATGTTCCGGAGTCCATGATCCATCCATCGTCTTTCGATCCCTCCATTGCTGCCGCCATAGCAAAGAGCTCCGTGTCCTCTTACACTGTGAAGCTAAGAGACTCGTCTTGTTGATTTCCAGAATTTGAAAACAAAGCATTGTTTTGTGATTGGTTTCCTGAAAAGCCCTGGTTAAACTGCCTTTGTTGCCAACCAGGCCTTCATAATCTTGTTTCATTTGCCTTTTTAAGTTTAGTACAGTACCTGTATCCATGACCTCGTTCAGAACAATAAAAACAAGCATTCCATGACCGTCTATTTTGGCCTTGATTGAACTGTTTAAACTGACCCTGATTTTGATTAAACTGATTCCTCTGTTGATTAAACTGATTTCTTGACTGATTAAACTGAATTCGTCTGTTGAAAGCTTCTACCTGATTTTCTCCATTGAGGACTTTAGACGGAGCTTCTTCCTCTAATATAATATTAATTGCTAACTGTAAAGTCCAACTAGACTTATCATGTTGCTTCAGTTTGACAGATGCATCTTTCATACTGCTAGGTAGACCTCTGGTAACCAATGCCGCCTGCTGAAAATCGGGAAAAGTTCCACCAGCACATGCATGTGCATCGATGAGTGCCCAAAAATTATCCGTGTATTTTGACATCGTTCCCCCCGAATATTTGTAATCCCAGATTTTCCTTGCCAAAAAAAGTTCCTCTTTAACATTAGCTTTTCATAAGATGCTTTTAATGATTTCCAAATATCAATCGCCTTTATCATCTTTAGTCGTGACATAACCAGATTATCCAAATGACACAGTTTCAGAGTGTTCTTGGCCTGTGAATTCTTTTTCGCCCAAGTCGGATCAGTTTCATTACGCGATCCATCCAATATATCCAATAAATTTGGAGTTTCAAAATACGAATCCACCATATTTGCCCAATAAGCATATTTCTGTCTATTGAAGATAGGAATCCTTGAAAAAAGGCCTATAACTTGTTGTTCTATGACAACTGGTGCAAGTCGAATCGCAGTATTAGTTGTAGAAGTTGACATAATTAAAGCAGAAGCTACCAAGTATCCTATCAAACAATTGTTATCAAAATACCACCAAGTATAATCTAGAGGTCCAATTCACACATAACTACACACATATGCAGTACACCATACATTGTGCTAATTCCCAATATTGTAGCTTAAATGACTCAGTCAACCATAAGATATGGTTTATGCAAGTTTCCCAAAAACTGCCCTTAGATTACCATAGTCCCAAGACTGAACACAAAAATGTTTCTAAGTCCTAAACTTTATACACTTAAGTCAATGTCTACTGCTCACTATCCAATCACATGTAGTGTTGTACTGTAGTACGACAGAGTACCTAAACAGTAGGTCAATGTACTTATAGTACTTCCAAAACCCTATTTGCAACTTGCCATAAACTAAACAGTGAAACACTATTTACTAATGCGCTAGACTAAAAAAACCTATTCTTCAAGTATTCACAAAAAGACGTCGTACGATTAACGTTGCTGCTGCTTAGTCATCATCGGTCATAAAAGTCCAACCGATTGTGGTCCAATAGTATGAAACTCTTGAGTGCATACGGCGCACTTCGTCACTTGTGGTCCCCACTCAAATCGCAACCGTTGACTCGGTTTACATCAACAACTCATATACGATCTCGTACAAATTATTTCTCATGTTTAGTTTAATTTCTTTCCGTCCGATACACCGAATTTGCTTGCTCGATGTGTGACATGTGTATGTGGGCATCAGAGCCATTCCGTAACTTTTGCACTATCTGCAAGTGCCGACGCGTGTCCCTGTAGCCGTACGGTACACTAAAGTTCTTCTTTCACTGTCACATTATCAAAGGTAAGTACTACACATGACAAAGACATAAAATATTCTAAGTCTTATTTCTCTCGTCACAGCCCTGTCGAGTGAGGAAAAAAGCTTTAAAACCAACACCTCTCTCCCTCCCTCTCTCCCTCCCTCCCCTCCCTCCCAGATTCAAATATACAGGAGTTAGTTAAACTCAACAAAGTGGCCTATTTGTGATTTTCCATTTATTTAAAAATAAATATAAAAATAAATCAACAAAATTGAATTAGGTGAAATAAATCGAATAAATAAAACAAATAAAAAAAAGTAAAAACGAACAAATAAATATTTATATACACGCTCTTTAGGTTTTTTAAGGTAGTGACTTCCAAGGTGCCTTAGCCTTCACGAAACACCACAACAATCGTGCGCACGAAAAAACATATCGACATTTTAACTTCAATTTGTAAAATTGTGTAAAATACAAAAGATAAAATCCCTTCAATATTAATGATAATAACTTCCACCCTACACAATCAAAAGCCATTCACCATAATAGATAAATATATCAAAGAATTGAAGAAAGAATAAGTAGGATCTAAACGCCCTTATACACCAAACTTGTAAAAGGGTTTTGACCCACCCATACTAAAGAACTAATGCCACGTAAAAATCTCGCGATCAAAATCAAAAGGTCAAAAAAACCAACGGATCCCTCTTAGTTAGGGAATCGTCCAACTCCATTTTTATTAACCCCAAAATTTATTGCAATCAGAAGGCACCAAGTGTCCTTGTTGCTAAACACGACAGTATTTCACAAACTGCAATGCAATTTAAACTTGGTCGAAAAATGGCAAAGGGAGACTAGCAAAACAGCTCACTCTTGTTGATAAATTAGATTTCGCAAAGGCGAAAAAACTGCGAGATAGTTGAGCCTTCATTTCTAAGTCAGTATAGAGTTCCAACCTTTTAAAGCACTTAGAACCAATACTTGGCATCAAGACTGGCTACGTGACTTATTCTACTCTCAATTGCCGAAGAAGGCAAAACCTTTGACTTGGAGAACGTAGGTTGGGCAACCTGTCTAACCGGCAAAAGCAATCATTACTATAAATAGTTAATTCTTAGCCTAAAATAGGAGGTTCACCAGAGCAAGCGTATCTCTCTCAATATAATTCTGATTTCTACAAACTAAATCTTGTTCTAAAGGTCTTGCAATATTCTATTCGATAAATTAAATTTAATTTACTCAGGCGTCAAAAAATATCATACGTTAAAGTTTGCAAAATTGGAACAAAAGCCTACATTGACCGCACCTATTTTCTAGCCTAGTAATCCGTATGTAATGAAAAAAAGTGGCCCGCAATAAACTAAAGACACTCTATTTGGACGTCAAATTGAAAATAGTATTGAGCACAATTGTCTCTCAACAATAGCTTTTGGTGCCTTATCGGTACAATGTTGTCTTACTCCAAAATTGGTTAGGAAACTCCTCCGAATAGATTTCAATGAAATAGTAATATGGTCGCAAATTCTCCATAAGCAATAAATATAGCCATGCATGATGATTGTCGAGCCCATGGCTGTGATGCTTCATGCTAGAAGAATAATTTATCAATTTGGCGACAATAACACTCCACGTGAAGGAATCGCATATGTCAAAGTACAATGATCATCCGAACAACATCAGTGTGGCCATATAGATGATCAAAATAATGAAAATTCAAAAAGTTTACCACCCCCGTCCCAAATGTTAGGACCGACGTGTGGACGCCTGGATCTTTATCTCTTTATCTCCTTAATGATACAGGAGTCCACACGACGGTCCCCACATTTGGGACAAGGGTAGTAACTTTTTCGAAACATCACAGCCATGGGCTCGACAAGTCTTGAAAGTCTCGCACTAAGCTTTAGTGTTATGTATTTTTTTTGTTTTTTTGTGCACATATCTTTGGTAGTGTAAAAGTTTTCCTTAGATTACTAAACTATAAAGAATCTTTTTGTCCCTTTTAATTAGTTTTACCTTTTTTTGAAAGCGATTTCTCTACTGTCGGTTACCTAGTCTAGTCATTCCTGGTCTAGTCAGAGTAAATAATTAGATCTACATCTCAACCGCATAAGCGACTTCTCGAGTTCTTTTATTTGCTTGAAGACTCTTTACCTCATCTTATTTTGTTTATTTAGCTAAAAGACAAAGAATCTCTACAACAAACATTCCATTTTTTGATTCTTGCTTCTCTTCTTTCTTTACCTTTACCTATATTTTTTGGCCCTGTCCTTATATTTTCTAGCCTTCTCTTGTTTTCCATATTTTACCATTGGGCAATATTTAACATTAATTTTCTAATGAGTTAAAAAATTGTTTGAGCTCTTTTATCTTTTGTTGTTTTGGGTGCATGTTAAAATAGCGCTAAAGAGATAAAAAAGTCTAAAAAAACTTACATGAGTATATTGCCCATTACCATTGTAGTTAATCACTCGTATTTGAGGGAGTTTTTTTGTGTTTTTTGTTTTTAGTAGTTATCTAATAGCTATATCAATGTGTCAAAGCTAATAATCAATGACTATAATGGTGATGAGCATTGCGCTTTAATTTTGTTAAGATATATTTATTCTTACTCTTTGTAAATGTAGTTGGACTGATTTTATTGTATTTCTTGTTTGTCCATTCCTCTAAATCAATATTGTCTATTTTAAAAGGCTTTCGGACATTTGAATTGTAAATATCCATATCCATATCTTTTTCAAAATTGGCATGTACGACAATATTTTCCCCACAAGTTCGGTGGACCTTTGAACTTTCTAAGGGGGTGTCCCACTGTAATTGATACTTTGAAGAAGTATTTTGGAATTTAGAGAAGATTCTCTATACTACTTTGAAGAGCGTCCCAATGAGCAAAAACGAAATCGGAACTTTGAAATGTGACCGCTGTAGACGTAGGTACAACTTGTGACGGTTGAAGACGACTACGAAACTTCCGACAATTGGTGACGCCAACCAAAACAACGACAGTTGTATACGTCTAGATTTCTGTGACATTGAAGATGTTTAGGGTTTTTGACATTGCGACGTCATGCTCACTTATGACAATGTCGACGTCACAGATTCAAGAACTTTTTGCCATGGCTTCCAGATTTCGTTTTTTCGACTTTTTTCACTCGACTTGCCATAAAAATATACATGACGGTAGTCAAAAAAAATATTTTTCAAATATCTTTCATTTTATACCAATATTCTTGTGCCTCATTCTAAAAAGTGTGAAATGTAAGCGATAATGTGAGAGGGAGAGGGGAGAGACAACGACAGCGCAAAATTCTGCAAAAGACCCATGAATGAAAGTGGAGGTGTGAGACCCTTGCAAATTGTTTTCCGTACATGCGCATGACGGGTAGTGAGAAAAATAGCGAGTACTCTCCCTCGTCCTAATTTTTTCTCACTCGTGTGGCGCGTGCATGGGTCGTTTGTCATTCATTGTTTGGGCGATACTTTAACTGAAATCAACTCATGAGGTGATTTTCGATGAAGCTTTTTGATGGGCTGGAATCTCTTGCCCGGGGATCGAAAAGAGGAAAACGCCAAAATGCGTTCACATGACGACAAACATGGAGTATATTCAAAGTATCGAATTGACGTTCGCTGTACTGTGGTAAAAGTGATTTTATCGTACGGCTCAATTTTTTCTCGTTGGGGACTTAATTTTGGGGGAAAACGACAAGAAAAAGTCGATAATTTAATACATGGGGACACCCCCTAACTGTTAGGTTTGTACGTTATGTACATTGTGAGCCAATTTTTTTTTATATGTTCTTTCTCTATTTTTTGTACTTTTAGTCTCTTGTTTATCTTATGCATCTTATGAGCTTTATTTATTTTGCGTACTTTTTGAATTTTACGTAATTTTATAAATCTTCTATACTTTTTGCATTTTATGTATTTTATGCTTGCGATCGGTACTAATTATATTTTTCTGTACTTTGTGTATTATCTACACCGCGAATCGTAATTAGAGTAAAGAAATAATTAGAGTAAAAAAACAAAAAGAAATAATTAGAGTTACTAACTCTATTTTGGGTAATCAACCTTTTTAAAAAAAAATACTCTAATTTATCAATAACTCTAATTTGGGCGTAAATTTGGGCGCTGAATATATCTATTGTAAATTAGGTTTACGTACAAAATCTGACAAAACGTACAGTTTCACGTCATTATGACGTTTGCACTACGCGGTTTGTTAAAACGCGGTTAGATGATAACGACATGTATCAAATCATTATTTGTACTTTTTTACTTAATAAAGTACAGTTTTGCACGGTCAGACACCGACCGTACGCCACACTATTTAAAACGACACTGTATTAGAGCTATTAACGCTCATTCAAAAAGTATCTCAAATAATGTAAAGAATAATTTAGAATAATATACTCTATTTATGCTGATAGAGTCAAAATTTGGGGTGACGGAATTAGCGTACACAACTCTAATTACGATTCGCGGTGTAGTTTTACTACACCGCCAATCACTATTAGAGTAAATAACGCTAATTCGATGCCCTTTTTTTTAAAAAAACCTGAAACACAATCCAAAATTCTATTTTTTCCTTTACGCCTTTTAGGGTTCCTTTTTTAATTAGAGTTAATAACGGAAGTTCACCGCAATGTTTATCGTGTGGTGTACGGACAGGGTTTTCTGTACCAAAGCGTACTTTTTGAAATACAAATGTTCAAAAAGTCATTTAATGTAATTGCGCACGCATGTAAATGTGCACTGGAAAAAGAGATGCAAACTCGAATATTCAGATTTTGGCGTACGAATTGTCAAATTTTATTCGGATACATGTATTGATGTAGACATCAATACGGCGGGCATTTATTATTCGAAAAAACCCAAATTAGAATTAGTGATTAATTAGTATTTATGTTTTTTTTGGAATTTTATTTTTTTCCCACTTAGGGCCAAGTTCCATCAGACGAAAACTGGGGTAGTTTACAGAAATCCACGACTATCCGTACCAGATCGTACCGCTTATTTTGTTTTTATACGAAAACATACATTACAGAGAATCTTGCCAATACAGCAGGCATCACAAATTTTACTCGGCTGATGAGATTTTACTCGGCTGATCAGTGAGGGAAACACCTTCTATTTTGCCAGCATTGACCATTTTCTTTAAACTATCATAGTTTACATCTCCTAATCTCTTGTGCCATAACTCATTTTCAGACATAACACTCGAGTAGAGAACATCATTTTCTTTACAATTTGCCATATCCATTTTGCATTTTTTGCTCGCATCCCTAGTTCTTGTAATTGCTACCTTTCCTAGCTTGCTAACCACCTGCCTACCCTTTTAAGAGTGACCTCAAAACCTTTGCTTTCAACTAAAGAAGTAGAAAACATATTATTTTTAAAATCCGGAATATACAAAACATTGTGAAGAGTTCTTTCAACTGAGTTTCCCCTTACATCTACTAGCAAAGATACATCACCCTGAGCACACGTTTGCACACTCATGCCACACGCATAGTAGATATTTTTCGGAGGTGTTTCTTTTACATTCGTAAAAATGGCCTTGTTCCAGCTCATGTGAGTTGATGTTCCGGAGTCCATGATCCATCCATCGTCTTTCGATCCCTCCATTGCTGCCGCCATAGCAAAGAGCTCCGTGTCCTCTTACACTGTGAAGCTAAGAGACTCGTCTTGTTGATTTCCAGAATTTGAAAACAAAGCATTGTTTTGTGATTGGTTTCCTGAAAAGCCCTGGTTAAACTGCCTTTGTTGCCAACCAGGCCTTCATAATCTTGTTTCATTTGCCTTTTTAAGTTTAGTACAGTACCTGTATCCATGACCTCGTTCAGAACAATAAAAACAAGCATTCCATGACCGTCTATTTTGGCCTTGATTGAACTGTTTAAACTGACCCTGATTTTGATTAAACTGATTCCTCTGTTGATTAAACTGATTTCTTGACTGATTAAACTGAATTTGTCTGCTGAAAGCTTCTACCTGATTTTCTCCATTGAGGACTTTAGACGGAGCTTCTTCCTCTAATATAATATTAATTGCTAACTGTAAATCCAACTAGACTTATCATGTTGCTTCAGTTTGACAGATGCATCTTTCATACTGCTAGGTAGACCTCTGGTAACCAATGCCGCCTGCTGAAAATCGGGAAAAGTTCCACCAGCACATGCATGTGCATCGATGAGTGCCCAAAAATTATCCGTGTATTTTGACATCGTTCCCCCCGAATATTTGTAATCCCAGATTTTCCTTGCCAAAAAAAGTTCCTCTTTAACATTAGCTTTTCATAAGATGCTTTTAATGATTTCCAAATATCAATCGCCTTTTTCATCTTTAGTCGTGACATAACCAGATTATCCAAATGACACAGTTTCAGAGTGTTCTTGGCCTGTGAATTCTTTTTCGCCCAAGTCGGATCAGTTTCATTACGCGATCCATCCAATATATCCAATAAATTTGGAGTTTCAAAATACGAATCCACCATATTTGCCCAATAAGCATATTTCTGTCTATTGAAGATAGGAATCCTTGAAAAAAGGCCTATAACTTGTTGTTCTATGACAACTGGTGCAAGTCGAATCGCAGTATTAGTTGTAGAAGTTGACATAATTAAAGCAGAAGCTACCAAGTATCCTATCAAACAATTGTTATCAAAATACCACCAAGTATAATCTAGAGGTCCAATTCACACATAACTACACACATATGCAGTACACCATACATTGTGCTAATTCCCAATATTGTAGCTTAAATGACTCAGTCAACCATAAGATATGGTTTATGCAAGTTTCCCAAAAACTGCCCTTAGATTACCATAGTCCCAAGACTGAACACAAAAATGTTTCTAAGTCCTAAACTTTATACACTTAAGTCAATGTCTACTGCTCACTATCCAATCACATGTAGTGTTGTACTGTAGTACGACAGAGTACCTAAACAGTAGGTCAATGTACTTATAGTACTTCCAAAACCCTATTTGCAACTTGCCATAAACTAAACAGTGAAACACTATTTACTAATGCGCTAGACTAAAAAAACCTATTCTTCAAGTATTCACAAAAAGACGTCGTACGATTAACGTTGCTGCTGCTTAGTCATCATCGGTCATAAAAGTCCAACCGATTGTGGTCCAATAGTATGAAACTCTTGAGTGCATACGGCGCACTTCGTCACTTGTGGTCCCCACTCAAATCGCAACCGTTGACTCGGTTTACATCAACAACTCATATACGATCTCGTACAAATTATTTCTCATGTTTAGTTTAATTTCTTTCCGTCCGATACACCGAATTTGCTTGCTCGATGTGTGACATGTGTATGTGGGCATCAGAGCCATTCCGTAACTTTTGCACTATCTGCAAGTGCCGACGCGTGTCCCTGTAGCCGTACGGTACACTAAAGTTCTTCTTTCACTGTCACATTATCAAAGGTAAGTACTACACATGACAAAGACATAAAATATTCTAAGTCTTATTTCTCTCGTCACAGCCCTGTCGAGTGAGGAAAAAAGCTTTAAAACCAACACCTCTCTCCCTCCCTCTCTCCCTCCCTCCCCTCTCTGTCCCTTCCCCTTCTTTCTCCCTTCCCCCTCTCCCTCCCTCCCCTTTTCCCTCCCTCCCCCTCTCCTTCCCTCCCCCTCTCCCCCCCTCCCCCCCTCCCCCCCCCTCCCCCCCCCTCCCCCCCCCCTCCCTCCTTCCCTCCCTCCCTCTCTCCCTCCCCCCCTCTCACTCTCCCTCCCTCTCCCCCTCTCCCCCACCCCACCCCACCCCAACCCACCCCAACCCAACCCACCCCACCCCACCCCACCCCACCCTCTCACTTCTCCTCTTCCATTGTGAAACGTAGACTTCAATAATTATTTTTTTGTTACATATGACTTCAAAAAAAAAAACCCTCAAATATTGACAAAAAATACCAAAAGGTAAAACTTCTTTTGTTCCATTTTGTATCATTTACAACTTATGACATCCCTCCCCCCACCCCCCCCCCCCCCCCCCCCCCCCCCCCCCCCCTCCCCCCACCACCTATACTTCGATCCCTCTCCCAACCCCCCCCCCCCCCCCCCCACTCTAATTTGATGAACAAAATCATATAACATGAAATGGAGAAACTAATGTAAAATGAAATCTTTGGTCTTCTTTTTAATGAAATTATATGTTTTGCTAACCTGATTTTCTTACAACAAAGGCATCCCCTATTCCGGTGTCCACTCACAAGTATTTCAATCGTGTTAGGTTGCCTATCTCCGGCGCAATGCTCCCTTGTAGTTCGTATGTCTCGTAATATTGAGCGCTGGGTATACATCTGCAGCCCCCTCTCAAAGGAATTTAAACGAAGTTCCTTCATTCTTCTCCCCCCTCCCCGACCATCTTGTCTCATCGAACTCGAGGGCGCATTATGGCAGAGCTTGCACACATCCTATGGATCGGAATTCAGTGCGAAATTAAGTGCGAGATTCCGTATGCATTTCAGTGTGGAATCATAACAGCAGAGATTGCGCGCATCGATAATCACTCACATGCCAATCACGCGACCGGAATAATCGCAGGTGAAATAATCTCCACCACATGTGATTTCGGGAAAGTTCTCCTTGTTCACAATCGCCGCCTTCACCGCCTCCAGAGCCGACTCTGCAGCAGCAGGATCGACAGAGAAGCGACAGAGCAGCGAATTAAAGATACGTTTCGCACGTGTGAGGACATAACTGCACAAGACTCCACAACATAAGAGAGTAAAGGAAAGTCAAAGGAGGAGAAAACGTACTGTCTGGTTTCGGCATGACTCCATAATAATATCCCATGACGAGTGCCACGTGGCACACCAACATCAGCACTGTCGCGATGACCATGGTGGGCGCCATGGGCTGCAGGGTTGCCACGTCACACTGAAAGGAAAGACAGGTGGCAATCTTTGAATAGCGTTCCCAATGTGCGAAAATGAAATCGGATCTTTGGAATGTGACGGGTTTAGATGTGTGTACAACTTGCGACGATTGTAAACGACTACGGAACCTACTATGAATGATGACGTACGCAAAACTACGACGGATGTACACGTCTACAATGGCAAATGGTGGTAAAACAACTCCCGCGACATCACGTGACATCGCAATGTTGACCGTGACATTTGGTACAGGTCGCAAAGCGACATTTTTCTTTTATTTTGATCGTCCTAAAATTTTCTAAGCGTGTAGCGCGTGCGTCGGCCGTTATTCATTCGTTGTTTGGGGTGAGACTTTCCTTGAAATCCACTCGTGATGTGATTTTTGATGAAGTTTTTTGACGGGCTAGATTCTTTTGCCCGGGGGTCGAAAAAGAAAAACGCCAAAATTCGTTAACTCGACGACAAACATGAAGTACATTCAAATTATCGACTTAGGCCGCTTCTCCATCAGGCGCCGACAGTAATTGTACAAATACGTTTACGTAAAATTTTGTTCACTTCTCCATCAGGTCGTGTCATCAAGGAATCTATCGTGGACGTGTTTTCCTTCGATTGGATGCACGTAGATTCCTGTTCTTACAGCGAGCGTCGTCAAGATTCTAAAAGCGAAATATCTAGTCGTATCCGTACAACCAGCCGCAAAACAAAATTACGGGAATGTGCAGTTTGTACGTTCCTGTTTTGTCGTTGTATCAACGGTTTTAGATATCAGTCGAAAATAAAATTTCAGAACCAAATAGGAAATTTGAAGAAAGCAGGCGCAACAAATTCCGAATGACGATGGATGGTGGTGGAGGCGTCACGACACATTCTTCAACAAACTTTTTTTTGGTGGTTTTTGTCGGATCTGATTCCCGCCTGTCCGAAGGCGCGCGGCTCGTACGTCACTTTTCCACGCGTAAACATTTTACACGTCCGGTGATTGGCTAGTCTCCTCCCTGAGGAGAGTAATTAATCACTGGACGAAGTGACCGCTTGCTTCGAAAACACATAATCGGACGGTCGACGTTGTCGCCCAAAAGTTTGGATAATCTTGACGAATCTCCAGTAATGATGTTTTATAAAATAAATAAAAAAAACAATACGTCCCTGTACGAAAATGAGCTGGATTTGTACGAAAATGCACTTTTTTCCAGCAATGAGCCCCACTTTTCGCCTGATGGAGGTTCACCCTTAGTAATTAGTTAACTACGACTCCCTTTATGGGAAAGTACGCACGAAATAAAAGAGTACGACTATTTGTACGGATGGACGAACGTGTATACTTGGGCAACCAGGCAAACGTTCTATTGGACCGTAGACGTACATCAGTACGATGGTACGGACGGCCGCGATGGCTTCCGGAATTCCCGGTTAGTTTTCAAAATATTGGTCTACGAAAGCGTAGACTTCCGTACATGTTTGGCAGGTGACGAAGCAGTTTGGTGTACGGAGGGACGTACGAAAGAAAGTGCACATCTGCCGCTCTGCGCCGTGATTGGAGGAAATGACGAGAAAGTACAGTAAAGCTTACGTGTGTACGGATAAACATGTACGGAAGTTATGATGGAGGCATGGATTTTCAATTTTTTTATTCCTTCCAGCCTCTTTGCTTCCATTTTCGCTTTTTCTCTCCCTCTCCCCTCTCCCCTCTCCCCTCGTTCCCTCCCCCCTTTCCCCCCTCCCCCCCTTCCCCCTCTCTCCTCCTCTCCCCCTCTCCCCTCTCCCCCTCTCCCTCTCTCCCCCTCTCCCCCTCTCCCCTCTCTTTCCCTCCCAAAACAATCTCTCGGGTCATTTTACAAAAATATAAAACTCCAAAAAGTTTCCATAAAAAGAAAATCGAATAAAACTTTAAATACCAAAAAAATCCAAAACTTTTCTTTGTTTCCGTTTCTACATTGTTTTTCAAAAATTACCCCATTTCTCTACCCCCTCATTTCTCTCCTCTACCCCTCATTTCTCTCCCTCTACCCCCTCATTTCTCTCCTCTACCCCCCCTATTTCTCTCCCTCTACCCCCCCTATTTCTCTCCCTCTACCCCCCCTATTTCTCTCCCTCTACCCCCCCTATTTCTCTCCCTCTACCCCCCGGAAAACAAGTTCTAGGAGGTTCAACCAACCCCCCCCCCCAATAAAAAAAAATAATAAAAAAAAAAACAACGAAATCAATGCCGTAAAGATTGAAAAAAAAAAACCAAAAAATTGCGAAAGAAAATTTGTGAACTCATTTCCCTCCCTCTACCCCTCATTTCTCTCCCTCTACCCCTCATTTCTCTCCCTCTACCCCTCATTTCTCTCCCTCTACCCCCCCTATTTCTCTCCCTCTACCCCATTTCTCCCCTCCTACCCCCTTTCTCTCCCACTACCTCCCCTATATCTCCCCTCTACCCCTTAAAACCCAGGCTTTGAGGAGGTACCACCTTGGGGGGTAAGGGGGGAGGAGGAGGAGAGGAGGGGTGGGGGGGTGTTAAAGGGGGAGTAAAGGGTGGTAAATGGATTCAAATGGGATTTACTCCGGGCGGAGAGAGAGATGATATTTTCTATGAAATTCTGGTTATTTTTGGGATTATTTTGATTTTTTTTTTCCTGCATATATATACACACACACACAGGAAATGTATGCATGTAGAAATAGAACGGAAAGGTGTGTAGTGTTCTTTAGGGTTATTTTAGGGCTTGTAAGGGTTTTTTATGGTTTTTTTAAGGCTTTTTATAGGTTGTTTTAGGATTTTTGAGGGTCTTTTTAGAGTTTTTCCTATGAAACCCGCGAAAACACTGAATATATCTTTGAAAAAATCGAAGAAAAATCGAAGAAAATTCGAGGAAAACTCAAGGAGAGCCTGCGAACCTTGGGAAAACTCAGAAAATTATGAGATTGTGTAATAATAATTTTCTTATTATAAAGTTTCCGAATCCGGGGTAAAACCCAAATCTTGAAGGCTCGGAAAACTCGATAAAGCGTTCAAGCGAGCCGTGTTTGTTTTAGAATTCAAAATTTAAAGAATTTCGATTTTCTCGGTTTCTCTGTTTCTTTCAAAATTTCATCTTTCCCATCGATCTCTTTCCGTCCTTTTTTTTAACCGGCTTCCAATCTCTCTCGCTTTTTATTAACCTTTTTCCCTCTTTTTCTTCGCGTGTCTTTTATTTTTGTGTATTTTTTTTCGTGTTTCTTTTTTTCTTTCTCCTTTGCAGAGAGTTGTCGTTAACCCGAAAAAAACCACCGCAATAAAAAAAAATGGGCGGGAAGGGATATTTTGTGTTCCGACGAAACCGGAACTCTAACTTCAAATCGGCTTTCTGTCAGGACTACATTATCGAGGGAAGAAAGGTGTCGAAGTAAATTACCAAAACTTTTCAGATGTTTCGACTCGAAACTTTCTTTTCCACGTCCTCCAGATTTATTTCATTTGCTGATTTTATTTTTGTCGAATGTTTTCTTTTGCCGATTTTTTTCTTTCGCCGGTTTTACTTTTGTCGATTGTTTTCATTTGCTGATTTTTTTCTTTTGCTGGTTTTACTTCTGTCGAATGTTTTCTTTTGCCGATTTTATTTTTTTCGCTGTGTCCAATGACTGTCAGTTAATTGTAATACTGTGGAATGCAAATGTTATGGGCCGTCGATTCAAGGAAAAACATTTATTTTGTGTCAATTGATCATTTCTGGTGCGTCCCTTTTTTCCGACGATAGTTACTCTTTTTTTATGTGTTCTCTTTTTTTTTTTTTTTTTTTTTTTTTTCCGGGCAGGTGTTTCTGCTGGATAGGAGACAGGGGACGGATGATCGGACGCCGGAGGTAAGGCCTCCTTGGATACCATGGAGACTTCAGAAAAATATGCCTTTTTACCATAGATTTATTTATTTTTCTTATTATTGCTTATAGATATCCTTTTTTTTTTTTAAATCCCCCTTTTCACCTCCTCCCCTCCCATCCCTCCCCCCCTCCCTAGCAAACCTCTTTTTATCGTCTCATTTGGCAGATGATTATGACAAATGCAATTTTTTTCCTTTTCTTTTTTTTTTTTTTTTTTTTAGTCTTTTATTTATTTGTTTATTCCGCATTGTCTTTTTCCACATGTGATTTGTTTTTCTCCATATAGTTTTTTTTTATTCTCTAGTTATTGGAGTACTTTATTTATTTATCGATTTATTTTTTTATTTTTTTGCAGAATGTTACTTTTTTACGTAAACCGGTGGACCTTGATTTACCGCTTTTACCGATACTATCCACTCTTTTATTGAGGTAATCACGTTTTTTGTTTAGTTTATAATCAATTCAAAGCTTAAACTAAAATATTTCATAGCGTTTCTAATATTCGCAGTCTAAAAAATCATAATTATCGTTAAATGTTGTCCATATAGCAGTAATTTGACAGATACCTTCTCCCCCGCCCTCTTTCTTGCCCTTCCCTCCTCTGCCTCCTACCTCTCGTTCCCCCTCTCCTTCTCTCCCCCCCCATCTCTCCCTCTCCCCGGCTCACTCTACTTGTCTCCCTCTTCCCAAATCCCTTGCCCCCTTTTCGCCTTTCGCCATTCACCACTGTACCCTCAATCTCCCTCCTCGCCCTCTCTCCCTGCTCTCTCACTCATTCCTCCTCTCTCTCTCCCTCTCTCCCTTCCCCACTTCATCAATTTTCGCATGCCGAAAATCTGGTGCCCCTTGTCTCTTTTCCCTGAAAACCTTTACAAACCTTAAACACTCCAAACCCTAAACATCAATAAACCCTAAAATTCTTCTAATCCTAAAAAATTAAAAACCCTAAAATTCTCTGGAACCCTTTAAACATCCTACCGCAAATAAAACTTAAAAGCATGTGAAAACTCTATATACTCCCAACAACCGTAAAAATCCCTATTCATTACCCCAAGATAGCCGCAAATGATATTTGAAAACTTGTCGTTTTTTAAAGCTTCCCCTTTAAAGTTTTTTTTGGGTCTTTAGTGACTGCAAAACCTTAATTACTTTAAAAAACTTTCATACTGAAGAGGGATTACCTTCAAAAGTAGAGATTTTTCAAAAACTGGAACCAATTTCTCAAAACAATCGCTTCTAAACCAAAATTTAGGAAAATTGAAATGCAAATAATTCCATGTTTCATAAAAATCTTGGAAAAAGTGGTACAAGGAGGACTATGGGTAAGCGGTAAATCAGCAGCGGAAAATGGAGAAAATGGGAAAGTGGAGAAAAGAAAGAAAACGCGGAAAACGGAGAAAATGGGAAAGTAGAGAAAAGAAAACTCTGAAAACGGAGAAAATGGGAAAGTACAGAAAAGTAAGAAAAACGCAAAAAACGAAGAAATCGGGAGAGTAAAGAAAGAAAGAAAAACTCAGAAATCGGAGAAATCGGGAAAGTAGAGACAAATAAAAAAACACGAAAAAATTTGGAAAGTAGAGAAAAAGAAGGAAACGCAGAAAACAAAGAAAATGGGAAAGTAGAGAAAAAAAGAAAACGCAGAAAACAAAGAAAATGGGAAAGTAGAGAAAAAAAAAGGAAACGCATAAAATAGAGAAATCAGGAAAGTAGAGAAAAAAAAGGAATCGCAGAAAACGGAGAAAACGGGAAAGTAGAGACATAGAAGCAAAACGCAGAAAATGGAGAAATGGGGAAAGTAGAGAAAAAAAGAAAGCGCAAAAAACGGAGAAATCGGGATGGTAGAAAAAAGAAAGAAAACGCAAAAACCAGAGAAAATGCAAGAAAAGAAAGAAAACGCGAAAAACGGAGAAAATTGGAAAGCAGAGAAATAAAAAGAAAACGCAGAAAACGGAGAAACGGGGAAAGTAGAGAAATGAAGCAAAACGCAGAAAAAGGAGAAATCTGGAAAGTGGAGAAAAGAAGCAGAACGCAAAAATTGGAGAAATCGGGAAAGTAGAGAAAAAAAAAGAAATGCAAAAAACGGAGAAATCGGGAAAATAGAGACAAAAAAGGAAACGCAGAAAACGGAGAAAATGGGAAAGGAGAGGAAAAAAAGAAACGCAGAAAACAGAGAAATCGGGAAAAAATTGAAAGTGTAGTAAGAAAAGAAAACGCAGAAAATGGAGAAAGTAGAGAAAATGGACAAGATGGGGAAAATGAAGAAAACAATTAAAACAGAGAAATTGAAGACGATGGACTAAATGAAGAAAAGAGAAAACAAAAAAAAGAAAATGGAGAAAATTTGGAGATTTAGGATCCCTCGATATCTTGAGTCTGTAGTTCCATGTTTTCCGTATTTCCTCAGAAACGGAACTGATGACATTGTGAAAATTGTATTTTTTTTAAATTATTGCTGAAGAAGTGAATGAAATTGAAGATCGACAAAGAGAGAAAAAGGAGAGACTGATGAAGATGGGCATAGAATCAGTAGCGAGGAGGAGAAAAGAAGAAGGGAAGAGAATGGAGGGAGGACATGGCAACTCTAAAATATGTTTGTTTTTATGTATAATATTTATTTTTCGTATTCGTACTTCTATCCTTTTTTTTTCTTTTAATTCCCCATTTTCACCTCCCCTCTTCCTTCCCTACCCCTCCCTTCCCCCCCCCCCTCTCCCCTCCTCCTCCACTCCTAGTAAACCTCTCTTTATCGTCTTGTTTGTGAGTTGCTGAGTACAAATGCAACTTTTTTTTTTTTTCTCATTTTATTAAAAAAAAAAAAATTATATTAAATTTTTTCTTTTGTTTATCTTTTTCCTTTTTTTTTCTTCTTCTTTTTTTGGTTCTTCTTTTTTTTTCCTTTTTCTATTTGTTTTCTTTTTTAAATTA
>JBBHKE010000377.1:10396-22829 GCA_037447655.1 Zygnema cylindricum | reverse complement strand
CCTCTTTTCCATCGTGAAATAGAGACTTATAAATTAATTCTTTTTAAATATACAAGAAAACTAAAGTTTACAAATAAAATGTACGACTTAAAAAAAAACGCTCAAATATTGACAAAAAATATCAAAAGGTAAAACTTATTTTGTTCCATTTTTTACCATTTACAAATTATAACATCCCCCCCTCTCACCCACCCATGCTTCGACCCCTCTCCCAACCTCTCCCCACCTCCAATTTGATGACCAAAATTAGAACATGAAATGGAGAAAATAATGTAAAATCAATTTTTCGGTTATTCCTTCTAATTAATCATACGTTTCACTAATCTGTTTTTTTGACTATTTTCTTACATCGAATGCATCCCCTATTCCAGTGTCCACTCACAAGTATGTCAATCGTGTGAGGTTGCCTATCTCCGCCGCAATGCTCCCTTGGAGTCCTAGGCCCCATAAATATTTGCACCCCCATCTCAAAGGACTTTAAACGAAATCTTTTCCTCCTTCTCCCCCCTCCCCGACCATCTTGTCTCATCAAACTCGAGGGCGCATTATGGCAGAGCTTGCACACATCCTATGAATTGGAATTTAGTGCGAAATTCAATGCGAGATTCCGTATGCAATTCAGTGTGGAATCATAACAGCAGAGATTGCACGCATCGATAATCACTCACACCCAATACACGCGACCGGAATAATCGCAGTAGAAATAAATTCCACCACATTCGATTTCGGGAAAGTTCTCCTTGTTCCTGACGGCCACCTTCACCGCATCGAGAAGCGGCAGAGGAGCCAATTAAAGATAGGTTTCGCACGTGTGAAAGCATGCATTGCACAAAAGAAAAGATAGAAAAGAGTAAAAAGACAGTGGAGGGGAAAATGTACGCTGGTTCATGCATGACTCCATAATAATCTCCCATGACGAGTGTCACATGACACACCAACATTAGCATTGCGATGACCATGGTGGGCGCTATGGGCTGCGAGCTCGCCACATCACACTGACAGGAAAATTCTAGACCAAAAGCCAGGTGGCAATCTTTATCCACTCACATCCGTTTTTCAGTTCCGTTAAGTTTTGGTCCGCGGAAATCCGTCTTTTTAACTTTCAGATGTGGGAAAGAATCCTTAGACGTACGGTACGGTCGAGAAAAGAATAAAAAGCGAGATATGCGTCACGATCACCTTCCCCGTCATCTCCCACCCGTTTGCGATTGTATCAGAACATCTCGGGGGAGTCTCATCCTTTTGTTCCTCAAATAACCACTGCCGCCTCCCCACCTCCGCCCTCTTCCAAACCTTCTGACTCCAACACTTCCTCCAACCACATTTCTTCTCCCCTACCTGTGATGCCCAATCCCCTTTCAATATCTACACTACGTTATTGTCCCCCTCATCGTCGAGAGCCATCCAACACTTTGTCTTTGGCCCCTATCCCAAACTCTCCCCTTCCACGACCACACTTGGTCACATGTTCAACCCCTCTTTCTCTAGCCCCTCCCACCTTGGTTCCCCCACCCATGCCAACCCCTGCGCCCAATAACCCTCCCACCACCTCACCTGTTGCATCTCTCTCTCAATCTCCTCCCTCTACCTCTCAACCTTCGAGCAACCAAGCTCCTCCTCCTTCTGCCCTTGCCAGCCCTTCTTCAAATGCTCAGGCTTCTCGGGTTCCTTGTCCGGGCTGTGGGAAACTCTACGTTGCCGGTGCTCGTTTTGTGAAACATGTGAGAGCCTGTCCAAAGGGTGCTTCGGCTCCGTCGCCGTCGCCTTCTCCACGCGGCCCTCCCCTTACCAATCAACCCAATCCACGGTACCCCTCTCATAGTGATTGGGAGTGTATCCGCAACCTTAATGTGTTAGGCTGTTATCATCTCGGTTACCGTCGACCTCGACTTTACTCACGCATTCCTCCTCATCTTCGAGAGGTTGTCTAAGCAGCTTTTCGGTTCCCACTCGGACTTTTAGCTGACGATATCAACAATCAGGCGGCCAGGCACCTTTTTCTCTTGTTTCCGCTTTGGGTTCTAATCTTACCTTCTCGTGGGAGCGCTAGCGGGGCACGTGAAACACGTTCTAGATGTCAACGTTTCTTACGCGGGGATTGGGAATCTCTTCAACAAGAGCATACGGATATAGTTATCTCCCTTTTTGTGACTCCTCCTTGCCGTCAAGCTCCACTTCATGCCTCCACAGCCCGCATGCGTCGCGCCGTACACCTTGGGCGTTGTGGTGAACTCTCTCGGGCGGCTCGCGCGCTTCGGCCTTTCTCACCATCGCCAATTACAGAGTCAACTGTTGAGGCCCTTCGCGCCCTTCACCCCACCGCACCTAATGAACCTTTGCCTTTTATTGAATTGTATGACCCTTTAGACTTTTTTGAGCTTGACCAAGATACCTTCGCCAAAGCTCTTGTGCGATCCCTTCGTCTTTCGGCTTGGAGACCTTCTGGGATGGTGTACGAGCTTTTTCGTGATGTTTTCCCTCCAGAAAATCCATCCCAAGGTTTTGATTTACTGTTTAAGGTGGCCTCCCAATTGTCTCAAGGAAATGTGCCACGCACTATAGTACCCGTTTTGGTTGCGGCACGTCTTGCGGCTGTCTCAAAGCTTGCCGGTGGTGTTCAACATATTGCTTTGGGGGAGGTCTTGTACCGTCTCGTGGCTCGATCACTGTGTCTACAACTTCCAAGGGGCGTTCCACGATTATTTTTCCCCTCATCAATTTGGTGTCGCTATACGGGGCGGTTGTGAGGCAGTCGTCCATGGTTTACATGCGACAATGGGCCAGCATCCAGATTGGGTCGTTCTCCAAGTTGACATTGCTAATGCTTTTAACACTGTTGATCGTAACGCCATTTTTCGCAAGTTGCGACACGCTCCCCCTCTCATCAACCAACTTTTCCCTTTTGTTCGCACCTTTTACTCCTCGCCCAGCTCCCTTATTTACTCCCTTGGTGGCCCATTGGGAGATGTTGCCACTTTAGACTCAGTTAGCGGTACTCGTCAAGGCGACCCTTTGGGAGCCCCTTTATTTGCTCTGGCCCACTTACAAGCCTTGCGAGCATCCGCTACCGCTTTCCCGAGTTGTTTGTTCCCTTCACTGGCGGATGACACACATATTGTTCGTCCACCAGACCAGGTGGTTCCTGCCTTCCACTATTTTTCTGAGCAACTTTCAAGGATAGGCCTGTCAGTCAAAGTCCCTAAATGTGTTGCGTGGTCACCTATTGGTCTACCACCAAATTTTCCTCTTGCGACAGGCTTTCGTGTTTGTACGCCTCAAGAGGGTTTAAGGGTTTTAGGTTCTCCAATTGGCGCCCCTGAATTTGTTCACCAGTTTGTTAGGGATGCTTTATTGGATGACCTTTCCCACTGTGAGGACCTTCCGAAATTGCCTGATTCCCAAGTGGCTTTCGCTATTTTAACTCGTTGTTTTGCGCAACGTCCTTTGTACTTAGCGCGCACTCTTCCCCCAAGTTCTTGTTTCCTTTCCTCACTTTCGGATTTTGATAATCGTCTCTTTTCGATTTTGCATCAACTCGTCGGACATGGTATCTTTGATCGTCTCGAAGGGCTCCTCGCTCGTCGCCAATCTGCTTTACCCGTCTCTTTTGGTGGTCTTGGTCTGTGTTCCACAGCGACCATAGCACCGGCCGCTTACTTGGGTAGTTGGGCTCTAGTGGCATCCATCATTAGTTCGAGCTTTGTGGTGGACGATTAACCTATCTTGGCCCATGCAGTCTCTACCGTCAACGAAGGTTCATTTTCATTTCAACAATCGTTATTGTCTACTTGTTTTCTCTTGCCAGTCGAGGCCCAAGATGTCGTTCCTCCATTCTCTTCCCTCCTCACTAGTAGTCATTCCCGGGTGCAACAACATATCACCAATAAGGTCATGTTTTAATAACCTACTTAAGACTCTACCTACGGCTGACGCACGGGCTCGACTGCGCTCTTGTTCAGGACCAGGTGTTAGGGCTTGGCTCGTCGCCACTCCAATTTTTGCTTCACTTCGTTAATCTTCTCAACCGTTTTCTTGTGCACTCCGTCTACGTCTTGGCTTGCCACACTCTTCCCTTTTGGGTAAGCCTCATTGCGTTTGTGGCCAATCTATAGATGAGCAAGGCGTCCATTTGCTCTGTTGTTCACATGGTGGAGAACCTACAACGGCGCATGATACGGTTCGAGATGCAATCGCCTCGGTTGGTAGTGCAATAAAACGTGAGGTGTCACATATCCTCCCGCCACGTTCCCAATCTCGTGGAGTGCGCGGCCCTCGCGTGGACCTCGTGTATTTGCAATGCGCTGGGGGATGTAGTTTTGACCGACCCGACGGGATCCCATGTTTCAACGCGTGCGGCATTACATACTGGTGTTGCGGCTCGGGATGCAGCGGCCTCTAAAGAACGCGATTACGCTCATCGGGACCCAGCTGACAACTTCATACCGTTTGCTTTGGAGATATTTGGGACCTTGAACTCGTCGTTCGACAACTTCATCCGTGATTGTGCTCGACGGTCGTTTGAGGCTCGAGGACCTGGCAGCCCTCCCTCGACTCTCATGTCGGCCTTTTACCGCCAACGGATCTCTGTTGCCCTTCAACGATCTCAAGCATCGGCCCTTATCCGACAAAGCACGGTGGTGAACGATGGTCGAGGCTTGCGAGATTTACCTCCCCGCCACCCGGTGCACATTGATGATATTTGTTCCTTAGACATTTAGTGTAGACTTGTTTAAGGCTTCGGGCCGACGACCCTTTTTTGTCATCTAGAACCTTTGTATAGTGTAGTTTTGAGTGCTTTTGTAGTTTAGTTTTAGTGTTTGTTATTGTTTCTTATGTTTTCTTTGTTTTTTTTAACTCTTACTGTTGGTTAGCTTTTACAGTATTTGTACGTACTTTTGGTTTCATAATTCTAGCCTTTAATGGTAGTGAACAATTTCCTTTTCAATCAAGTTTTGTACTTTGATGGTTTAACCATCGCGTTTTTCATAATAAAATCTTCCTTTCTATTCCTTAACTGCGTGTGTTAAATTAACTTGGGAAAAAACGTTAAAACGGACTTACGGCCTGCGCTCCCCTCGCGGCCGTCACTGTCCAAAAGTGGTCATTTTGGGGTCGAATTTCGCGACGGCCACTTTTTGCAGCCATCCGAATCAATGGGATGGCTGCCAACGATGCATCGCCGATTTAGGTGACATCACGGTCGACAATACTGTAGTGACCGACGGCGCGATGTATCGGTCAAAACGATACCCTTCCAAGAGGTGCACATCGTTTACCCACAAATGTTGCTCGGTGAACACCACCGGAAATGCACCTTATGTTTCACGAAGATCATACGGATATTTTTTGATAACCGTATGCCAGTTATTGACAACATTATATCTCCAATGTGTCAATGCCATGCGACAATACACTCGTTTATTTTGGCCGCATAGACGTGAAGCGATCACACATGGACTACTATGTCGGATGCCATTAAAACTTTGAACATCCATGGACTTAAAATAGCACTGAAATCGCTGACCTTCCTAGAAGTCCGAATGTGGACTCTGATACCTGTATATCGCAATAAGCATAGACATCGCCTGTGTCTTTCGGTTCGAAAGGAGTGGTACCTCTACCTTTTTGTTCTTTCCAATACGTGTACGGTATACTGTTATTATGAGTACACGCACGTAATTTTGGGACATCGAGAAAGAAATTCTAAACTCGCTATTTACAAGCAGCCAATCAATAAATTGCAAAACAAATGACCACATGTGCTAAGAAGTGTGATGTGAAAACACTCACTGTCACTTTCTAAAGAAGCCGTATGTTAAGATGGAAGAATCACGCTTCACATCGAAAGTAATTTGAAATTGTAAACCCAAAAACAAAAACATTTTTTCTAATGTTTGTTCCGTTTTTTCAACTCTTATACGAATCCTCAAGGCTAAAAGCGATACAAAAAATTGGGAAGCCGAGAAAAGGAAAAATCCTAAAAAAATGATGGCCGAAAAGCAAAACCGGAACCGGAATTCCAAAATTTGGAATGCAAACAAATACAAATATTTCAACAGCAAAAACAGTTTCCTGTCTCTTTTCTTTTTTTGTATTTTGTATTTTGTTTTTAGGTACTATTATCTAACAGTCGTCTTTCACTTCTCTATCAAATCAGTACAAAAAAAGTGAGCCTTCACCTGGAAAAGAGAAAAATAACATAAACATATCTACAAAAGAAGGATAAAAAAAGGAAAGAAAAGAAAGAAAAAATATAACTGCCATTCCACTTCTGTATCTCAAATTAAGAGAAAAAAAAAGTCGTAATTATTCGGAACACAATGTTACAAACCCAAAGGCCTTTTTTTTTATTTCTTCTAAACAAGAAAAGAATATATTCTTTCTTTTGCTCATCATGGCTTGTAAAGCTAAAAAAGAAAAAAAAAACTAGAACGCTTTTTGTGAACTACAAACTCTCTCAAAAAACGCTGATTTTTTACGTCATATATACATCTTTTGATTTCTATTATTATTTTTTTTTTTTGCTTCTTTTTCCCTAAAATAGTGAACCTCCGAAATCCTCCGAATTATCAAACTGAAGGCACAAAACTACTCCTTCCTTCCACCTTTTTCCTTTTTATTCCTTTTTTCTCTTTCCTTCAGACTCCTTTTTCGCCATCCTTTTCCTCGTCCTTTCTTTTTCCTTTTTCTTTCTTCCCTTTTCCCCCTTCCTCTTTCTTTCTCACCTTTCCTTTTCCCTCCATTTTCCCCTTTGCTCAAACCTATTGACCCTGAATTAGACTCCTCCCCTCACTCCTCCCGGCTCTCCCTTTTTGACTTTCTTTGTTAGGGCCTTTAAAATTATGTGATCCTCTCCCCACTAAATACCGGACGTCTCTAATCGAATTATGGAGATATCCGAACCATCGGTTTAGTTTTCTCAAACCGTAAAAACTGAAAATAAATCCCAAAGAAGCGATCCAAGCGAATTCTGTAAACGGCCGAGTTCACAATTAGAGAAAACCCCAAAAAAGGAAAAATACATTTTGCGATTACAAAAGGGACACAAAGGCCGTCAAGAGATCTCGGAGAACGGGAGCCACGATTTCACGGAAAACCCATAGACCGTTTAAACGTCCGAACCTGTCGTTTTTTACGCGCTCCAATTTTCTCGCCAGTTGTCGTCTGCGATGAGATTCGCCTGTCCCATCATTACCTGTTTGCAAAAAAAAAAAGGAGAAAAAGACAAAAGAAGAAAAAAACAAAAAGACAAAACGAGAAGAAAAACAAAGAGAGACAGAGTTTTTTTTAGGGCAAGAACGATTAGGAGAATGACAAAGGCAAAGAGAAACCTGAAAAACTCTAACGCACGTACTGCAATAATGAATAGTCTGGGACAGTTTGGGAAAACTAAGACAAGGATCCTCGGCTGATTTTACTACCATCAAGAACCTTTAAGGTGAAAAAGGAAATAAAAGCGTAATGATATACATCGAAAGGCCCTGCCGCTAATCAATATGTAATTTTTGGGGCGTCACAATAATCGATATATTGAACACCCGATAATCGCGACATCGTCGGCGTTGATTGTAATTCTCCATTTCAGTTTTTACAGATTAAAAAAGCTGCCATCAGCTGTCCATTTACTGTCATAATTTAATTTAGGAAGGACAAGAAGAGATGAGGTGGAGGTGGAAGAGAGGAGAGGAGAGGAGAAGAGAGGAGAGGATAGGCGAAGGGAAAGTGTTAGTCTGATTGTCTGTCCTAATTCTTTGATTCACAGATGATAACAGATGATGGAGGACTTCCAGGGAAGACAAGAAATATCTAACCCTAAAAACCTTAAGGGTGCACTTGATAACTACTTTAGGATGTCTTCCTTTCAGACTAATCTTATCCGTGACAATGTACAGAAAACAAAGAAAAGTTTGTGATTCAATAGTTTGTACATAATCCTATGGCCAAACCCTAAAATCTTAAACAGTGCGCTTGACACCGTCAGAACTGTAGGATGTCTCCCTTTCCAACAAATCTCCATCATTGAAAATGCAAAACACATTTGAAAACTTCGCATTTCAAGAAATTGTATAATTTCCTACGGTACTCAGTTTTCTGCAGTACTCATTTAGCTGTAAAATGTCAAACACCTTCAGTGAGAAGAGAAAAAATATCGGCCGACCATCGGCGATTATCGCGATGTCGATAGTTATCGGCGAACCGACAACTATCGACTTTTCAAAATCTTGATAATACGACATACCAATATCGTCTGCGATTTCAATCGATGTACACCACTACAAAAAATAAAACTGAAATGTGAAAAGAAACTGTCGACAGCGGATAGTTTAAATTCTTTAGCACTAAAATACAGTGTAAAACTTAGACCTACTCCTGCAATGAAACCCAAGTAATCTCATCCTTCCCTCTTTCTCTCTCTCCCCTCACCCTCAAGATCATAAATTAGTGATATGATTATGGACGACTATTGCTGATAGTGATTATTGATAATGATTTTAGATACAAGGCCAATAAGAACTTTAAAAAAGATTGATGGACTTTTTTGTTTCTATATGGGTTTAAAATTTTTATCAAGGGAATGATTGGTTTTGTGGGAAAACACCACTCATAGAAATATATGTTCTTGGTTTCAAACAATTTCCCGGATGTTTTCCACTGTAATGGTTTTCTATTTCACACGTAAAAAACGTAAAGACGTACTATTTGTTGTTTTGTACCCTTTGCTTTTCCTTTCGTTTAAAAAAAAAAAACCCTTTTGTACTAATTACTTCACAATGACTGTACAATACACTAAATCTTATCTAACTGTTGAATTCTGACAGGCTTATAAGGATTCTTTTCGACCACATATTTGGAAGGTTAAATTAAGGCTATCATTTGGGTTTTTTTTTGGATTTTGTCTAGGAAGGTCTTGCTAACGTACCAGAAGTGTCCATATTTTAAGAAACAACAATCTTAAAGCCCAATCTTGGTAGAGAAGAAAAAAGGGACTTTCGTCAATCCGGACTCGAAGAGGAACAACTACTAAAAGTTCGAATAAAAGACCGATTAGAACCGGTACCACTCCCACCTGCAATAATCCAATGCCGAAAAATCGAACACACACCACAATCACCACAATTAGTGTGGATATTTAAAAAAAAAAGGCTAAAAAGCAAACACAGTACAACTCAATCAATGGAAACACAACACAACGCAATCGAGTGTGCGTTTAAATTTTTTTACACAAAAACTTCAAAAAAAAGTACTTGATAATTGAGAATTATTTACTTCATTTTTTTGAAAAAATGCCCAAAGATCGAACAGGTAGAAGTGATGACTGTAATTGGTGTATAACCAAAACATGGAACAAAAAAATACACAATTTTTAGATTCAAAACTCGAGTTTTTAGAAAAATGTGCCACCCTGAATAAGGAGATACTAAAAAATCCTGAAAAGGTCAATATCTTACAAACACACACTGAGAAACACGAAAAGTTTACAGAAACAAGCCGAAAAACACAAAGAGTTCAGAAAAAAATGCCGAGAACCACAGAAAGCTTACAAAAACACACCGAGAAACAGAAAAATTTACAAAATTATGCTGATAACCGGAAAATGTTACCAGAAGTTCACAAAAAAAGCAAAAAAAATCAAAAAGAAAGTACCTAAGGTTGAGAGGAAACACTAATTCTGGTGCTTGAGATACCGCAGAAAGGACAAACACATTGGACTAATTAAATTTATTAGTTAAAAAAAAAAGCACAAAAACGAGAAATCCAGAGTAAAAAAAAAAAAACTGAAAAACCGTCTGAAAAAATACAAAAAAAACCCGAATTTTTTATCAAAGAAGTAACAAAAAATCCAGAAAAAAAAACAGGGAACCCTCTTAATCTACACCAAAACTTCTGCAGAATCTTCACAAAAAGCCCCAACACCATCAAACTCTATTCTGAACTCAAATCCTCCACCTTAAAGACCCAAAAAACCACAAAGAAATCCCTAAAAAATCCAGGGAAAAAGGAAAAACACCAAAAAAATCCTAAATCAATCCCAAAAAACCCAAAAAAATATCAGAAAAATCACCAGAAAAACCCAAAAAAACCTCAAAAAAATCCTTGAACAAACCTTATCGTTCTCCGGCACTAACCCACACTAATTCCGGTGCAAAAAAAGGCATGGGTCGAGAAATCCCCCCAAAAAAACCGAAAATAGTCCAGAAAAAATTCAAAACATCCCAAAAGAAACCCAGAAGGTCCTCATCATTTCTCCACCCTCATCCACACTAATTCTGGTGGAAGTTTGTCGCAGAAAGTACGAGTTGACAAATCCCGAAAAAAAAAATCCGAAAAATCCAAAAATCGACAAAAAAGCCCCATAAAAAAAACAAAATGTCTTTCGGAAAATGTCAAAAGTTCCTCACCACTTAGTAACAGGCAGAGAAATATTCAGGGTCAGGAGGCTCAGCCATATGTTCCACAAATTGGAGCAATCCCTGCCGATCAAAAAGAAAACAGAAAACAAAGAAAAGATTTATATAAAAGAAAAAAAAAACCTGGAGAGACAGAAAGAGAACAGCTCTTTTCCTCTCTCACTCTTCCTTTTAAAAATGATTATGGACTGAAACCGTACAACAACTGCTGTGCAAAAAAACCTCAACTTCCATTCATTCCAGGATTAAAAACGCAGATTTTGCGCCGTACAAGAGCAATAGTGCCACAGTTAGCCCATCATCTAGTTTGTGGCCTGATTCAGATGATGGACTAGATTTCGATTCCCGCCTTCCCCTTCTGTCCTCTTGCACCTCCATGTCAGAATCAGTCAACTCTTGGCCTCGGCCAATCACGGCTGCTCAAGACGTCACTGTCACAATACTTTTTGTCTTATTGCGGCTTTCACACTCACTCTAACTGTGACGTCACGTGATGAAGTCGGCCGGTTTCAGAGGGAGAGGGAGGCGATCGGAAACATCAACCACCGTATCTCTTTTCCAAAATAAAAAACTCCCGCCCTCCTCGGCTTGTATGAGAGCTCGAGCGATTCCTTCCCCGCTTCAAAAATAAGAACAGGAGGAAATCGGCGAAAACAGAATCGGCCGCAAATCGCCACCTTCCCGGAAAGGCGCAACTGCCAGCTGGCACCTGCAGAAAGGTTAAAAAAAAGAAAGACAAACAGGAAAGGAAAAAGAAAAAAGATGAGGAACGGAAAGGAATGGAAAAGAGAAAGAAAACAGCAGATAAGACGAAATGAAAGGACAGTGGAAAGGAAAGGGAAAGGGAAAGGACAGGAAAGGCAAGGCAACAGTAGAAAAGGAAGAAGGAAGGGGAGGAATGGAAAAGAAAGGAAAGGGGGAAAAAAATTGGAAAGGACGAGAGGAGAGGAAAGGAAAGGAAAGGAGAGAAACGGAAAGGAAAAGAATGGAAAAGAGAAAGAAAAGGACAGGAAAAGGAAAAAAAAAGGAAAAGAAGGGGGAGAGAGAGAGAGATGGAGAGACAGAGAGAGGGAGAGAGAATTAGAAAAAAGATACCAGCTTTAGCTCCTGTACTGTCTTCCTATTCTGCGCTTTCGTCCTCCCGTGCGTCCCTCCCCGCCTATCTCCCTCGCCGCCCATCCTGCCTTGGCCTTCCCGCGCCTTCCAACCCTAAAAAACCTTATTCTAACTCCTCCGCCTCGCCAATCCTCGCAACCCTAAAAGATTTCTTACTCCGGCTAGTAATCGTACGGCGCAGTACGGTCAGGTACACCATTCTGCAGCATGCCTCCGTTGTCGTCTGATGTCCGTACGCCCCTTACTTCGGCTTCGATGCGACGCAGCCTGCGAATCGAGTGCCAGAGTCGACAGTTCGCACGAACAGGAAATCGCCAAACAGGAAATCAATCCACATCCGGTAAAGGACAAACTCCTGTACGGTCAGAGTTTCTACGACGCCGCTCCGCGGGTTGGGGTTCCATGTACTCCGTGGTTCAGTTGCACATGCACTAACAATGACGTGTCCCATGGACTAAGCTCAGTTCAAGGCATTCGCGGGAGATTCCGGTATCGAGTTTTCCATGGGCTGAGTTCGTCAGGTGCACATGCCACATCGGTGACGTCACGACATATGGCGTTCCATCGAGTGTTGCGGCCGTGTCAAGGCCCTGTCACGCTACAGCCTCCGCCAACCTGGGCGGCAGAGAATACGCGAAGCGTGGACACAAACAGCCGCAAGAAGACGTTGGCGTGCACATTGAATTTTTTGTCGACCATGCCGTGAACCGATACAACCGATAATTCGCATCGATTCGCTTGAACAGAAAAACGTGTGTGCGTCCGTCAAAGGTCGCAAAAGTCAAAATTTTAAATAACCGAAACCGACCGTTTTTATTTTTTCAAAATCTGAGTACCCGACGCCCGACACGGCGGGTCCAACCGCCTCCGACATCGCACTGTCCCGGAACTGTGCCGGCGTTGTGAGC
>JBBHKE010000377.1:0-10386 GCA_037447655.1 Zygnema cylindricum | reverse complement strand
AAAAATAGAAAGACAAAGAGGAAGGGAAAAAGACAAAAGATAAGGAACGAAAAGGAATGGGAAAGAGAAAGAAAACAGGAGATAAGACGAAATGAAAGGAGAGGGGAAAGGAACGGGAAAATGAAAAGACAGGAAAGGCAAGGCAATAGAAGAAAAGGAAGAAGGAAGGGGAGGAATAGAAAAGAAAGGAAAGGGAGAAAAAATGGAAAGGACAAGAGAAACGGAAAGGAAAAGAATGGAAAAGAGAAAGAAAAGGACAGAAAAAGGAAAAATGAAAGGAAAAGAAAGGGGAGAGAGAGAGAAATGGAGATAGAGAGAGGGAGAGTGAATTGGAAAAAAGATACCAGCTTTAGTCACGGTAGTGTCTTACTATTTTGCGCTTTCGTCCTCCCGAGAGGCCCTTCCCGCCTATCTCCATCGCCGCCCATCCTGCCTTTGTCTTCCCGCGCCTTCGAACTCTAACAAACCTTCTTCTAGCTCCTCCTCCACCTCGCCAATCCTCGCAACCCTAAAAGATTTCTTACTCCGGCTAGTAATCGTACGGCGCAGTACGGTCAGGTACACCATTCTGCAGCATGCCTCCGTTGTCGTCTGATGTTCAAACGGTCGTTTTCGGTTATGTAAAATTTTGACTTTTGCGACCTCTACCTTACGCCTTTACTTCGGCTTCGATGCGACGCAGCCTGCGAACCGAGTGCCAGAGTCGGCAGTTCGCACGAACAGGAAATCGCCAAACAGGAAATCAATGCACATCCGGTAAAGGACAAACTCTAGTACGGTCAGAGGTCTCCGACGCCGCTCCGCGGGTTGGAGTTCCATGTACTCGGTGGTACAGTTGCACATGCACTAACAATGACGTGTCCCATGGACTCAGTTCAGTTCAAGGCATTCGCGGGAGATTCTGGTAACGAGTTTTCCATGGGCTGAGTTCGTTAGGTGCACATGCCACATCGGTGACGTCACGACATATGGCGTTCCATCAAGTGTTGCGGCCGTGTCAAGGCCCCGTCAAGCTACAGCCTCCGCCAACCTGGGCGGCATAGAATACGCGAAGCGTGGACACAAACAGCCCCAAGAAGACGTTGGCGTGCACATCAAAATTTCCATCGACCATGCCGTGAACCGATACAACCGATAATTCTCATCGATTCGCTTGAACATAAAAACGTTTGTGCGTCCGTCAAAGGTCGTAAAAGTCAAAATTTTAGATAACCGAAACCGACCGTTTATATTTTTCAAAATCTGAGTACCCGACGCCCGACCGGTTATATCACGCTCCAAAATTGTTAACGGTTACCTGAAACGCATTTACGAAAAAAAAAGTTAGCCGAAACTCAATTTCTCGCGACTACCCGTACCCGCCCGTACCCGAATAAGTACAGAATTAGTGGTGTATCTCCCTTATGCCTTCCATGATACCAAGAGTACAAAGTACAATAATGTTGGATAGTATTGACAGTACAAAAACTTAAGCTATTTTCTTACCCGACCGTAACCGATTTTTTTTATTTTTCGTGAAATCACCCGCCCTAATCCGTCCGCCCCCCGAAATTTGGCAACCGAATCCGTTCCGGATCCGACGCGGGCGGTCCGTTAACGGTCGGTTACGGTTTCGGTTAACCGTTTGCGACCTCTGACGTCCGTTCACTTAATGTTGACAATTCGTTACGACCTGTTTCATTGCTTGTCTCAAAGTGCGCATACATACTCTTTCGACTACGTGTGCTCATTTAGGCGTGTGAAGTTCTACCGGTTTTGCCAAAACAAGAAAGTACAAGAAAACACAAACTAAGTACATGTTAAGCATTGCCTCTTATTTGAATGACGCGGCTTTATTACTAACAAGATTAATAATGATTTGATTTGGGAGAAACTTAATTCAAGGACAAGTATCAAGACAAGTGCATTCTTCAACATATGCGATTAATGGGTTCCAATCGGTTTTACAATATGTCTACTCGTTGGACTCATTTTTTAATGATCCGGTTTTGCTATTAACGATGTTTATTAGTTACTAAGTATAATGTAAAACGCATTGGTTATTTCTATTCTATTTGAGTGAATATATTGCACAACTCTTCGGCGTTGAGAAGTAAGTCCTAAACATACACTTTCAACTTGTTAGTTCATTGTAAACTACGATAATGGAAAACCCCGTCATCGAAAAACGACCTTGATGTATAATCACATGCAAACAATGAATTCATGTTTAGTATGCCCTTAACGCCACCGTGGAAATAAAAAGAACATGCTCCCAACGGCATTCCAAAAGTTTGATTCGTGGAAATTTAACAATCTGTGGATTTTTTTCTCGCTTTTGTTAATGAAATTTCAAAAAATCAAAAACCAAAAGCTAAACATCGAACATCAAAAAGAACAAAACATACAAAATCTAAAGAACAACGTTCGACATTCGACATCTACCATCCACAAATCCAGCTCCGTCCGCTACACCCCCACCATCCGCCATTCATTATTTAGCATCCACAATCCAAATTACAACATCCAAACAAAGAAAACAAACATCTAGCATTCAACAATCTAACATTAAGAACTATATCCCTACCATCCACCACCATCCATCGTCCAACACCAAAACTGGAAAATGTAGGCATCAAACTTCACACATAAAATAGAAATCAGAATTTAATGTCCACAATCTACCACCATCCCACACTCCACATTCCACATCCGCCACCACATACTCCGAGCCTCCACAACTGCCCACTGTCCATAATGCACCCAACATGCAATATTCAAAAGCAAACATCTGCCATCAAACACCAAACACGAAAAATTAAATATATACATCTTACATCAATGTTTAAGAGAGAGCAATGGATAATGTTAAAGATGAATATGCGATTCTTAGACATTGATCAACATTTTTCACTAGTATGATTGTTATTTAATGCTTGTTTCATAAAGATAAACTTAACTTACATTCAATATTGACCTACCAAAGACCACAACAGGGTATTACTCTTTACAATTCATTGTTGATCCAAGTAACCACACGTGCGATCATATTTTTGTTTACTCGTTTGCTTGCATGGTTTGTTCGCTTGCAAATTACTATACTGTCCACCTGACTAATAAATTTGCCTAGTTTGGTAAGTTTAATACGCTAAATGTTATAAGTTTAAATTCATGAAGTTAACAAATTTATGAAAGCACTTTCAAAGAGGTTAACAACAGAATTGGGATCCCAAATGCAATGTTTTCTGATTATTATAGGAATGATGGTGATTTAGAAATTTGATTATTACAAATCGAGTTCTTGTCCAGATATTCAAAAGCTAGCATTTTCGTTGGTCGTTATTATTTTGTGCTGCGAACTAGCGCCATAACACTTCTAGTTTACCTGCGCAAATGGATCTTGCACTAATAAGTCTCGTTTGGGCATGACAATACGCTTCGTAGATTGAGTGGCCAACCACAATGGCAGGCCACGAGTTTTGAAGGAATCCACCTACCTAGTATCACCTTGGAAATTGAGTGATGAGATATTAAACTGACATGAGACTTTTATTAGCTTAATGTCACACAAAGGTGTATGATTGTTCAACATTAGAAAACATAGTTGGAGACTGAGACAAATGAGAGTGTCACCTGAATGCGAATTTGGACATCCCTACTTAGCGATTTTTGTGTTGTACAAAATTCCTTTTCGGATTCTCGTTTTTATCAAACAAGCTTGGGATCCGAGACTTTCTTTTTTCATTTGATAACTTTGGTCCATCATCCGAGGGATCCTCAAACATATAGACTTAGAGCAAGTTATCACAATGTAGAAATTGGAAAGAAGAGAGGTAAGGTGAGGTAGATCACATCCCCATTGGATGGACGAGATAGTGCCTTCAACTTTGTAGCAAATGACTAGTCAAAGGGTCTCTTAGCAAAAACTAGAGTGAGGCCCCAAAGAGATTAAAACACAACTCAAACACTTGTAATCCCTATATCTCAATTGAATCTAAAGTTGAGTTGTTCACTACTCTCTAATCCAACTATAACCTCAGTATACCGATGTGTTGTTAATTGAAGCCTCCAGTCTATGTGTTATACCTTGTTGCTTTTGAAGACATGTTTTGAAAGCCTCAATGGAGTTCTTGTTCTACATGCCCATTTATCTCTCTCGTGATTACATCCATAATGACATGGCCAATGGAGTGGTTAAATGTGGTCCAATGTGGAGGTGGCATGTGTGTGTCTGTTCACTTTAAGTGGGTCCAATTGAATTGCTCGATCACATTCCGTATCCTTCGATTTCCCATCGCAAATTGTCCGGTGTGACCCTTTATGACGAACCAGTATGGCATTCCCGATTTCAGCATCGCCCTCAACATATATCGATCATGTGTCACCTCCGCCGATATGTCGTGGTGGTAGATAAGGTATCGTAATGCGCCTCGAATTGGACATCTCGGCTGATTTGGCATCACACAAAATCTTACGTTTTCACATCTTGTTGTAGCTTTGACTTGGTGATTGTCATAATGTATGCAATTGTGATGGAATGTCGATGTGTTTTACAAAGTTCATGCCTTAATTGTTTTTTTCATTGGGTACTAGATTTTGAGGCATAAGAGACTAAGGAACACTGACCAACAGTCTCACTATCTTGCCTTTGCTAAAAGGAACGCCTTGCAACCACAAAGATAATGTACATTCTTTACGAAACTTGAAGAAATACGAGTCTAGCTTAGGAGTGGTAACTCTTCCAAATACCTCCGCCATCGATGGAATAATACATTTGAGTTTTTCGATTTATGTGTAGATTCGAGCAGCCTGATTCACACTTAGACAGCCGCCAAGTTCCCGTTTCCACGCTCACACTGCAATTACCTGGTCACGTGGACCAATTTAAGGAGTTCCGTGTAGGGTAAGGTCGAGGAGTGTACATGCCTTTGAGAGTAGGAAAGTGGGAAAACACTAAGAAAATTGAGAAATTTACATTGGTAGTCGTTATTAGTGTAAAAAAATTTATAAACTCTAATATGCTGTTAGAACGCTCATTTGCATTTTTGTGTCGTTAAAAACAATAGCGTTAGTATTAGTTTGACACTTAACACCAATTTGTGTGCCGACTCCGTGGCGTCTGAGTTGAGCTGGCATCAATACTATTTCAAGTACAAGTGTACTACCTTGACAACATTTGTTGAGATACCTACTTTTGGGGATAGGAAATAGTACGGAACATGTAAATAAGAGGAAATTTTATTATCCCTTCTCTCTTTTCTCTCTCTTATCTCCCTTGTCTTTTTTCTCTTCCTCCTCTCTCTTCTCTCCCCCTCCTCTTCTCCTTTGTCCCCTCCCTCTCGGTCCTCTCACACTCCTTTCTCCCCCCACCCACTCTTGTCCCCCTCCCTCTCCAAACTTTTCATCCTCCCTTTCCTTTCCCTCTTATCCCTCTTGCTTCTCTCCCTCCTTTCCTCTCCATCTTCTCCCTCTTCTCCATCCTCTCCCTTTTCTCCGTCTTCTCCCTCCTCTCCCTTCTCCGTACTTCAGCTTGACTGTGATTAGAAAGTAACTAGTGACTGGTAGATCTTTCTCGATGGACCTACCGAAATAGGGTATAAAGGGGTGGAAATGGGGATTAAAATGTGGTGAGTTTTCGCACCAATACAGTTTGAAAATATACAAAAATAGCCCGAATATTTTTTCAGGAAATAGTGAAACATCCGAAAAAAACAAACTGAAAATACCACATCCCCCCTTAATCTACAGTAAACATTGTGCATATTATTCACAAAAAGCCCCAAAACCATCAAACTCTATTCAGAACTCAACTCCTCCCCTTTAAAAACTTTCCCCAAAATGGCCCAAAAAAATCCCTAAAGAATCAAAAACCAAAAAAAACACCAGAAAATCTTAAATCAATCCCAAAAAACCCCAAAATAATTTCGAAAAAAATGCCCGGAAAACCCCAAAATGACCTCCAAAAAATCCAAGGACAAACCTTATCGTTCTCCGTCTAACCCACACTAATTCCGGTGCAAAAAAGGCACGGGTCAAGAAATCCCCCCCAAAAAACACCGGAAATAGTCCCAAAAAAACTCAGAACATCCCAAAAGAAACTCAGAAAGTCCTCATCATTTTTCCACCCTAATCCACACTAAATCTGGTACAAATTTGTCGCAGAAACTACGAGTTGAAAAATCCCAGGAAAACACATCCGAAAAAATCCAAAATAACCCAAAAAAAATACCATAATGTTTTTAAAAAAAAAGTCAAAAGTTCCTCACCACTTAGTAATAGGCGGAGAATATTCAGGTTCACGAGGCTCAGCCATATGTTCCACAAATTGGAGCAATCCCTGCCGATCAAAAAGAAAACAGAAAACAAAGAAAAGATTGCGTAAAAAAGAAAAAAACATGGTGAGACATAAAGAGACCAGCTCTCCTTCTCTCTCACTCTTCCTTTTAAAAGTGATTATGGACTAAAACCGTCCAAATAGTGAACAATTGCACTGCAAAAAAACCTCAACTTCCATTCACTCGAGGATTAAAAACACGGTTTTTGCAACGTAAAAGAATAGTGCTAGAGCTAGCTCATGCTCTCGTTTGTGGCCTGATTCAGATGATGGACTAGATTTTGATTCCAGCCTTCACCTTCTGTCCTCTTGAAACTTCATGTCAGAATCAGTCAACTCTTGTCCTTGGCCAGTCACTGCTGTTGAAGATTTGACTGTGACAATTGTTTTTGTCTCATTGGCTGCTTTAACACTCACTCTAACTGTGACGTCACAAAGGGAAGTCGGCCGGTTTCAGAGGGAGCGGGAGGCGATCGGAAACATCGAACAGCGTATCTCATTTTCAAAAAAAGCCTCCCGCCCTCCTCGGCTTGCATGAGAGCTCGAGTCCGAGCGATTCCTTCCCCGCTTGCAAAAATAAGAACAGGAGGAAATCGCCAAAAACGGAATCACCCGCAAATCGCCACCTTCCCGGAAAGGCCCAACTGCCAGCTGGCACCTGCAGAAAGTTAAAAAAAAAAAGAAAGTCAAAGAGGAAAGGGCAAGAAAAAAAAAAAAAGGAGCGGAAAGGAATGGAAGGGAGAAAGGAAACTGCAGATAAAACGAAATGAAAGGAAAGTGGAAAGGAAAGGAAAAACAAAAGGACAGGAAAGTCAAGACAAGGCAAGGCAAGGCAAGGAAAGGAAGAAGGAAGGGGAGGAATGGAAAAGAAAGGAAAGAAAAAGAAGAAAGGGAAGGAAAAGATTGGAAAGGAAAGGAGAGGAGACGAGAGGAAAGGAAAGGAAAGGAAAGGAAAGGGAAGGGAAGGGAAGGGAAGGAAAGGAAAGGAAAGGAAAGTAAAGGAAAGGAAAGGAAAGGAAAGGGAAGGGAAGGGAAGGGAAGGGAAGGGAAGGGAGGGAGAGGGAAGGGAAGGGAAGGGAGGGAGAGGGAAGGGAAGGGAAGGGAAGGGAAGGGAAGGGAAAGGAATGAATAGGAAAAAAAGAGATAGGAGAGGAAAGGAAAGAAATGGAAAAGAGAGAAAAAAAGACAGGACAAGAAAAAATAAAGGAAAAGGGGTGGGAGTGAGGGAGAGATGAAGAGAGAGAGAGGGAGAGAGAATTGGGAAAAAGTTACCAGCTTTAGTTCCTGTACTGTTGCTCTATTCCTCCCGGTAGGCCCTCCCCGCCTATCTCCATCGTCGCCCATCCTTCCTTTGCCTTCCCGCGCCTTCGAACCCTAAAAGTCCTTCTCACTCTACAGTCGCTCCTCCGCCTCGCCAATCCTTGCAACCCTAAAAACGTTTTTACTTCAGCGTCGGTAGGATGCAGAGATAGTACACCGCCAATCGCTATTAGCGTGTAGGTTTGATTAGCGTATACTATTATTTAGCGTGGTGTACGCTAATTGGGAATTTGGAAATTTTGGAAGAAATCGATTACTCTAATTAGGAATTAGGGCTTTTTTTAAATAGTGTGGATAATTCTATTTGAGAATAAAAACAAAAAAAAGCGGGACGGGATTAGCGTACACAACGCTAATAGCGATTGGCGGTGTACTGTCTGAACCGTGGCTAAAAATCAATGACCAGAGGAGTTAAGTCTTAAGGAAAGCAGTCCACTCACACGGGTAGAAATTATCAACACTAATTTTGGTCGAGACGCGGCTCCGTGAGGTGGAGTTCCATATACTCGGTCGCACAGTTACACTCGGTCGCACTTACAATGACGTGTTCTGTAGACTCAGGGTATGGTTACATCAGACGAAAAGTGAGGTTTAATACAGAATTTTGTACTTGCCCGTACCATGCCGTACTATATTTTCGTGAGTTTCTTGAAAACAACATTACAGAAAATAAGATTACGATTCTCCAAGTATCCAAGAGAATACGTCGACCGTCCGATTAAATTTTGGTCTTCATTTGCGAAGCAATTGCTCCATGCGCCTCTGTATTGCTGAACCCACCTCGCGGAGGTGGGTTCACCAATACAGAACCAGTCAATTCGCTACACCTGGACGATAGACACGTGCGTCGATGAAAAATGAAATTTTTCACATGCCCCCAAAGTCACGTGCCTTCGGAGAAGGTGACCGTAAAATCTTTGCCGAAAAGAAATACGGTTTTTTCTTGAAAGTCAGCAAAGTGAAGGAGATCTTTGAGGTACATTGACGCGATACACTTGCGAAGTACACGGACGAAGTACGCAAGTACGGATTCGCATACGAAAATGGTCTGTTTTCAAATCTTTGCGATTTTTGAGATTTGATCGTCGAATTACGTGGAACCACTCAAAAAAAAACATGTATGTAAAAACCTTTTTACAGACGATACGTGATGTAACCGAGGCCTCTGTAATACAGAAATTTTGATGTCCGTACTATTACAGAGATACGTGATGTAACCGAGGCCTCTGTAATACAGAAATTTTGATGTCCGTACTATTACAGAGACCTCCTGATGTAACCATACCCTCAGTTCAATACTTTCACAGGAGACTCCGGTAACGAGTTCCATGGACTCGGTTCGTCAAGTGCACACCCAATTTCGGTACACCGCGAATCGTTATTAATGTCAAAATTTAAATAGTGTTGAAGAAAATTTACCGTAATTGATGCTAATTAAGAATTTGATTTTTTTTTTAAAAAAGGTGTATTCTAAATTCGGCTTAATGCTAATTTGGGAACAGCAAAAATGAATTATTCGCCGTACGATTATATACATTAATATATGTATCCGTACAAAATATTAAAAATCGTACGCCGTCGTGAAATTTAAACATTCGTACATGTCAGCTAATTTACGTGTCAGACTAATCCCGTTTTATGAGCGCACGTTCCAATGCGTGCGCGTCTAATTTAATTCATTTTTTGTAAAATTTTCACTTGAAAAGGTACATTTATGTACGGTCTGACATCGACGTACACCACACTATTTAGATCTTATTGTACTTACATTCTTTACGCTATTTTGTACGGTACCTTAATTAACGTCAAGGAAAAATTAAAATCATGTATCCTATCTGAGAAAAAAAATCAAAGTTTTAAGAACCCAAATTAGAGTTATTGACACTAATAACGATTTGCGGTGTAGCGTCACCTCAACTGGCGTTCCATCAAGTCTTAAGGCCGTTCCAAGACCCTATCACGCTACGGTACGGCCTTCCGTCGCCGTCGTTATCAAGTCCGTTGCAATCATTGCAGCTCCAACCTGTGAAGGATCTTACACAAAATCAGAGTATAAGAAAACATCGGACGCATTCAGAACATTAACAAGAGAGAGAGAGAGAGTCCACAGAAGCCGATATATTTCATAGAAATTTTTCCCTATAAAAGTTAAGTTCCCCTCTCCCGCTAAGTTTCAATAAATAGTACTACAAACGTAACGTCACTACTTCAAACTATAAAACCAAACCGAAACATAAAGTGCGCACGAAGCGCCTACCAATCAAATCGCGTCTACACGCGAAAATATATAGTACTAAAGTACTAAACAAACGTACAACCAAAACCGCACAAAGAACAACCAAACGTACACACTTAATGAAAAATGAACCTGGTCGTCGCAAAACCGAATCTACGCGAGACAAGGAATCTGCGAAACGAACAACAACAAAACAAGGACCACACACGCTTGACGTAAAGACAACTAGCCGGCCGGGCCACACACCGCGACGGCCGATTACAATTTTTACGCTAACAACCCCCCTCTTCCTAATTTACGTCTCCCCCTCAATAACACATCATGAGCCGCGGCTTTAGTCAACATATCCGTAGCTTCCTCCAACGTCGAAACGTACAAAAACTCAACCTCCTTCACAGCGACCAAATCGTGTACGAAATGCCAGTGAATCCTGATATGCTTTGTCCTTTTGTGAAAGACATGATTCTTTACCAACGGCATCGAACTCATACTGTCAGAAAAGATTTTCATACAGTCA
>JBBHKE010000376.1:97500-100895 GCA_037447655.1 Zygnema cylindricum | reverse complement strand
AAGTAGGTGAAAGTAGGCCCATACAATATGCCTATTGTATGCAAAACATACAATATGACCTTAAGACCCATATTGTATTCGGACCTATTCGGACCAATTAAAACATTCGGACCAAAAAAAATTATTTATACCGTCAGATTCGGACGATCGGACGGTCGCTGATCAAAGTAGTGATCTAAGAAGATCACATGAAAAGCCCATGACACAACTTACGATAAAGGCGCCGACCAAAGGCCTACCATAAAAACGCCTACTTTTGAACTATGGTTTGAAGAGGTTTCGTTTCACTTTGCGTCTAAGTTCAATGTAACGCTTAGACGATTAAATTTCAATTTTGCAGCTAAGTGATCTCACCGTGGAGCTCACGTAACGACAAAAAGTGACTGTCTGCAACACTTTTATTTACATGTGGTTGCGGCTTACATGTGGTTGCCGCAGTTTTGTTACCGTAAACGTTCGTCGGCCGTGTGAATTGCTAATTTTATTATGACAGTCGACGTCTGCAAGCGCGGCAAAATTTTAAGCGGTTGAAACAATATTTTGAAAGTCAAAGTTGTCCAACCGATTGACCGTCAAATTTGTACTCAACGGTACTTTATTTGTACCAATATGTACTTCAAGCGTACAACTTTTGACAAAATGACGTAAATGACTGTGCGCAACCAAAACAGTCAGTCATGATCAATTCCCATATTCAATGCGTACCGAACTGGTCTGGTGGATTTCCAGTTTTCAATATCGGGGGGGGGTCTCGATCTTCATCGCTGTGGCGGTTCGATCCTGCATATGCGGTCTAGTGATTAACCCTATTTTTTTAGAGATTTAAATCGCATAAAAATTGCATATAATTTAATTATCAGGATCCCATAAAGCAATTCCCGCCAAGAAAAAAAAGAAAAGCCAAAATATCGAGCCTCAAAGCTAAAAGCCTTAAGAAAGTCATAAAAGACCGTAAAGCTTTTTAAAGCCCTCAAAACTTTAGAAACCCCAATCCCCCTAAAAAAAAAACGCCGGAAGAACTTGATAAGGCCTTAAACACGTAACACTAAAATCAGCCGGGTAGTGTCTAACACGTATTAAAAAAAAAAACAAAAAAAATGACCTCGTTAAACTTTGAAATGTGTTTTTCTCTAAAGATGAAAGCATCGAGATCCTAAAAAGCGCCAGAATCAATACCTACAAATTGTCAACTATTGTGAGAATATTGAGGCCTGTGTAACCAATTGTTTTTCAAATTTATATTACTCAGTGGTGACATTTACAGCTATCATAAAATTTGGAAACCAATAATCCCAATGCAGCCAAAAATAAAAAATTGCCACACAGCAAAAACTATATTTGGTCGATTTAGGATATACAGATATCAGATTGATATGGTTGAAATTGAATACTCACCAAATTCCACACTTTTTCCTCTGTTCCTAACATGAACCTTTCAGAATACTACGTACGTTATTTCCTATTATAGCTGATTATTGCTCCAAGTTAATCAAACATCTTCCCTGTTAAATAGCAATGCAACAAACCACTCTATTTCCAGCACTCGTCAACAAGTACTGTTCACTTTATTGCCATTTAGCTTCACAACTAATGCCCAGAAAGTGGACCTTTGCATTAGGCGCCAAAAAAAAACCCTTTTTTAGGGACTGCCCTTTAAAGGCAGCACTATTGGCACTCTCGGACAAAAAAATTTGTCCAAATAACTAAACTTATCACTAAGTCAGACAAGCATAGTACAGCCTATTTTATTTTTACATATCTAATGAAAACGAAGTGAAATAAACATATATAGCCTAGCGAGACTTTTCACAGCCCTTTTTCCCACAGCAACGATGAAGGCTTAAATGGACTGAAATCTGTAATTCACGGAAATGAAATAGACATTTCCACAAAGGGAGTGATATTTCATGGCATTTCCTGGTTCATCTGTATGCATTATAAGCATGTCCATTCAGTCACGTTCTTGCCGATCCTCATTGTCCTGTCGCATCTCCTTTCACTCTTTCCAGTCTTTGCCCTTCAATCCGAGGAGTTATCAAGTCGGTATATGATACCCAAAAACCATCCGTTTTTCACAATAGTTCGATTAGTCAATTTTCTTGTCGAATGACAAAGTTTTGGGAGCAGGAAAAGTTAGGAAATTTTTGTAACAAGCAATCACTGTAAGCCGGAGTGAAAGACTTCAGAATTCCAAAAGAAACGAAGGCCCATTCATCATCTCTCATCTCCAAGATACACTCCTCCACTGTGCGGTCCAGAAATGACGAATCCAGGACCAACATGCCCATCTCTCTCTCCTTTCCCTTCACCCCAACCTTTCGTCCCTCTATTATTTGGATTGTCTGATTCTTTTAGAGGACCACCACCCCACATTTGACGATTTTTCCGGCTACTTCTCTTCACCCCAGCTTGCAAGAGAGGAGCTGTATCAATCACCATAAATTCCCGTTGAACAAAACGGGAATTGGGAACCATTAAACGATGTCTACCACTTCGCAGAACAGTGTAGCGTAAATCTACAGATTCACAAACTCCCTCGAACCACCCTGGACCCAGGTGGATATGACTGGAGGGAGCCATAGATGGAGGGCCTCCTGTGGAAGAGCTACAGAGAAGGGCAATAGTGTCCCCCGGTCGAAAAGGCTGCGCTGCAAATAAAAAAAAACCCGCGAAATAATTGTGCCAAACATCCTGCATTTGCAATAAACAGAGACAACAGATAAGCAAGGGTGTGATTATCACACAAAATTTGATGCCCCCATCAATCAAATATCTTTGATGAAGCTGACGCTCCTCTATTTTCCAAAGAAGGTCTAAAACTTCCAGCATGAACTTCCTTTGAAGCTGTAATTCTATAAATTGGATGTATATTGCGAAACATTACGTCCGTCGAAATTACTTAAACTGAGTTTTGAGATACTTCGTCATTTCAGAATGGCTTGCTTTTGAAAGTTCGTTTGCTGGCAAATTCAGCTATGTTCACTAATTAGCTGGACATTTGTACTGAAACAACATTATACATACACCTATATTGCATCCTTGACCTCCTTTTGGTGATTGCTGGCAATGATGCTTATTGGTGGCTTTTTTTGGTGTTAAATAAAAACAAGACCTTGTAAAAACGTAATAACTGACTATGCGGACTATGGTGAAAACTCGGGATAACGACCGAGATTCATACCTTCCTGAAATAGAATTGTACAAAAAGAACCAGAAAAGTTCAAAAAGTACAATTCCCGGTTAACAGCCTGAAATTTAACCATATTCCACGTAGGCTTAATGTTATGTGCCGTATCCACTTTTCCAAAAATAGCGTAATTTGATACGATATTTGCGTCGTCTAGAAAATTGTACCGTGATACAATATCGCACTCGAAACAAAAACAATACAGAAA
>JBBHKE010000376.1:0-92500 GCA_037447655.1 Zygnema cylindricum | reverse complement strand
AAGCATCGAATGTTCAAATGTTTCAAGTCCTTTACCTACAGTTCCCCGTCCTACATCATGATCTGTTTTTCCTGATTTGACGCTGTCATCATTCTCGTTAGCTATATATTCTTCTTGTCCCCATTTCATGTGGCTACTATCGCCCTCCAGTGAGTTCACTTTGCTCGATCGTTCAACAACCTTCTCCATTTGATAGCCATAATGGCCGGCTCTATTCTGAAGATTGCCATCATCAGACACCTGGTAATCCCAAACATCCTTCAAATCATCCGCCCACCAAGCTCTCTGTATACTCTCTATAGCTGCTTGACAGAATGCTAGTAGGTAACCATTAGCTTCACGAGCAACAGTAAATATGATAATACACCGAGCGACCTGTTTACTTTTAAATTCCTTTAACTCTAGTAGAAAAGGATCCCAATGCAGTCGACTATTATTCCAGTGCTCTTGCGGATTTGAAGCGTTTCGAAAGAAATTGATATCCGGTTCCCCTTGATCGTTCACTTCTTTGACACTGTGGTCCGACCTACTTTCTTTTCCCCTATTTGTACGCCCATGGGTTTTATTTGAGCCCAGTCCTTCTGAGAAAGAATCACTACGGTTGCGACTGTCAATATTTTTTGATGTGGAAACTTCTGCAGAATTTCTGTGTCTAGGTTTTCCTTGAATCTCCTCTTCCATGGTACAAAATGTTTGGGAACTCATTGGTCGCGCATTCAGCAGTGCATCTGATACTCCTCTCAATAGCATTGCCTGATTCCAGGATCTCCCTGTCGATTTAAAAACATCAAAGGTACGTCTGGAACCTGTTCTTGGTAAAGAATTAAGACTAGCTGTTTGTCCTGAGAGGACATTATTAGACACAATTGCGTCAACAAGAAGACGCTCAACTATAAAACTGCATCCATGCCATGCAGAGATACATCTTTTTGAATTAACAAGATCGATTTTTTGGCTTCTGATAGTAGCTGAATCAGACCCGTGCCTGAGAGGGGGACATATGCAGATGTTGGTGGTGGTGACTGTGAACCGTGAAACAGCCATGGAAACAAGCTGGATGCTGTGACGCGACTGTGGGCATGAAACAAACAGTATTCATGAGTTTCTATTTTGATGAGGCCGCATGCTTCCTGCCTCTGGGCAACTGCATTGCTCACACGAGAGGAGGAGATGAGAAATATCCAAAATGTTGCTTGCGCACAAAGAATTCTCCAAATTTGCAGGACCTAATAGCTGCTCAGGAAGGGCATACGGTTATTACGGTACTGTAGATTACACTAAGTTCAATCGCCTTTGCTGACGCACGGCTTGCAGAGTCCGTCACGGGCAGTCTACATTACGTCAGCCAGTTGTACGATAGCGTTTAAAGGACAGTGTCTCTACTGGTATGGACCACACTAATAAATTGCGCTTCAGTTTCTCAATGTGAGTTCCGTTACCGTACACGGACCAGAAAATATCGATAAATGATGGAGAATGGTAAATTACTTAGTAGGAAATTTTTAGAAGTACAGTACATTACTGTACTGCGCATCCACCTCTAAGTTTGTCTATTAGTAAAATTGTGCAGGTTACAATGAGCAGTTGAGCACAGTAAATTCAAAAATCGTCAGCTACTGACAGAAATTCAGAAAAAAAATAACAAAGTGTACGAAATGTACAGATTTGATGGAGCGCTTTGTCACAGGCTCTCACCTTCATAGATGGCTCCGTTTCGTTAGATTTCTATTTTTATATTTGATCAGCATACGAATTTTATGAACCAATGAGGTTGCAGAAGACTGGGTGACGAGATTTTTACTTGAGATACGATTCACAGATAATTTACATCTCGCTGGCGGAAACAAAATCGTTATATACCACAGAGAGGGCGTTCTCGTTGAAATCAACAGCACCGCGAATCGTAATTAGAGTAAAGACAAAATTAGAGTAAAAAAAGAGAAAAACATGAACTCTAATTTGTGTGAAATAACTTTTTCAAAAAGGAATTTACTCTAACTCCTCATCAGTTTGGAGTGGCCACGAGAGGAGGTTGTGAGGCCGTGGTCCACGGGATTAGGGCTTTGTTGGATGTGCATCCGGATTGGTTGGTCCTTCAGGTCGACGTTTCCAATGCCTTCAATACGGTGGATCGGAACGTGTCGGCTCCATCTCCGATTGTCCAATTATTCCCCTTTGTAAGAGCTTTCTATACTTTGACAAGCAACCTTTCCTTCTCGGCAGACGATGATCTCATTCCTCTCTCCTCTGCGACTGGCACTCGGACGGTGATCTCATTGCTCTCTCCTCTCCAACTGGCAACCTTTGTTCGCCCTAGCCCATTACCGGGCCCTTCGTGCTTCCGCAACTGCCTTCCCTTCTTGCCTTTTCCCTTCAGTTGCAGATGATACGCATTTTTGGTCCTAGATAAAAATTCGTGTTGGTATATGATTTTTTCAAGGAACGTTTAGCGAAACTCAACCTTTCAGTCCAACCTTGGAAATGTGATATTTGGTCTCCTCAGGATATTCCACCTTCCTTTACTCCCCCTCCTGGCTTTCAAATCCCTTCTCCCTCCGATGGCATTCGTTTGCTTGGTTGCCCCCTTGGTTCATATACTTTCGTCACCCAATTCCTTCATGATGCTTTACAATCAGATCTGGCCCAAGTGGATGACCTTCCTCACCTTCCCGATCCCCAAGTGGCATTTGCTATGTTAACCATGTGTTTTCCCCACTGCCCTTCTTACCTTACTTCCCCTCCCACCTCGACGTTTATCTCCTCTCTCTCCGCTTTTGACGATTGCCTCATGGATGTCCTCCACACTTTGTTGGGTCGTGGGGCGTTCAATCGCGAGTATGGGCCCTCGGCCCATATTCAGGCATCCCTCCCTGTCTCTACAGAGGGGTTGGGTCTATTATCGACGGCTCGTGTTGCTCCTGCTGCCTATTTAGGGAGTTGGTGCCTTATTGCCTCTACTCTTGTTTCCCGTTTATTGGCTGGGGACACCCCCATTCAAGCTGTCATTGTCCCCCGGGTTTCGGACGGTGTGTTCGCCTTCCAGCGGTCTTTATTGGACGCATCACGTTCTCTTCCTCCCAATGCCCTAGTGGATGTGCCGATTCTCTCCACCCTTGTTACAACATCCGTTGAGCGTGTCCAGGAATGGATTTCCGATCGGGTTGTCGCCGCCATAAAATCCGAGCTTCTCAAGGCGTTTCCCTCTGATTCTTCGCGTGCTCGTCTTTTATCTTGTGGTGGACCTGGTTCTAGGTCTTGGCTTTTCGCTACACCGATTTTGCCCACTCTCTGACTCTCACCGGCTCAGTTCACCACCGCCCTCCGGTTTCGCCTTGGCCTCCCCCATCCTCCTTTACTTGGCTCTCTTGTTTGTGCACGTGGTCGCGTCTTGGGGCCCAATGGTGTCCACTTGCTTTGTTGTTCCCATGGGGGAGATTTGATCCAGGCGCACGACACTATTTGCGATGTCGTTGCCACTATTGCTTCAGAGGGGGGCTTTTCTGTGCGTCGGGAGGTTTCTCATATTATTCCTAAGTGTTGGATCGATTTGTTTTGCTTGATGGTGCCCGTCGAATCTTCGGTGATATTGTTTTCACGAACTCATTGTTTTGGCGAACCCTACTTCAGCTACAGTTGTTGGTCAGGCAGCTCGACATGTTGGGGCGAGGGCTCATGATGCCGCTAAGGCTAAAGAGCGTGATTATGCCCACCGGGACCCTATGGATGACTTTATCCCGATGGCGGTCGAGATCTTTGGTTGTCTGGGTGTTGCAATGGACGAGTTTCTCCGTACTTGCGCTCGACGTGCTTTCGAGCGCTGAGGACTTGGGAACCCTCCTCCTTTGGTCCTTACTTCTTTTTATCGTCAACGCTTATCTGTGGCTTTACAACGAGTGCAAGCTTCTATTCTCCTCCGATCGGTTGTTTCGGTTATGGATCGTCGTCGGGTTTTGGAACTCCTTCAACGTGCTCCCCCGAGATGGGGGGACTTACGGGGTTGCTTTTTAGGTTGGGGTTGGGGTTGTAGTTTTGGTTTTGTCAATTGCCGTGCTTTTCATTTTGAGTTTGGGTGCTTTTATTTTCCTTGTTGTTGTTTTCATTTGTTTTTGTTGTGTTGTTATTTTATTCCCATGCTGGTAGTTTTTCAGTTTCGGCCATGCCACCCCTTTTGTACCCGCGGACTCAGATGGTTTACATCGTGATTTTTTATTTATCTTGCCCACTCTAATTAATTTAAGTATTTTAATTTGACGCTTTGAATATCTCCACTATAAACTAGGTATTTGTACAGAATCTGACAAAACGTACAGTGTATCGTCGTATGACGTTTGCACTGCGCGGTTTGTTAAAACGCAGTTACATGATAGTTGCCTGCATTAAATCATTATTTGTACTTTTCTACATAATAAGGTACAATTTTGCCCAGTTCCGACACCGACCGTACGCCACACTATTTAAAACGGCAATGTATTAGAGTTATTAAAGCTCATTCAAGAAGTACCTTAAATAACGTAGAGAATAATTTAGAATAATGTACTCTATTTTTGTGATAGAGTCAAAATTTGGGGTGACGGAATTAGCGTATATTACTCTTATTACGATTCGCGGTGTACTGTATGTTCGAAACCTGCGTATGAAGCAACCTTGTTATACACATCATGGTTTTCGAAATAAGATCTCTGTACGAAGCCATGTCAATGATTATAATGGGTTGCAATGTAATGCAGCAATTTTCATCATAGTTTATCATCAATTCTGGTGAATGGAGAAGAAAAAACAATGGAGGAATTGACTTGTATGTACTGATACTTGTGCCCTTTACGAATCTGTAAGATTGCAATTTTGACTTTTTAAATTCCTTACAACTGTTAAGATGTAACAGGTGGATTAGTGGACTTGTTTTGCTTGGCCACATTTAAACAGAGGCGATCTCCACACACTCCAATGTTACCATGTGCCGATTGCTTCTATGACATGTTTGATAGAGATGATGTTGTAGAACTGATGTAGATTAACGTTTATTAATGAATGCATTACATGTGGTTTTGATATGTGGTCGTGCCTCTTTTCAACTGAAAATGCTAGGTAGACTGCCCCGTACTAATTGTCAAGTGAATACCACTGCATTGGCGTTTCATTGGCTGATACAGTATGTTTCCCACCATTTTAAGGTGTTCTAGATTTCTCTTTCATTTTATATGCAGGAGGTCCACTTGGCTTTACACTTTTTACTAAAACTTCTGATTTTTTGTTCCAGTGGGGCAGAAAAACTTTTGGGATCTAAATTTGAGGAACAGCTAGAACTCCAATAACAATAATGACCACTCTCGGCGCTGTTATGTCTTTCCTGAATTTGCATTGCTATACAACAACCACGAAGGTTGCAACTTTGTGTGGATTCACTAAACCATATTTCAAGAGAAGATCAACAATCAGCTTGATTTCGTTCTTGCAATGGCTGCACCAAGTCACATGCGGGGCCTGATGCACCTGTTTACAAGATAACTTCGTTAAGATCTTAGTCACAAAATCCATATTCATCTGGTACTTTCATCACTGTTGAAGATTTCTGTTTGCTTTCGCAGGAGAATGATTTGATTCGAAAAGCAAGCGCCACTGTCATTGTCATTGTCCAGGTCTCTCTCTCTCTCTGTAGAAGCCAAATCAGGCCTATTAGAGGAGCAAACATTGAAAGAGACTTTGCGCGGAAAACAAAAATTGGCGGTACTGAACCACAACGCGCTGATCCGTTGAAGGAAGTAAGAGAGAGATGAACATCGTCCAGCCAGATGTAGAGGTCCAAAACACTGACCATGAAAATCATAATAAGGTGAACAGACAGAAGGCAACACATAAACAACATTTCATAGTAAGAGGCGAATCGCAGTCCTGTTAAATCAAGTCCAACATAACACACACGTGTGCATTTATCGGTGACTCTTTAAGAGAGAAAAGTTAAACAAAAAAGCCATATGTATGTTTCAAATGCCAAAATGGTGATTGATGTAATGACAATACCAGCACTTCCTTAAAAGTAGTGTCGTGTAAAGGATAGTGGAACATTGAGTGAAGACTTTAAAGCCTTAAAAGTAGTGCTGAAATAGGTATAAAATTCCAAGAAAAACGACTGTTAACAGTCGTGATAGGAAGTTTTAGGAGTCGAAATTTTTGAAGATGTAAAGCTTGACTTAGCAGTGATTGATTACTGTACGTTCTAATACCTTGACAGGTCCTAATCAGAAATTGACTTTCTAAGAAATGGTAACAACGCAATGACCAAAATGATGCAAGCGGCTCTCTCACCAGAGCAAAAAAACCATTCTTGCAATCAAAAATTGCAATCAAATACATCGCAAAGCCAAGAAATGAAAAGGTGGTATAGACAGGGCTGGAATTACCAGTGTTTTTTTTTCTTTTCCAGTCACACTATGTCTGACTTTCTTTCCTCCTCGTAAAAAACATTTCGAGGCGCACCCAAAAAAGGTTCCCGATTACTCCTTTGTGGCCAGTCAAATGTTCCACAAGGGCTGCCATCTCACACGCAAAGTCACTAACGATTTCAAAAGTTGGCTTAAGACATTCCAGCAACATTACATAGAAGGATGACGAATACGGAAAAAGAGATGAACAACCTTGGCCTGCTTACGACGACCAAAAAGGGCAGACTAGAAACTGCGTTACAAAAAAAAAAATGTGAACCAAATATCTGAAACAATGCTCCCCAAAAACTCATATGTAAAGGTTGGCAGACCTATCATTGCTATTAGAGTTAAAATCATGCGTTTTGAGGGCCCAAAATCGTACATTACTGTCAATAACAATAATTATAAGGAGTGGACAGCATATCATCACGTCATGCAACATTTTAACTCTTAGCGATGAACAGAGTACCTTACTGACCAATTTTCTGTTTCTGAAATAGATAGATAGAGCAACATAATGAATTCTCTCTGATGTTGAAAAACAAGCCAATGAAGATTTGACGAAAGGATTCTTACCATCGCTATAATGTCGGCAGTCATGTCGAAACACAGAAAGATTCTGATCCCAATCCCTATTAAAATGGCGAGCTGTTTCCAGACAGTTACTATTGGAAGTTCCCACGAACCAGCACCTCTCTCGTGGCAACTTCTGCAACGACCGTTCCTGAACAAAACCTGATCCTAGCAAGAACAACTTGAGAGGCATCATCAATCACTGGTCTACAATAGATCAAACTTGGACGACCAGCAAGAATTAAAACAAACCATTAAGGCAAAAAACAAATAAAGTACCAAAATCTCCACTGTAAGCAAGGTCATCGGGCAATAAAAAAGCAGATAACGCCTTGACAGCGTATATGCCCGAAAGGGAATGAGGACCCACAGTGTAACGCACATTCTAGCATCAAACTCTCAACAACACACTACTTTCAATGTTGAACCAAAGGTGGTCAAAAAAATCGAACACAATAACAGGCCATTTACTCACGCATATCCTCCCAACATCACAAACATGCACTCAGACCGTATGCCAATGAAAGAAAGTCTGACCGGATACAGACTGTCCAGTTAGGACTCGGAAAGCCACGTTTGGATCCTCCGGATTGTGCGGCTGAAAATCAAACAAAACACACTGCAAGACAAACGTCCATCGCAAAAAAAAAAACTATCATGACCAAGTTTGCCCCGCAACCGGAAGGCCGTGTCAGCACGAGGATTTGCAGGCATGTATTAGTAGATGAATTTGTAGCTTTCTGGCAGACATTTTCCCCTAGAACAATGCACCACTCATAACAATTTTCTAGGGTCCACATGAAAATGAACACATTAGGTCAACCAATAGCCTGTTTCCTCTGCAATTTTCTCTCACCACTTTCACTCTCATCTTATTGTAAAATTTCTATTTTGGTTTATAAAAACAGAGTTACCATTTGTGCAGATTTGAGAATAAAACTATAACACCCTGACTTTACCAAACCACACTTAAATAAAAATGCGTGAAAATAGTTGTTTTTCGTAAAATGACAATTCCCTCCTTGCTTTTGCCTAAAACACTTAAAAGGGCACTTCTAAAATGCCGTTGGACTGTTCATCACAACAGGAGTCCAACAGGCACTTCTGCAGATGTAAGAAGCACTGTCACCTGCAGGCTATACAACTTGTTCCAATATAACCATGCCTAAATTTTTTCTCTGCGTATTCATTAGTGTGAGTCAATATTTCCTCTTATTGATTCCGTCTCATAATATCATTTTGGAGATTCACTACATATTAGCAGCGTTCCAAAGAATTTCCTACGTTCAAGTAAAACTAAAACTAAAAAAAAAAAAAAAAACTTTTAGTTTGAGAGACGATTTTTTCTGATTGTTTGAACCACAACATTTCACACACATTCTTCAAACAAAGTTCAAAACAAATTTTGTGAGAAAAATGAGAAAAGTTATGAAAAGTTGACCTTCATAAAGTCAATTCATGGGTTGAGTCACCTTGCCAGCAGGAGTTCTGACAATCACCAAAGAATGCTCCAATACAAAGGGAAAAAACTTGCTCCCATAATTAGCAAAAAGTCGTGGCAAACCTGCAGGTGCATTTAAATCTATAGTTCCAATGAAAATCTGGTTGGGTACTTGTTGAGGAAAGTCAAACTCTGAGATTCCTTGAGATTCAAATGTTATTGAACTTAAATTTGTCTTCCGGGGTATGTTTTTCTTGTCGTCTTCTTCTTTATCCTGTTCTTTGACTTCTTGAGCTTTCAGTAGAAACTCTGGACTTAAAGAAGAGTTGAGATTACTGGTAAAAATGTTTAAACTAGTCGAAATTGAGCTTCCCAACGTTTTGTTCAACATTGCATACTTTATCTGTTTAGAAGGGACTATTCTGGCAAATTTATGCATTACAATGCATTGAGAATTGGCTCGAGGGCACATCAGAGTCACAGAACGAGGCATGAGCCCAGGTAATGAAGACATATCAGGACAAGAAAAAGAATTATCAATCTTTAGCCAGGAAAACCGAAGTGTTTGGATGGATGAAAGGCTGCAGGAAAAGTTCGCCAAAACATGAATTTCCACCATATTTTCGAGATTTTAAGGAGCTTTCCTTACAGAAAATTATCTACACTCCCCAAGAAATTAACATGTAAACCATAAAGTTCAACATAGAACATGTCATGTTGCCATGAAGGCTGGGGCTACTACTACAGCTACACCGCCAATCGCTATTAGCGTAGATGTTTCTTTAGCGTACATGAAAAATTACCGTGGTTTACGCTAATTAAGAATTTGAAAATTTTGAAAAAAAACATACATTCTAATTGTTTAATAATTCTAATTTGGATCTTTGAAAAAAATAAATGTCGGTCGCAAACATGCTTACACTAATATAGGTATTCGTACAAAATCTTACAAATCGTACACTAATCGTACGTTCACACAGTCGAAACGTGGTTGCTGGACAAATATGTGCGAACGTGATATTTGACAGCCCGATTAGACCCCCTTTTTAGAGCGCACATTCTCATGCGTCCGCGGCTTCTAAAACTCATTAATTATACTTTTTCACTTTAAAAGGTACAGTTTTGTACGATCTGACATTTTCCGTACACCACACTAATTAACAGATGGCGTACTTCCATTTTGTACGGTACTAAAAAATTACCCCTAAATAGAGTAAAGAAAAAAATAGAATGAACTACGCTAATGGAGAATAAAACAAAAAAAAAGCGGGACGGAATTAGTGTACACAACGCTAATAGCGATTGGCGGTGTACAGCTCACAGTGAATCGTCGTAAGAGTTAATGTTTTTTTTTGCCACACGTCAACTTTTCCCGTGCACCCTTGTCGGATTTTGGTTGCGAGGGAAAGGTAACACGAAAATCGGACAAGTATGTACGGAGGAAAATTTAACATGGACTCTCCCTACTTATTTGTCCGTCAAAAGAAACGTTTTTAAAACGGGCGCTCTTTTAAACGTTTTCTTATACACTCTTACGTCTTCTTCATTCTGATCGTTTCTCCTAATGTGGACATTCGCATATTATCCTGTCAAAAGTTGACGTCAAGTTCAAGTCAGCCGACGTCACTGTAGCATTTATGATTTCCTGAACGGTGTACCTGTGAATTTGGGAAAGGTCTAATCCGGCCGACCAGCTGTCACATCACCAGTGGGCGTGAAGGGTGCACCTGTTGGCTCGGAGAGGCATAATCCGGCCACTAACCAACTGTCACATCCAGTGGGCGTGTCAGAACCACTATTGAATTCAGCTGAAAACATACGAATGATAGTGTGGCAAATCTTGAGAGGATCTACTCAATTGCAGTTGAAATCACCACGTCTCTGTTCGTAAGGCCCTTCTTTGCGAGGTACATGACTACATATTCTTGGGCGGGAATAGAGCACGATAGGACGTGAGGTGGGTGAGATATCAAGGTATCCCACATGTAAATGATCCCTCCACATTGAATAGAGAGAAAAAATCACCACCCACCCCTCGATATAAAATCGCTAAAGATAGCCATTTAAGCATTCTCCTCCGCCGGTACTCGGCTATCTAATTCGCTCGTGCGACGCTTCCGCTGAGCCAATGGCATGCATGTGCTTCGCTGCTCCCATGGGGGCGAGACCGTGGATGCACGCGACACCATTTGTGACGCGACAGTGCTCTACACCGCGAATCGTTATTAGTGTCAATAGCTCTAATTTGGGTTCTTAAAATTTTGATTTTTTTTTTCAAATAGGATACATGATTTTAATTTTTCCTTGACGTTAATTAAGGTACCGTACAAATTGCGTAAAGCCTGACAGTACAATAAAACCTAAATAGTGTGGTGTACGGTCGATGTCAGACCGTACATAAATGTACCTTTTCAAATGAAAATTTACAAAAAATGAATTAAATCAGACCCGCGCGCATAGGAGCGTGCGCTAAAAAAAACGGGATTATTCTTACACGTAAATTAGTATGGCATGTACGGATATTTTAAATTCGCGACGGCGTACGATTTCTAATATTTTGTACGAATACGTATATTAATGTATATAATCGTACGGCGAATATTATATTTTTGCTGTTCCCAAATTAGCATTAACGCCGAAATTAGAATACACCTTTTTTTTGAAAAAAATCAAATTCTTAATTAGCATCAAGTATGGTAAATTTTCTTCAACACTATTTAAAATTTGACACTAATAACAATTCGCGGTGTACTGTACCGCGACCATTGCATCGAAGGCGGGGCATTGTGTTGAATGCGAAGTCGTCCTTTGAATCGAATCGATAATCTTCTGCTCGATGGTGGTCGACGCGATTTTTGGAGACATTTGTTTCAGCGAATCCTGCCGCTCTCGCACTACTGGCTTAGGCAGCCCGCCATATTAGAGATTTAGAGTAGCAAGGGGAGCAACTGGCCAACTGTTACGAACAAAGAGAAACACTATGCGCATTAACTCATTAAGATCTATGGATGAATTTATTCCTATGGCGGTAGAGATATTTAATCGCTAGGGCGTTGGTTTGCCCGCTAGTTGAAGAGGATAGAGCTTGGGAGCTCTTAACCGTCTATGCTCACGACATTTTATGCCAGTGTTTGCCTTTGGCTTTGCAAGGTGTGCAGGCTTAATCACCAATGTCTCACAGGATAGGCTTTACGTATATCACTCCGCACAAATAGGACTATTTTTACTGATTACTGTTATCTTTACGTGGATGAGTCATTCAATCCCATCCATTCACTAGAATTAGCGTCTCTAACTGGGCTTTCCTTACCCTATATTGAACCCCAAAGTGGAATAAAAAATACAACAAAAATCTGCCAGTTGGTTAGGGTTTCCAATCCTGATTTTGTCGATGTGCATTTAAAGCCGTGTGTCACTTATCGCAAAGGTAAAATGCTTTCTGTACAGGGTATAGGGTAAAATACGAATTGAGCCTATTTTACTAGTTTAATGCGTATAATACTTTTCCTTTACTTCATTTTAGAAATATGATCTCACTTATCGGTGCTATCTAAAAGACAAAACACACAAACAGAAAGAAAAAGACTAGTCAAAAAGATTAAAAAAAGGACATTTAACACAAATGAGGCAGGGAAAGCCCGGGTTTATAACTCCAGGGGAGAATATCACCAAAAGTTGCCAGAAAAAAACCTTTGTGTAGTCTGGAAGCTCTAATTTTTTATTATTTCATGGAATCGTGTAGCTTCACTAGCAGACAAAATGGCTGGTCGTGACCAAAGCTGCATAGGTTCAGTGCAACTCACAAAAGCTTTGTTGACCAATTGTAAATAACAAAGAGCTTTGACTAAACCAAAACAAATTAGATAATGCATTTTTTTAACAGATCAACTCAACGTAGACATTTTCGCTAGAAAGTTGACCATCTCCTTGGACCTCCAATTTTTCTACCTTAGTTTCTACCACCTAATGTTGTAGAGAAAAGGGAGATAAGTGAGATAAATAAGGTACGGCGTGATAAGGACAGAAAAAAGCTTCAGTGACTACAGGTGTCTAATTTCCACAGAAGACCAGAATAGCATTCTCCTCCTCGCCTATCCCAGCTATCCTCCTTCCATCACCCCTGAGGCAGACCTGAACTGGTTCCATCTGGTTTTTTAACTGGGCAATAGAGTCGTAACTATCCATAGCCGTTCCATCGTCTTCTAAAAACTTTACCACCAAATCTGTTGTTTCCTCCCTCTCTCGTGTTCCACTATCCTTGACCATGGAGGAGATAAACCCCGCCACTGCCCACCAGCCATTCTCCAACGCCATTGAACATAATCGCTGCCTTCTCTCCTGATCCTTCAAGACGTCGGTTCTCAAAAGCTGACTACTTTGAAGCAAATTATGAAAACGCATTGCCCATCCCAACTCGTTAAGAAACGTCCTCGCAATTTCTTCAGCTTGTAACTGTCCCCGTTCCTCAGCTAATTGCACCTCCACAGAACTTCCTCTTCTACATTCACAAAAAAGGGAGGCGTAACGGGCTGTCACACCAATTGCCGCCTCCAGACGAAGAAATTCGGAGCAAATTTCCGGGGGACCCACCACAAAGGGAACAAAATTACTTGTCACGTCGCCATGTACCACCTGGATTCCCCATTGGACAAAAGCCAAAACCAAACTATTAACATGTGTTCGGTACACTCCTTTGAGAAAAGATGAACACGTTGCAACGAGTAAAAATAGCACAAGATACAAGGTGGGAAATAGTAAGACGTAATACAAGAAATTGATACACAATCACTAGATGCTCTCATGGTTCCAATAAAATGACATGAAACGGTTTCCATAATGAACTCACCTCTAGGAATGCCCTCCCGATCTCATTTGCTTCACCTCCGGAGAAAACAATGCGTTGCTCCTCTAGTTGGAGTTCATCATCCTCCTCCCACATCTCCTCATAATCATCCTCCACAGCTTCTTGGTCTTCTACATGCCCAACATCTCCTCCCATCGACTCTTCCCGAGAGTTGCTTGAAAATGAAACCGTGTTTGCGAAATACCTTCCCTGGAAAGCGCAGAAAATTCTACACAACCCCAGGTGCAACCATGTATTATTAACCGTATTCTATGAAAATGACTTGACCATGGACTATCTCCTCTCCCAGTTCCCACTCTATAGCAATCTCCATATAGGGAAATTATAACTGGCGTTACTGGCGCAGTAGAAAAATGTACAAAAACCAAATTGTAAAAAAAAAGTGCACATCTGTGTGATTACAGTGAGTACTCGTGATAAATGGCAACTATTGCCAGTTTTCACCTTAGTGTAATAACCCTATTAGTCTGCAACTCATAAAAATGTTTGATAAAAGCAGCTGGATCTTCCTTTAGAAGCTTCACATCCCAAAAAGTCAGAGGTTGTCTACGTTTCTATTTCTAGGGGAAATATTCCCCTCCATATTTCCATGCTCCTGCGACAACAAACGAAACTAATCACGACGTCTACCTCACACAAATAATGGAATGCTGCAACTTCCATTCCTATCAAGTAAATCGTAATTTCCACTTACTGTGTTCCCGGTTTAGAGATTCCATAACCGTGGATGACAATCTCTGTCTCCTTCCCAGCTTGAATTGCCATTGGCCGAGCCGACACTATATGCGGTGAGTCCAAACGCCTCAACCTTGACACAAGTCCTACCACTCCTGAAACACCAATGAAATTCGGGATTTAAACCTTTACTTCCCCCAACTTAACACACAAGGGCTTTAACCAGCATTAATCTACAACCGAACTTTCTGAAAATTTGTATGAATCAGAGAAGTTGCATTCTCCAGCTGTTCCATCAAGTTTCTCAGGCAGATGGCGCTTCTCGACCGAAGTCAGACAATAAACTACTTTGACATAGCCTGAAGCTTGAGTTGTCAGTCAGTTTGGTTTTCCGTTTTATTTTAACTACGAAACAGCTGGACTTATTTCGCCCGCAATGCCACCTATCTGATGGTGTCCAATTACCATCACATCCATTCGCCACCTAAGACCAACAAATCTCCCTACCACTTGAAACTGTCAAAAACATTCCTCAAACCAAATCCTTCCTTCAAGCCTCCAAAAAATTGTAGAACACGGTCAAAGAACAGGTTGAATTTTTCAATACACACCAATTATGAAGACGACATGAAGCTAGTGACGTGAACACAGTGCAGTTGTGGGCCCAACAAGTCACAGTCCAAATCATCCATTTTGTCCGCAAGAAATCAGGAACCAGCAATAGAACTAGAAGCAGTCCTACAAAATAACAGGGTGGCAGGCAACGAATACTGCTGATCGCTAATACAGAAGAGTTATTACAGACGGCCACTTCCACCACATAGTAGTGAAACATCCTTAGTTTTCTAATTGTGAACCTGCGACAACTGTGAATTGAGAATGACAACTTTGCAACGAAAAGGATTCTGGTGAAGTCAGACCGTTTACATGAAAGCCAAAAGAACCTCCTAAAGCTGGGCTAGATCTGCTCCGAACACAAACTAGCACTTATACTTTAATTTCTAAATGAATCAGATGCTTACCGTTAACAACTGGGACAGCCATTCTGCACACTTGCACTAACATTCTCCCAGAGCACCAAAACTCTCGTCCAGGACCTTCTAGAAGCCTCCTCAAACTGCCCGCCAAATCCTGCTCAATCTGTTAACCAAAAAAAGAAACAAAAAGAGAAAAAAGCAGTTAAAAACAAGGCAAGGACATAACAGAACCAGTTGATTATGAGGATAAAACAGAAGGATGTGCTGCACAACAGAAGCAAACCCTCTCCAACATTGCACATACAAGCCCGGTTGACGGAAATTTGATGTGCTTCTCTCACTTATTTAGGCCGAGTAGACAGTGCAGGGACAAGGAAAGAAGTAGAGGAGGGTGAGAACAAAGGAAAGGAAAGGAAAGGAGAGGGAACCGGGAAAAACAGAGAGGTGGGAAATGAAATTAAAGGGAGAACTCGGGACGTCGGAGTCGAACTAAGAACTCGAAAATCAGTCGCGTCAAAACAACCGATCCAAAAGCATCGATAAAAAAAAAACACAAAAAAAAAACCAAAAAGAATGAACAAGCTAGAGAAACAAAACAAGGGAGAGAGAGGGAGGGGTGGGAGGGTGAGGGAGGGAGGGAGGAGTGAGGGTGGGTGGGAGGGAGAGAGGGAGGGAGGGAGGGATGGAAACTCACCGCGTCCCATACAGCATGCGGCATGCATGTGTGGATGATGAGCACCACACAGCCAGGCCGAATGTAACTCTCCATGTCCTGTGGGCGATGGGCAAGCCATTCCAAAATCTGCAGATCCCTTCTCCTGCCACGTCAGCCACAGAAGATAGGGGCTTCCCGGGAAAAAAAAAAAAAAAACATGTTTTTTAGAACATGAAATTGTCATTATTAGGATTAGGAATGCACATCGCACTACAACACCTAATCAAATCCCATGTGTTTTCTCTAACAGAAGCACACATGGTTCATGGGTTAGCTAAATGATGGATTAGAATAGATCCACCGTCAATCTTTGCAAGTTGAAAGAGAAGTAAGAAACATTGCCCCTCCTTCCTCTCTCCTTTTGTCCCCAATAAATTTGTGCCAGGCTTGGTCACTTAGGGGTCCAATTCCAAGTTTTCCAAACCTGCTTGAGGATGACAGGAAATTGAGGATGAATTTGAAAAAAAAAAGTTTCAGAGGCAGTTTTGGTTAGATCAACGTACTCATGCAATGTAAGAAGTAAGCCAATAACAAAATCAATACGTAAACCATCCCCATAGAACAACGACAACAAACAGAAATACGAGGACAACGAAGAGGAACAGGAAGCAATAATCTGAGAAGCCCACTTCTATGGAACTCACAGGATCACACCGAATCAAACTACGATTCCAAAGATTCTTCACTTAAATTACATCCACCATCAAAGGATCCGATACAAGAACACCCTTTACCCTTCAATCTACTCAACTACCACAAACACTGTAGTACCGCGAACATTTTCCGAAAGTTTATTGCTAAGAAAATTGGCCCAAAAAAGAAGCAAAATTAAAACCGGAGGAGAAAAAAAAGGGACAACGCTGTTCTTAAGCAGTTCAATATAAAAGGAAATAAAGGAGCTTGGCCATCAATATCAAATGCCTCGGCATTCGACTTGTTTGGTCGCCTTCGATGACAAGGAAATCAAAAGAGAGTGGCCGTACAAAAGTCCTCTTTCATTCTATACCCAACCTCCCACCTTCTTAAGCTAAATACCCATATTACACCTAAAAAAGATAAACGAAAATCCTAACCACAGGCTGCTCATTGGAAGTAACCCAAGAGCAAGCTGTATCCACGTTCTCTCGCCCACATCCATCTCCTTCCTGTGAGCCTCTTTTCTTTTGACTTTCTGCCTTCTTCACACATCTTCCCGAAATGATCAAACGTTTCTCTTCCATCTTCTCCCTCCTTTCTCCCTCCACTCTTCTCCTTCCCCCATTCTCCTCCCTCCTCCCTTCTCCCTTTTCTCTCCCTCCTCCCTTTTCTCTCCTCCCTTCTCCCTTTTTCTCTTCTCCCTTCTCCCTTCTCTCCTCCCTCCCTTCCACCCTGTGTTGCACGGTGAGGTCTGTCGCCAGGTGGCGTGCTGTGAGAGGCTGTCAGAGGTCGGGGCGAGGTCTTGCCTGCTGCCGCACATCGTGGGGGAAGTCAGCGGGGTTGCGGTCAAACAGCTTGAAGGAGATGTGCCCCGAGCGCTCCTGGAGCCCAAGGAGAGGGAGAGAACAGAGCGGGTTAAGAAAAAGATCAGAAAGAAGAGACAAGGAAAGGGGACTGGTGAGAGGAAAGGGCGAGCAACCAGCAAAAGAAAAGGGGGAATTGGCAAGAGGAAAAGAAAAAACGGTGTTAAGAGAGAAAGTTTCCAAACATTATTACAGTCTGAAGGTATACTGCTGCAGGTTAGGAAGAGAGAGCCATTCAATTCATGCCTCACTCCTCGAAGTCGATATGACTCACTTTTCTGAATCACTCTCAACCCAAGCAGCTTTCGGAACCAATTCATAACCCAGTTGAATTCACTTCCAAATTCTTATTAGCTCAATCCTAAACCATTCCACTCAGAGAAAATTCCAATGGCTCCAATACAATTACAAAGCCACTCCTTAAAACTGTATGACGGACAATTACACCAAACCACCTGAGCTAACATTCCTTCAGAAATTCCCAAAAGGAGGGTTTTGTCACTTTCTAAACTACAGTCGAAATAAGGATTGTTACTTGGGAGTGTTCCCTCGATTGAGTAGATGAACATCTTCAAAGTACAATGATGAACACAGATTAATCAAAGACTCAAATTAATCGAAGACGCCACCATTGAGTTTCTAGCCAGCTAAAAAGTCGGTGACATGAGCTTGTCCTACAGGAAACCCTAAAAAAAAAAGAAAAAAAAGAAAAAAAAAGAGAGGCTGTCAAGCGCGACAGAAAAATCTGAAAATCAGCTTTGCTAAGACTGCGCCAGCTGTCAAAAAAACCTCCTGCTTTCTACAATTATAACACTTCGAATCCTTATTCACTTACAGCGGAATCCAGAGATTTCAGTGGTTTTGTGATTGTGTATTCAGGAACGATGTCAGAAACCTTCATGACTCCGCTTTCTCCTTTCACTCTTTCGGACCAAGAGTATTCCAACAGAAGCTATTTCTGTTCACTCCGTAACCTCTTCTTGTCTTATTGACTAGTGTCACTCAAATGACGTTGCTTCTTCAAAAATAATATTACAAGTCCATTTATATAACAAATTCACTCACAAAATCTGACACAACTGACAACTTCACCTTCAATATCTTTTCACTTAACTTTTGACCTTCAGTTCAAATCAATTTATTTCCGGTTCGATTTACTCTACATCAATTTATTTCTGGTTCGATTTACTCTACGTCTGCAACAGTTCTCAGCTTATGTAGTTTTCCAGGTCGCGCACTTCATTGAGAAAAAAAGACTCCAAATCTCCTCCTTACGCTTCTCCTCGGAGCGCAGATTGTCTCTTCCTCTCACTGCTGAAATTGCCCCAAAGCGCGCCAAAAGAAAGGAGGCCGTCGACAGCCAGAACACTGACGTGGTTTGGCGGTCATTCGTTCCCGGCGAGAGCGACACAGGTCGAGTGTCACACGCGCCCGCGTATTCCAAAAGATCGCGCCGGACAGAGATTGACTTCGTTTGTATTAACCGTACGGAAGCTAACGAAAAAAGCCGAAACGGGGTGCCGAAAAATCGGCGCGGAAAAGTAAGCGGCAGGATTCGCAGGACCGAGCTATTAAATAGAACCGGTGGAAGCGACAAAAAATAGTGCGAAAATGTTACTTTTGAGTTCATGAGACGGGAGATTCACAGCGAATACGATAAAAGACAACGGTCCTAGTAAGAGGAATACCGTACAGTGGTTCGTTTTGGAAGATAGAGGACGTCAGCGCAAAACTTGGAACAGAGGATTCATTGACCTTTACGCCGGTATGAAGTTTTAGGAAAAAGACAAAGAATAAGCAGCGCCAGGGGAACCAAAAAAGAAAAAAAAAAAGGGACGACCCTTTCCCAGTTCCAGCCTCCCTTCTACCGACCTTTCCTATAGGACGTTCATTACTCCAAAGTCCGTGCAGAATTACAGACTCTCTGTAGTTCTGCCACGTGGCTCGTTCTAGCTGCAAAACGCCACGTCTGGCGAACCTTGAAAACTATGACACCGACAGGAAATCAACCTAATAAAAGGACAAGCCGACTACAAAGAAAACAGAATATGACAAGCGTAATGGACAGGCCAAAACAGAAGGCATTAGAAAAATGGGCCTGCCTTGAAAAAAACTCAGAATGGCATTTTACCGTAAACTAAAATCTAGGGAGAGAAATTGTATGAACCAGAAAAAAACAAAACCAAAACAGTCAACAAAAATACGGTCAAATAAAACAAAAGGAAAACCATCAATACAACCAGCTGGAACTAGAAAACACTCCTCTCCTACTCCCTCTCTTCCAACAGACAAAAGCAAACAAAAACTAGCCAAAAAACACTCAAAGAAAACTCTCCAATACGCACTCAAAATCACTCAGGAACAAACAACACGCACACTTACAACCCTTCCCAACACCTCAAAAGCCACAAACAAACCTAAAAAAAGACCATCGAAAATTCCTCTCTTAAAAACTACCTCAAACCACTTCAAAAACAATCCCAAAAAACCAACCCAAAACCTCCAACACCACCCAGAATCCTCTCCAGAAACTGTCCCAAACCCTTCCACACACTACCCAAAAACCACCCGAAAACCCTCCAGATCCCTCCCATAAGCTCATTGCGACTCACAGCGGGGACCTGCTGGGTGGCCATGGCCTGCTGCATATGGCGAGTCTGCTGCCAATCCTGTTGACTCTGCCCTTGCCACGTGGCCCCTCTTCCCTCCTCCCCCCCTCGAGGCTGTCCCAACATATCATATAACCCTCCTCCTTGCCCTCCCTGTCCTCCCTGACCTTGTCCTCCTTGTCCTCCTCCTTGTCCTCCTCCACTCCCCGCCCCTTGTCCTCCTCCTCCACCTTCCGGACCTCTTCCGGACGCTCCTGATACGCCAGCTGGCGCTTCTCCGACCTCTTGTTGCTGTCCCATGGTGGCCACCGCCAGGTTGGCGCGAGCCTGACGGTTTTGGAGTAAGTCCAAAAGTCCCGGGTTGTCGAACCCGGCTTCGGAAGACATAAGGGCAGCCGCTTGTTCCTGAGTCAGAGAACTCAGAACCGCTTCTGCACTCTCATTGGTTGAAATGTTGCCGGTGCTCGGATTGGCTTGGCGAGGAGAGGTGAGGAGAGGGAGGACATTCGGAGTGTCCATTTGTCCACCTCCCGTTCCACTACCACCACCACCTCCTCCGCCGCCGCCGCCTCCTCCTCCTCCCTGCCCTGCTCCTTGATTGTTTCGATTCATAGCCGCCTCTCCTTGGTTGTGACGGACATTTCCACTGCCTCCTCCTCCGCTTCCCACTCCCACTCCCTGTCCTCCTTGCTGTTCACCTAACAGTTGCTGTAACTGTAACTGACTCCGTAACGGAAACTCCATCATCTGCTGTTGCCTCTGTTGCTGGAGCTGCTCCTGCTGGTGCTGATGTGGATTCTGGTTGGGATTCTGGCTGGAGTGCTGATTCTGGTTCTGATGCTGCTGCTGGAGAATATGTTGAAGCTGCATCTGCTGGAGAGTATCCAACTGTCCAAGACTTCCTCCCACACCTCCTCCTCCTCCCCCTCCTCCCTCGACATTTCCTTGCCCACCTTCGCTCAACCCTGGCATTCCCGTCAAACCGCCACTTGGCATTCCGAGGTTGGCCGAGGCTTCTTGAATAATCCGTTGCATCAACATTCTCTGACCTCCTTCACCTAATCCGAGATCCGGAAGGTCCATTCCTATCCCCTGATTGGCCAGAGCTGCCTGAACTCGCTGCAAGATCGACATCTGTCCGCCGGCTTGTCCTCTTGTGAGAGCCGTCAGAAGAGCTTCAGGAATGGCCTGGATCGCACCGGGAGTAGTTCCCAATACATGTTCTCCACCTTGGGATCCTCCGAGACGGAGAGTAGAGTCGCCGATTTCTCGGTTGCCTCCTGGGAACACTACCACACTTCTGTCATATGGCATCCGGTCAAGACCTTGTCCACCTGCAAGAAAAGAGGGAGAGGAAAGAGAAGCATGGGGGATTGGTACCTTTTAGCTTTAATTTGGGAAGCAAGAGAAGAGGATTGAAGGTTCGATAATGGCTCAATTGATTTTCCAAGACGGAAGGGGAATGATAGGAGAATGATGGCAGAACAGGCAGTTCAAGGAGGCAGAGAGGAGAGGTACAGTTGGGCATAGTGTGGAATTGCGAGCTGGGTCGGTGGTCAGAGGGCTGAACCTTTTTATCTAACATCTTACACAGAATATGTGTTCAGATAATTATTCCAGTAAAATCAAAAAATGGAGGAAGATTTTTTTTTTATTTAAAAGCTGGGTTAGAGCTTGTTATTAATCTTTAGTAGCATTTGCTAAACCTAAAAAACTCCTTTGCGCTTCAAACTACAATTTTGGTCTGTTATCTTCAGTCCTGAAAGAAAAACACAGATATCCTGTCTCGAATCTCTACTAGTGGAGAGACGAAGTTGCGTTAACACCATTCTCATTCCAGGTTTCAGCAGGTCTCTAAGACGGTATCTGAAACAAACCGATTTCTGTCGTAACTATTGAACAAGTCTGAACGTTGAGTCGACATTCAAGTGCTTGGAATTTGTTTCCGGTCTTAACAATAAATTTCACTGACCAGTAATAAGGAGCAACTTTTTAAAATTATGAGATGAGTTTTTGCGAAGTGTATATGGAACAATGAAGTGTATCTAGCTATGCTTGTTAGTCGCGCAAAGTGATACAATGTAGTTACAATACTAGAAAATTGAACAGTCATGACCCAGACGCATAGCTTTACTAAGACTAAACTCCAAAAGGGGAGAGAGCCGTGTGAGTAAGTTTCCAGGCATGTTATTAAGTCTTACCTTGCAAATAAGTCTTACCTTTTCTTGAGTGGATGTCATGTACAAAACTCACAGTCAACAAACGTTAGTTGCCACCCCTGTTCCTTACCTTACAGATAAATCCCGTTTTGCTAGCGTTTAAGACACAGGTCAGATAGAGAATGAGCAAATTCTGCATGAAACTTTTGAGGGGCAAACCTGTTGAGCAGGCACAAGTCAGAGAACTTAACATTCAGTTCACTTTTTCATCTAAAAGGTGGGACGACTCCATCTTTCAAGTCTGAAAGGACAGCTGCCACCTTGTTGGGTCAAAGTCTGTTTTTTTCTTTCTAATGTAAATGTTCAAATATCCCTTCCAGTTTATTGTGAAATTTTAATGATTTTGCTTTGAACATTAGTTGCAGATGGATTTCCTGCCACCGCATGTTCAAAGTTGCCACACAACTTTGTCCAGCAGGGTGGAAGAACTGGATTACATAGCTTTGTAAGTGGTGGGTATTTATCAGGTTTATACACCCAATAGTGCGTTGAGCTTCTGTACACTACGGTAGTGTAAGTGTCAAGACTCCACCAAGATGAGAAAGTTCCGAAAATTCCAAGATCTTAAAACAGTGGGTTAACACTAGCGTTGTCTACCAGTGGTCGGACATATACCCGATATGTCCAATAACCGATAGGACCAAATGTTGATCAGTCCAGATAGCCAATATTATCGTTACCTGACCACTACATGTTTATTGTCAATAAGTTATCCTATGACTGCATATTTTTATTTATTTGTTATTTATCTCGTTACTACTGTTACGGATGCGCTATTGTGTTTCAGTACAGTGTACTGAACTAAAACGTTTGTACTACATGCAACTACCAAAATTACATACCCGCATGAAGTATCCATCCGCCACTTGGCAGAATGATAACCCCATAACTTCAAAATTCACATCAGAAACAACATGTCCTAAAATATATCCGTTATTGAGCGATGTCATGTATCACGATAAAATACAAAATTTAAGGTAACTAATGTCAGCTAATAGATCGCTACCAGTAGACCTGAAATGCTATATATCAGTTATCGGCAAAGGACCTCCAATATATGTAACTGGTTAATACATCCACCAAAATTTTATTTTAAACCAAGTTATTGGGTTTTTCTTGTAAATCATTTGGTTCATTTCCATGGATGAAAGGAAATACATTATGGGGATGTTTAACTAGCTTACAATAAAGACCTTAATTGCCTGAGATGGGTCCTGATGACTGCTACAATAATGCTGAATAGGTTGAACACTACTACCTTTGCGGATCTTTGCTGTTGACTCGCTTTTAGTAAGCAGCAACAATGTCAGTCCTCTACCTTGGCCAATCTTCAGAGTGCCACCTTGCGAGGACTAGAGCTGTTGTACTATAAGAGTTCTCAGTTTCATCTAGAATTCAGAAAAAAAATGACTGATCTGTCACATATAAATTGACCCTACAGCCCTCTCCATGTAAAAACCATACTTCACCTTTTTGTCAGACCTAATTCCTAAACGACAAAAGGCAAGACTTCCCTGTGAATCACAAAAAATCTTAAAAAACACTTGCTCACAAGAACACGAGAAGCGGGGGTATAAGTATCAAAAATATTTTCCTGGAGACTGATTGTGGCTCAGAAACGATAACCAACAACCAGATTAGCTGCTGAAGCACAGTGTAGTTAACCCACCAGGGTCAAACACAATTCTGAACATCTAACGTAACCGAACCAAGAAAAACCGCTACATCTACACACGAACCAATGGACGCTTAAAGGCAAGATTAGCCGGAGCTCTTGCATACTCCTTTTTATGGTACCCATTACGAATTGCAACAACATAAGCTAGGTCAGAGTTCTAGTTATGCTCAGAGATATCTCAGGAACTTGTAACTGGACAAAGTTCTGGTCTGTTGTTCATGTGCAATACGTGCCACTGCTCCGCACACACCAGTCTACCGTCAAGCAAACATGTTTTTTACAGTACCACCAATTGATGAACTAATTTGCCAAAGTAACTTGGTGGCAAACGTGTCTTGCAAACATCATTCAGATAAGTTCAGGTCACAGATATAACAAACTATTCGCTTGGCCAACCAAGAACCGGAAGTGAAAACTGGTTCATGCCAAGCGTACTGACAGTACTTGGACAAAACCAAAAGACTGACAGACTTCTGAAGAAAAAAACAAAGCCACTGTTTGATTGTCACCCAAAGAGGCTCACCTGCTGTCATGCGTTCTGCCTGCCCATCGTCAAGTAATAAGGGCTTATTGTCCACTGGACCCGGGAGAGCGGGCTGATGCTGCTTTCGTCTCCTCCGATTGTGTCCTGCCAGACGCCTTCGGCAGCTCCTCTTTCCTTCATCAAATTCAGCCAGCTGGTGGAATCTGAAAAAGACAACAAACAAACTCATTAAATGAGGCCAGAGTTTAAGCTAACAAAAATAACTCACAATAACATCCCACAAGAATGTAATTACACCTGCAATACCTTCTGAAAAGACTCCAGTAATGTTTTGACGTTCTAGATTGAAATATGCCCTTATCATCGTCTTCAGTTCCAAACATCCGGACTACATGTTGGAACAACAACTTTTGGTAAGACTACATGAGTAACTTACTCCATCAATATTCAGAGCCAAAATTTTGTAAGACGTCAACCCAATATGATTATTTCAAAGTATCAGAAATTCTGAACCAAGCTTTCATGTTAACCTGTGAGCAACCACGTTAGGCCAGACCAAGCAGACAACCAGCTGTGTCCACAAACCAGCTGACCTCTACCTGAGGGCAGAAAAGACAAACCTTCTTGAGAACCTTGCAAACAGTGAAAGGTACGGTCTCAAAATCCATACATTTATGACCGCAGTCATTACACAATCCAGTTCAGGACACACACTGGACAGCTACACATTTTAACCGGAATTCTCTGCCAAACATCATCCATCATCACATCATCGATCTCAGAAAGTTGTAAATTGTTTGTTGTAGTGGTGATTTCAGCAGGATAAATGGGGGCCACTTGTATCACAGAAAATTGTGACGCGCGAATGCTTTGCAGAGCACATTCTGATAAAAAAAAAAAAAGGTTATGCACAACAGTTTGAACATCCAGTAACTGCAAAGTACACGTTCCATTTCTTTGCCTGCGGCCTAAAGAGACTGCCAGATCATGAATGAGCCCAGTTCACACCTCAAGGCTACGATGTGAGTAGAATACTTATATTCCTGTCAGTTAAACACTTTTGTGATGCCACTTCAAATCATTGGCTTTCATCGTGCTATTCCCTTGATTCTAATGGACCAACTGCTTTTCTGGCTGCTTCACTTACCTGCAGACAATCTAATCAGTCACGCACTGCAATATGCATTCAGTAACCAACTACCTACCTGTGTCATTTCCATATCCGTCAAATAACTTTGACTTGCGAAATATTGTAACAACCGGTTAAAAAAATGCCGCGCTTGTGAGCGTCAACTGCATTTCTGTCAATGAGACGAAACTTTCAATATCCAATCTAGGAGTGAGCTACAGTAAATTATTATTGATTGGCTCACTTCTACCACGATGTGCCAATCAACATGGATACTGCTCTCCTACAACAATTGAGAAGTCCAGGCTCGCCTCAGATTGTATGCTAGTGAATACAATGACTAATAGAAAAGTTCATCCTCCGTGCCCTTGCATTATGTCCTTAGTCCAATTGTTATATTCTCGACTTTTTCGCTGTTCTCGCCTTTATTCTATGCTCAGATGGGCATTGCAATACAATATCAACAACCGCAATGTAGTTTGCTTGTCCATTACCTGGGGTTCCCCACACTAATCCCATAAAATCTGATCTGCAACCTTATCAGATCTTAGATTTTGTCAGCCATGCGGCGTCATAACTTCAAAGCATTTGCTGTTTCCAGCAAGATACCTTCACGCACTCAGACCAGGTTCAACACCCAGTCATGCTGCCAATACACCAACTATGCAGCCTGCCTCCGTTTCCCTTCCAGTTTATATCTGCATATAGGTACTGGTACCTACCTACAGCCAAATGCAGTTTCTACAACATTACGAACAGGTTCAACATGACCAAATATCAGTCTACAAGCTCTCCTCCCATCCTTGGCTGCTTTTCTCTAGATCTCTTTTCCCACTTTTCCAGCACTTTAAAACGTGATTGCAACCTTCAAAAATATTTCAGCAAGCACATGCAGAAATCACCAAGGGAACGCCACTACAGTGCAAAACTTTATGCATGACAGCATGTTCAGATTATGTTAATATTGACTACAGCAGAAAACAAAAAAGAGTGGTATCCTTCAATTGTTCAGGAACCAAAAAAAGACAGGTGTACACAAAACTGAAGAAGTGCCCAAAGCAGGGACCTTTCCAACTTCAATACAATTCATCACGCTTGGTGACAGGAATTGAACATTTTCTTCTTTCTAATGCAATAAAAACATAGAACTTCTGCACAGAAGTCAGATACAGTGCAAACATCAAACATGTTCACCTTCCATGGTGAAAGTGTTGCAAGATACGGATTTCATACTATACAATTGAACGACCTTCAACAAGGACATAAAAGGTGATTGCATAGACCCTCAGATGATATGCTCCGTTATACAACCTGCAATATTTGTTTGAAATGATCCAGTAGTTGAACTTCCATCTCAAAACAAAAAAGCAAGCAGCGTCACATTATTGACAAACTAAGCCACAACTTCACGTTAAGTCAAGCTGGAACAGGGCAGGTACAGCAATGGAGCTCAATCATCAAATCCAGCATTCTGCAAATAAAACAAGGACTTATGCAAATGACACACAATGACTTAATTAAAGTAAAATTAAGTATCTTGCAGTAAAATACTCAATTAAGCTGCGCAAAAAACTGCCTTCAAGGTGTTGCTCAGATTTCGAGAATTGCCAACAGAATGACTCAACCACTTAAACTCAAAGCAGGGATGCACATGCCAAACAAATGGCACGGCCGAAAACATGAAAAACTGGCCAGCGGTTTAACAAACCTTCTGTATACATGAGTTGATATTGATACAAATGTAACTTCTCAGAGAAAGAATAGAAAAGAATGCATTGACCAAAAGACTGTCCACAGGATTCACCTTTAAACAGGTGGACAAACTATTTAAGAACATATTCCACAAACATTCTGCCGCAATCTGTTGTGAACACAAAAAGGAAAAGACCATCCAAAAAGTGAAAAAAAGTGCTGATCTTTACCGTCTAGCTTCATTGAAGCCAACAACACCAATAATCTTACACAAAGACAAACGTTCAAAAATCCACCAGCTGCCTACAAAAACTGGGAGGCCCAAACCCTAAGACAATGACCATTTGTAAGTCAAGAGAGTGCTAACACCAATGAGCAAATGTCCGGTGTTTACGACAACTAACCACCTTACGACCAAAACAATCAGCAACATCAACAAGAAATAAATCAAGAAAGCTTCGCAACATCCAGAACACCAACGTCACTTGTTCAATAGCACTATCAAAAAGCAAAGCATAGAGGTTTCACTTTATACATGTTTTCAAACAACCTTCGGAACCAAAAAAAAAAAAAAAACACTTGAAAGCCTCTAGCAATTACTCCACTCCATTCCATTCTTTTCGGTTAAAGCGATTAAAACATCAAGCAAGCAAACCACCAAAAAGCCATCATCTCCTCTCCTACTTCTCCTTTTCTCATTCCTTTCCTTTTTCTTTTCCCCACTCCCTTTACTATCCCCCGACTCTCCCTCCTCCCTCCACATCCCTCCTCCCTCCATATCCCTCCTCACCTGCTGCACTGCTGACAAAAGCGCTGCAGCTGATCCGCCACCATGACTGTTGCCGCCTTTGAATGCATCTCACACACTTTGTGCCTTCTGTGGTACTCCTTCCCTACACTCAAATCTGCCCTACAGCCCTCCACCTGGCAGGCAGGAGCCGAGGGATGGTGCCCTCCCTGAATAGGAACAGCTGGCATTGGTCTGGGAGGAACCACTACCATGGTTGAATCACGCATTCGCTTCCCTCTGCTATCCTCCTCCTCTTCCTCTCCCATTCCCCCAAACCGAGGCCGTCTCAGTCCTCCAGAAGATTCTCCCTCAGATCCTCCCTGTTGCTGACCCTGTGGATTAACTCTAGCCATGGTCACCACACCATCTCCTCCTCCCCCTCCAACTCCTCCCATCCCTCCGCTTCCCATCCCACTACCTCCTCCTCCCCCTACTCCCATTCCTCCACCTCCACCTCCACCTGCACCTCCACCTCCACCTCCAACTCCACCTCCACCAAGTCCTTGCATACCTCCAACTCCTCCCATTCCTCCCACTCCTCCCCCTCCTCCTTCGTCTCCCCCGGTTGAGTCTCCCTCCTCTGATCCTCCCGCCCCTCCTGCGAGACGGAGAGGAGCCCCAGAATCTAATTTGCCTGCCATGGAACAGTCCTCAGTCAGGAACTTATAAAAAAAAAAGGGGGAAGGAAAGGGAAGAAAGGAGAAATAGATAAAAGAGACAGAATCAGAGGCAACATAAGAAGGAGAATGAAACGGAAGGACAATCATAAGAAGGAGAGAACCCAAAGGAAGATTGAAGGAAAAAAGGATAAGTCGTAAATGCAGCAAGGTCATTTTAACCTCCTAGAGAAACATGTTTTTGTACCATTTTCAGAACAGACAGGAGGAACATCAGCCCCGGGGAAAGCTCCAGCTGGTGATGACGTCATCAATTTCGTCGCAGCCTGTGCAACAAATGCTGAGCTATCCCACTGCCATTGGCTGCTCTGCCACAACTTCTCCCCCACGTTTGGAACCTGATAATTCTTCATATCACCAGATGCAGACACATCTTTCAAATCTTTTACATCATTCAAATCGGTTGGATCCTTTGGTTCCTTCACTGATTCTCCTCCATCTTTTGCCGCCTCCATGGATCCCCCAGATTAGGGCTTCTGGGAGTAAATTAGGTTTTCTGGTCAAAAACGGCGAGGTTCCGAGAAGAATTCAACACTCTTACAAAAAGTGATAAAGACAGGCCGTCAGGTTTCTTTGCTTCAAAAAAGTGAAGACTCGAGTGGAGTCGGAGGGAAAAAGAACAGCCATGCTTTCAAAGGCCTAGCGGGAAAACGGAAAATATCGAGGAGAAAGAGTGAGAGGGACTGAGGAGAAAGAGTGAGAGGGAGAGGCGGATAGAGGTGAGAGGCAGAGAGCAAAAAGGAGAGAGCGATGAGCAGCGAATAGGCGTACGGACGAAGCACGTTTGAGGAGAGAATATTGAAGGGACTGCGAGGGGAGAGAGACTTCAACGTGCAGAAGCGACTTTTAGTTTGTCTGAATTCGGGGTTCGATTTAAAGGTCGTTAATTGGATTTGGGCATTTCCGCGCTTTTTTTGGCGTATTTTTTGTGAAATTTTGAAGGTTTGTGTATTTTTGGTGGGAGAAACGATGGCGGGAAGGAAAGAGGTCAATTTTCGCGAAAATTTGGGTCGGTGGTTTGATTTTAAGATTTTTGTTACCTTTGAGTTTTGGTACTATTTGCGGCTTTGGGAGCGATTGCCGCCCGCGCGTCGAATTTTTTTTGGAATGTTTGGGCGAATCTTTTTGAACATTCAAATTTTATTTGAATTATTTGAAGCTTTTAAAAATTTCAAATTATTTTTGGCCGTCGCGTTCTTGGCCTCAAGATTTGCGGTTTGTTGCCTTTCGCTTTTTGTGGGTTTCGTCGTTTTCTCACCAAATCGCGTCAGCGATGCTTTGTTCGGGTGGTTGGCCGGCCGCAAGGGAAAGGTTGTCGCGGAATGGTACAGTACAGTTGACGGGAGTCGCATGTACGACATTCTGCGACGCGAGATTTATATGGTGACGGCTGTTCACAACAAGAGCAGCATCGGTGTCCATTGCTGTCCGGACGGCAAGCGATCGGCTTCGCGAACTGCGGCCGTTCGACCGTCGTCACGTGGCAATCCGGACGGACTAGCTTTGTGTGGCCGTACGATAGCGAGCGAGAAGCCTTATCCCTTGTTGACTTTTGTCACAAATGACCGGCGAGGCTGCAACGTAAATCCGCCCGTGAGCCTGGATTTTGGGATAGTCCACAATCTGTACCCAACGCCCCCTGCTGCAAAAGTGGCCCTTCCATCACCAGTTGCGCGTTACGGCAAGAATCTGCAGCTGTGCATCACTGTACGGTGTAGATCCTACACGTGCTATGTACGGCAGATGTGCACTCGATCGCTCTGTGCTTGATAAAAGTTCTGTCGCCATCTGAAGGTACGCATGGAACTAGACGAATCCCGTCAGGCTCCCAAGTCCCAACCCACAAAAACCCGCGTAGTTAGTGCAGTAGAAGTCAAGCTTGCTGACGTCCTCAGTATTTTTGTTGTTGTCTCTCCCTGCAGTCCCACGGCACGAACTGAGCCAATCAGTGCCGCCCGGGCGAGGATGGAAATGACGCGGACCAGATGTTCAATGTTATGATTAGAAATACGGTCGTACGGTACGAGCTTACTCTCGAACTCTTATTTAGTTCGCACAAAATAAAATACGTGTACAATTCTGTACGGAGTCTGGTCAATGACTTTCCCGCGGACGAGGTAAACATTCGAGAAGGGCTTCTGGACTTTTTTCCTCTTGAAAAAAATACGTTTCTCTACTGTAGTTTTTAACGGCGGAATCTGCATCCTCCCTTAGGGTACTTTCGCATGTGCTAAAGTTACAGTTATTTTCTGTCGTTTTCCTCCATAACTTAGGGCACTTTCCCATGTAAACGAAACTTTAGTCTTGTAACTTTGTTTTTAGCGAAGATTCTCCGTACTACTTTCAGAGCATTCGTATGTAAAAAAAAAAAAAATCGTTACTTTAGATCATGACGGATGTAGAGGTGGGTGTAATTTGTGACAGTTTGTATAAGACTACAAAACTCGCGACAATTGATGACGCTTACAAAATAGTGACGTTTGTAGACGTTTAGCTACTTGTGACATTGTATATTTTTAGGGTTTGTGACATTTTGACGTCACGCTCACTTTTGATAGCGTCGACGTCACTGAATCTAAAACATTCCGCCATGGTTTCCCGATTTTGTTTTATCGTCCGTTCTCACTCTACTTGCCATCAAAATAAGCTAAACGATAGCCAAAATAAATATTTTTTAGAGATCTTTCATTTGATACCTTTCTTGCCTTTTTTCATTGCAAGAATTGTGAGTTATACGCGTTAGTGGGAGAGGGAGAGGGAGAGAGAGAGAGGCGCTTTCACATAATTCGCTTTAGCGAAATGGCATCCGTTGGTCGAGACCCCCTCCACGGTAAGCGCACGGAAAAAAGTTTCGCACAGGCTGGAAACATGCAGTAGGTTTTTTTTAGGTACTCCAGGCACAAAAATTGTCAAAACCCTCCGTCGCGTGCGAAATCATATGCATATTTCGACCACGTCGTGGAGCTTTGTTTAAAATCACCTCGCGAAGTGATTTTATATAAAGTTTGAAGATGAGCCATAAGGACGCGAAAGTGGGTCGAGACGCGCTAAACGACAAATTGCATCGCGCTCGACGACAAACTGCAATGCAATTAAAGTTTTAAGGTAACGCAACTTATGCGATGGTAATTTCAATTTTTTGGTACGGCTGCGTGTTTTCTCGTTTATTTCCAAGTTATAAAGGAAAACGACATAAAATAACTATAACTTTAACACATGGGAAAGTGCCCTTAGAAAAAGAAGAGAAAATCCGCAGTCGTACCAAAAAAATGAAATTAACACCGTACAAGTTGCGTTACCTTAAAACTTCAAATTTACTGCAATTTGTCGTCTATCGCCAAGCAGTTTGTCGTATAGCGCATTTCGACCCAATTTCGCGTCCTTCTAGCTCATCTTCAAAATTTATATAAAATCACATCGCGAGGTGATTTTAAATAAAGATCCATGAGGTAAACGAATAGGCAGATGCTATCGCACGTGCCGGAAGTTTTTTACATTTTTTGAGCGCGGAGTACGAAAAAAAAAACCCACCGCACGTTTCCAGCCTGTGCGTGAATTTTTTTCGTGCGCTTTTTTCCGTATAGAGGCCGTGGAGGGGGTTTCGACCAACGGACGCCATTTCGCAAAAGCGAAAGTCGTGAAAGCGCCTCTCTCTCTCCCCCTCTCCCACTAACGCGTCTATACCACACTTCTTGTAATGAAAAATGGCAAGAAAGGTATCAAATGAAAAATCTATAAAAAATATTTATTTTCGCTGTCTTTTAACTTATTTTGGTGGTAAGTAGAGTGAGAGAGGACGGAAAAACAAAATCGGGAAACCATGGCGGGATGTTTTGGAATTTGTGACATCGACGCTATCATAAGTATGCGTGACGTCAAAATGTCACAAACCCTAAACATCTACAATGTCACAAGTAGCTAGACGTCTACAACCGTCTCTATTTTGTAAACGTCATCAATTGTCGCGATTTTTGTACGTCTCTACAATCGTCACAAATTGCACCCACGTCTACATCCGTCACAATCTAAAGGTACGATTTCATTTATTTACATACGAATGCTCTAAAAGTTGTACGGAGAATCTTCGCTAAAAAACAAAGTAACAAGACTAAGTTTTGGTTACATGCGAAAGTACCCTTAGGTTGCCGTCGAAAACGTACGACATGCGGTTCGTAGCGACTCTCCAATCTACAGTACTTAGCTATTCCAAAACATTTCCAACGGAACCGCGACAAAAATTGAAGGAGCATTAACGTCAGTTTTGTTTTACTGTAACCATTATAACTGGAAGAGACTACAATACAATACACCATGAATCGTTATTAGACTATAGAAATTATTAGTGTTAATAATTAATAAGTGTCATTAATGTTAATTTGTGTATCAATCCCATTTTCAAAAAAATGTTTAATTGTAATTTCTCCATAACGCAGATTTCGGTACACCGGATCTGCAGTCATTACATATACAGTAAAATAGATAAAAGTACAAAATCTGACAATCTGTACCACGTCTCGTCCTTTTACTGTATTTAATCCACAATTATAATTCGGGTTTGGGAACGCGTTTGTCGCAAACTCGACTCCACGTTTATTCGAAGCGCAGTTCTGTATGCTACCGACATAAGTTAACTAAAAATTCCGTACGATTTTCGGTCATGAAGTACAGTGTTGTACGAACAAACACATTCCGTACACCACACTATTCATGAAATAAGTACGGTATAACCATGAACGCTACAGTAATTTATAAGAACCGTAATTAACGTCAAGGAAAAATTATATTTATTCATTGTATTTCGGGTATCAATGTCAAAATTTTGGGCTGCCGATATAGAGTACATAAGGCTAATAACGATTCACGGTTTACTGTACCTTCCGATTTGTTCGTACAAATCGCTAGGCGTTTGAAAATTGAGCGCACGAAATTTCATATTTAAACGAATTGAAGTGTAGACGTTATCGTAATGTTTCGAACACAGCTTATTGCGTTCTCTTCGTACTTCAATTGTACTAAAAACGTTCTCGTGTTGTGCATCTATTTTGTCCTTTGGGAGTTCGGCATATATTGGACGGTGGCAAGGACAGCATGGACTGTAACCGGCCAGGTTCATAGTTCTTGGACAGTTTGCCGGCAATTATATGCCGTACAATTCTGACACGATCGTACGCTCCAGAAGGTGGAAGACACATGTTGACTATATGCTGATATTGTGTACGAAACGAGAGATCGGGTGGCGATGATAGCCCCCATTCCGAAGTTGAAGTACAATCGGGACCACAATAAATAGCAGCGGAATGGACGGTTCTGTGAGACTTCGAGTTTATCCCCACGGCTGAAAAAGCATGTACTTCCTAAAGGCGTGCAGAAAATACCGTACGGTAGAATCAATCCTCCGCGTAAATCTCCTGAATTTCGTACAGAATCGCTAGGTACAACCGCAAAGCACCGAATTCGCAGTTTCCTCGGCTGATCTCTCTGCTCGCGCTATGGGACACCAAGGAGCCACGCATCGCCACAGTACAATAATGTACAGCAAACAGCGAATAGCTCTTGTCGCTTGTAGCACTGACTCGGTGTCTGGAATTCTGGCCATTGAACATCGTTTCCCGTTCAAAACATGAACTTGGCAAAAGGCCGAAAACAGCCCACGCATCTCTCGGGCACAAACTAGAGCGAGTAACAGTAAATTGAGCTCCACGCTATGTACTTCACAACGTCTAGCAGCGATTCGCGGAGAACTGCGCTGTAGCACCGCGGCATCTGACTGCGCCAATAAGATGCCCCCGTTCGCAGGAGTCTCTGACAACTCGAAAGGACACGCGGCTGAAGGCGGCCACAGCTCTAGCCTAGTCACAGCTCTAGGCGATGGCAGATCCGACAAAAGTGAAGCCAGCGACAGTCGATTGGAAATGGACTTTCGCGAAGATGGGACTTCCATCATGCCGCTGGGAGTGTCGTCGTACTGTTGGGAGCCAACGTCTGGTGCATCGGACCTACGAAATCTCACATTATTTAACGTAGTATAAAAAACAGCTTGACGGAAATTCACATTACTGTACCAACTTTTTCTTACGGTTTGTCAAAGAGATGCGCATCGCATTGGAATAGATTCGACGGTTTTAACGGTTGGGGTCCATCGGCTTTTAAAAGTTAAAACACCTTGTTTGGGTCAAAAAAACGCACTACTTGAAAAAATGCGATAACCCCCAAACAAATACCGTGAAAAGCAATGATTGCCACAGCCCGATGCCGCCAGCGCGGCGTATCGAGTGGAAGATGCGATGCGACGAATCGACAATGGAAAACGTTTGAAAAGTCCTGCTAACGATGCACTAACGGGGCCGATACGATATTACGATATTTTCACGATGCGATGGCCAGAGGTCGCAAACGGTCAACCGAAACCGTAACCGACCATTAACCGACCGCCGGCGCCGGATCCGGAACGGATTCGGGTGCCAAATTTGGGGGGTCTGGCGGATTCGGGCGGGTGATTCACGAAAAAAAAAAACTGTTAAGGTCGGTAAGCAAAAAACGAAAAAAATTGAAGGTTTTGTACTGTCAATACTATCAAACATTATTGTACTTGGTACTCTTGGTATCGTGGAAGGTATAAGGTAAATGTACCATTGATTTTGTACTTATTAAAGTACGGGCGGGTACGGATAGTCGCGAGAAATCGAGTTTTTGTTAACTTTTATTTTCGTAAACGCGTTTCGGGTAACGATTAACAATTTTGGAGCGTGACATAACCCGGTCGGTCGTCGGGTACTCAGATTTTGAAAAAAAAAAAACGGTCGGTTTCGGTTATCTAAAATTTGACTTTTGCGACCTCTAAAGATGAGTCGAAACAAATGCTATGCAGCGGAGGTTGCAAAAGTCAAAATTGCAAATACCCGAATCAGGCATTATGTTTTTTTCAAAATCTGAACACCCGAAATCCGGCCGGGTTATTGCACGCTCCTAACTTGTTACCCGGTACGCGATTCGCATTTACCAAAAAATAAGTTAACCGAATGCGATTTCTCGCAACTACCCGTACTCGCCCGTACCCTTATAAGTACAAAATTAGTGGTACATCTAACATCTACCTTATACCTTCCAGATACCAAGAGTACAAAGTACAATAATGTGGGATAGTATGGACACTTTTGTACTGGAATGGAACAAATATACGAAACCTTCAATTTTTTTTCGTTTTTTCCTTACCTGCCCGTACCCGAATTTGTTTTTTTTTTGAAAACACGCGGCCGAATCCAGCCTGCCCCAAAATTTGGCACCTGAATCCATTCCGGATCCGACGCGGCCGGCCGGGTATAGATCGGGTACGGATTCAAGTACCCGATTGCGACCTCTGCTATGTAGCATTTACATAATGGGAAAATCTGTAGAAATTAATGGTCCATTTAAAGTATTTTATAGGTCTAAATAGAAATATAGAAAGAAGCCGAGGCAGTCTACGTCTAACTTCTCTCTCCAACTCTCAAACTTGTCGCAGTCACCGAGAAATTGGAGAGGGAGCTAGAGCCATGGCTACCTAGGCTATCCAGAGGTTTACGGGAAATATATATTAGTTAGGGTTTATTTACTAAATGGTATGTGCCGTCGACAGGATTTGATCTTGGTACCTATCGTCAGCAGACAACCGATAGCCGGTAGCCTTAGCCGTTAAGTCTTTAACTAGTGTTATGTACTATATGGTTTGATATATAATTAAACATTACCAGGTAGGATAATTCATTTAACTGTAACTGTTTACGGGATACATAGATCCAGTAATGTAAAAGTACGGATTACGCTACGGATAAGAAACCAATACTGCGCATTTATTTCTTTAATGAAATGAATACCGCGCATGTATTTATTACGGCTACGATTAAATGTGAATTTAATCGGACGGCTGGAATTAACGCCGAGATCGCGGAAGAGGATTTCGGCGGTTTGTGGTCATCGCCACATCGGATGACACGTTGCGGAATGACATTGGATAGCGGCATCTTCGAGGATTAAGGGAGCGAATCCGGACATACCACGTGTCGACATTTAGGCCATGTCGTACAGTGTCCGTACAGAAAGTACACCGGCAGCTGTACTTTTGTGTACGGAATTGTAATCAGATTGGCTCAGTACGTCAGAAGATAGAGTCTGTGAGAGAGATAGGACTTACAAAAATTAGGAGATAGGACCCTCTCTCCCAGAGAGCTTCGGTACAAAAGGTCAACTATGACCCTCCATAACTTACTGCTCAGGATAGCAAATTCAGAGATTCTTTTTGCTATCGACTCAGGGGAGTCTTGTCTTCAGAGGGGTTAAGTTAGTCAGAGTTTTTGTCTGCCAGGGTGGCAATTATTTTTGCTGAAACACAAAGGGGTCAGGGTTATCCTAGAGGCTTCTTGGAAGCTGTCCACTCTGAGGACTTATGGAGGTCTCAAAGTTTCAAGTTATGGGCCCACCATCTAGGGTACCAATCTTTAATGGAACTGGCTTCATATACTGGGAAAGTATGATGAAGGAGCTCTTTGCGAAAAAAGGTTTTGGGGGATAGTGAGTGGATGGTTAGACGTCCATCAAGTCTTGGAATTCCTCAAAGGTTTGAAGGAAGCAGATTCACCAGGAAAGAGGATCCACCTTCAACGGAGGAAACAAAAGAAGGAGAGGTGGCGGACAAAGGAAAGGAGAAGGAGGCGACCACACCAATAGCAACTGGTTCGGCATTCATGTCACCTATTCCGAGGAACGAGGAGAATGATACTGAAACCTGGGTCTTCAACAATATGGCAGCAAAGCACATCATCCTACGCCATCTCAGTCAAGGACTTGCATGTCCTCATTTGCAGGTAGAAAGGGCATCCCATCTTTGGATTGCTCTCATAGAGATGTACCGAAGTGGAACGATTCAGCAACAACAGTTGGCTGATCCGAAAGTTGAGGAGTATGTATACAAAGGGGGGAAGATGTTGGCTTTTTGCAATGAGCTTGCTACACTCTTCATGGAGCTAGAGAGTGCGGGAAAAGATTTTAGTGAAAAATGAAAGGTTAACTGTTTACTAATGAAGTTACCCGATGAGTTCAAGAACATAGTCAACCGTGTGCAGGACTTGCCGGACTCAAGGTGGATATGGAACTCAGTGGTAGGGATGATTCTCGTTCGGGAGAATACGATTGAGATCCGAAGGGGAGGAAAGAGTGGCCAAGCCTTGGCAACTGCGATTCCGATTGGAGGAACAAGGATTCCCGGAAACCGGTCGGAAACTATCAGGGGAGGGAGCAGAAAAATCAGAGCGACGAGTTCGGACCAAGCGCTCCCAAAGGTTTATGTCATTTTTGTAAGAAACCTGGGCATTATATGGCAGAGTGCACTAAGCTAACCGAGCTTCGGTTAAAGGAGGGGCAGACAGGTGATACCTCGAGAGGAAAGAAAAAGGCCCTTGTGACATATGTACATGAGGCGGAATCCGAGGACGAGGAGGATGAGCTCCTTTTAGATGAGGAGTTGGAGGCGAAAAACGAGGTCGAAATTCGACGATGGCATAAATGTGCTTACGGTGGATTGAAAGGTGAAGCAGGCTAGATTGTAGATTCAGGTGCCTCCATGCACATGTGTAAGGATAGGCACCTGTTCACTAAGAAAAGAAATATTCCCACCGTAGAGATAGAGTACGGGGATGGGAGGATAGTCACCACTTCTCTTGTAGGATCGGTAGATTTGAAAGAGTTAGTAGAAGGAAAGACATCGATATTAACATTCTCCGATGTATTGTTTATTTTGGAGCTGAACAAAAACCTCATCTCTACGTCTGTATTAGATGATAAGGGTTTTTTTACTAGCACAAGGGAAGGAGTCTTTACTGCTAGTTTTGAGGAGGATGTCTATTTCATTGATGAGAAAGGTAGCCATGGGATGTTTAGGCTGGTTTTAAGTAATGAAAAGAAGAAACTTTATTATGATGGTGTTCATGATATTATGATGTGGCATAAGAGGCTTGGGCACGTGAATCTAGATAAGTTAAGAGAGATGAAAAAGATGGGAGTGGTGGAAGGGATTCAGTTCAGTGAGAGTGATAATGTAAGTGATTGTAGTGGATGTGCTCAAGGTAAAACACATAGATTACCCTTTCCCAAAACAACCACCTATAAAGGAGACAAAATTCTAGATCTAGTACACACAGATATTTGGGGACTGGCTAAAGTGCCCTCACCACGGGGGAAGAGATTTATGATGACTATCACTGATGATTGGTCTCGGTATTCCCGAGTGTATATTTTGAAAAACAAGTCGGAAGCTCAGGATTGTTTTAGACAATATAAAGCATGGAGGGAAAAACTCCATGAAACTCCAAATAATAGAATAAGGAGTGACAATGGTGGAGAGTATACTTCTAAACAGTTTGTGGATTTTCTGAGGGAAGATGGGGTCCAACACCAAAAGACAGTTCCAGAAAACCCGGAACAGAATGGGGTAGCTGAAAGGTTAAATAGAACACTAAGTGATAGTGCTAGAAGTATGTTGTCAGATAAGAAGATAGGAAAAAGGTTTTGGGTAGAAGCAATGAACTGTGCTAATTACCTAAAAAATAGAGTTCTTACTTCAGCTATAAAAGATCAAACACCTTATGAGAGATGGACAGGCCGGAAACCAAACATATCTCACTTAAAGGTTTTCGGCAGTCAAGTATTCAGTCTAGATACAGATCGGTCTAATTGGAAGCGAGATCCTAAAGGAAAACCGGAATACTTATTAGGATATGATGAAGATGTTAAAGGATAAAGAGTTTATGATCTAAAAAGGGAAGATATAATCTTAGTAAAGCATCTAGTAGTGATGGATGAAGGAAAGTCTTAGGATCCCTTCAAATATACAAAGTCAGTAAAAATCAGATTTGAGTCAGAAAATTCCGATGACTTTGAGCTTCCTAACTATTCAGGTTTTAGAGAAGATGACATTCTTGCAGGTATAAATCAGTCCGAAAAGGACTCCGCTGTGGAAACTCCAGTGACAACTCTACCCGAAGCGGAAGACGTGGTGGAAATTGATTCAGAATCAAGGGCTCTTTTCAGATTCCCACCCTCTTTTACCCCCATAGATGCCCCCCTTGATATATCTCGTCGATACTCGACCAGATCTCGTGGCCCTCCGTTTAGCCTCATTGAGACCATGGGTCATGCATCCTTTGCTTGCGCTTATTCAACTGGTGCATCTGCCTCTCTAGTATCCACTCTCCTCTCTCTCAAACCTGCTCTCAAACACCCTAACTCTCACCTAGAGTCACCTTTCGAAAAGTGCAGTTGACGCAGAGTATTCCGCCGTCATATCCACCAACATTTGGAATCTTGTTCCATTTCCTTCAGGTCGCAAAGCCATCGGTTCAAAGTGGATTTTCCGCGTTAAACAAAAAGCAGACAGATCCGTCGACAAATACAAAGCCCGATTACTATCCAAGGGATTCTCACAAATTGAGGGTATAGATTTTACTGAAACTTAAACTCTAGTTGCTCGTCTCACGTCAATTCGCGATCTCCTTGCATTAGATGCTGAACATGTTTCCATGTTCATCAAATGGACGTAAAAAATGCCATTTTGAATGGTGTCCTCTCAGAAAATATTTATATGCAGCAACCTGAAGGGTACATGTCCCCTGACTCTGAACACTTAGTCTGTCACCTCATGAAAACAGTATACGGTTTGAAATAATCTCCTTATGTTTCGAACCATACTATCAATGCCACTAAGAAATAAGGCTTCACTCGCATTGACGCTAACTTTATCATATATTTTTATGGCTCGGGTGCTTCGTTAATCATCGTTGCTATTTTTGTTGATGACCTCATCCTTGTTCGTCAATCTCTTTTTGAGATTTCCACTGTAAAAATTCTTCTTCGACGTTATTTTGACATGAGTGACCTAGGTGAATGTAGAAATCGATGGTTATTTCATTTTTTTCTAGGTCTAAATTGGAATATAGAAAGAAGCCGAGGAAGTCTTCCTCTTACTTCTCTCTCAAACTCTCACACTTGTTGCAGTCACTGAGAAGTTGGAGAGGAAGCTACAACCATGGCTACCTGGGCTATCCAGAGTTTTACGAGAAATAGCTTATTCTATTTACAGGTAGGAAGGTTTATTTACTAAAAGTTATATGTGGGTGACATGATTTGATCCTGGCACGTGCTGACCGTCAAAGCGCCGATAGCCTTAGCCGTTAAGTATAGAAGTTCTGATATATACTATTAGGTTTGATTTGTATTTATATGTTACGACGTCGGAAAATTCATTTAACGGCGGATGTTTACGGTTTCATAGAAACCGTTATGTAAACGTACCGAATACGCTATGGACAAGAAACAAGTACCGCGCATTTTGTTTCTTTTACGAAACAAATATCGCGCATGTATTTATGACGGCTCCGATTGAAATCTACATTTAATCGGACGAGCGGGAAGAAAGCAGAGATCGCAGAAGAGATTCTCGGCAGTTTATGGTCATCGCCACATCGAATGACACGTGGCGAAATTATGTTGGATTGCGGTATCTCCAGGGATTACGCCACCGAATCCGGATATGACATGTGTCGACTTTTAAGCCATGTCGTACAATTTCCATACATAAAATACACCAGCGGCTGTACTTTTATGTACGACACTTTCATATGATTGGTGGCGTACACCATTAGATAGATTTTGTGAGAGAGATAGGACTTAGAAAAATTGATAGATAGGACCCTATCTCCTAGAGAGCTTATGTACAAAAGGTCAACTTTGACCCTCCATAACTTACTGTTTAGCGGAGAAAATTCAAAGATTCTTTTTGCTCTTGACTCCGGGGAGTCTTGCCTTAACAAAGGTGAAGTTGGTGAAAGTTTTTGTTTATAAAACCCGATGTGCGCATCTAGTAGTTATGGATGAAGGAAAGTCTGTGGATCCCTTCAAGTATACAAAGTCAGTAAAAATAAGATTTGAGTCAGGAAATTCCGATGACTTTGAGCTTCCTAACTATCCAAGTTTTAGAGACGATGACATTCTTGCAGGTACAAATCAGACCGAAAAGGACTCGGCTGTGGAAACTCTAGTGACAACTCTACCCGAAGCGAAAAACGTGGTCGAAATTGATTCGGAATCAAGGGATAGGGGAGAAGGCGAGATTGTTCGAAAGAATCCACGAGAACCATCTATTCCGGCCTCAGATTTTGAGGGGGGGAGGAGAAGTAGCAAAAGATTGCAAGAAAAACAGGTTAATAACAAGGTAACAAAACTATCTCATCAAGATGAACCTCAGACTTATGGAGAGGCGATGACGTGTCCAGAAAAAAACTGGTGGAAGACAGCCATCAATGAGGAGATGGCCTCAATTATGGTAGCCGATACTTGGGAGCTTATTGTCCACCTAACCGAAAACCAATCGATTGTAAGTGGGTTTTCAAATTAAAACTAAACCCAGATAACATAATCGGGCGCTACAAGGCCAGATTAGTGGCAAAGGGATTTACACAAAAGGAGGGAATTGACTACGAGGAAACCTTTGCCCTGGTGGTCAGATTTCCCTCCGTCCGCATACTTCTCAGCCTGGCAGCAGCGGAAGACATGGAAGTGCACCAGATGGACATCAAAACAACCTTTTTGCATGGAGAATTGGAAGAGGAGATCTTCATGCGACAACCCAAAGGGTTTGTGGAGGAAGGAGAGGAGAGTAAGGTATGCCAGCTGATTAATCCCTTTACGGTTTGAAATAGGCGCCTCGACAGTGGAATTAGAAACTTGAGTTTCTTACCGGTCTGGGATATATTCGGATCAGCTCATATCACTTAATCTATGTTTTTGAAGATGAAGAAGGTATTATATTAATTGCAATTTATGTTGATGATTTACTTGTTTTAAGTAAATCAATGGAAAAAATTAATAAACTGAAAACCGATCTTAAAGGGAGATTTGAAATGAAGGATATGGGAGAAGCAAAATATATTTTGGGAATTCAAGTAGAAAGAGACCGAGAAAGAAAGATTATAAGATTCACTCAAAAGGAAGCAATAAGGAACATACTGGAAAAATTCCAGATGGATAAAGATAATAGTTGTACAACTCCAATGGAGTTAAAGAAAGGAAGTGAGGGGAGTGAGGAAGAAGGAGTCATAGTCTTAGACGAGAAATTATCTCCTGAAAAACAGAAGTTCATGCATACTATTCCTTACAGGCAAGTATTGGGAAACATAATGCATACTATTCCTTACAGGCAAGTATTGGGAAACATAATATATTTTATGAATTGCACCAGGCCGGATTTAGCTGCAGCTTTAGGAGTGCTGAGAAGAAGTCTAAATGCACCCACTAAGAAGGATTGGGAGGCAGCTAAGAGAGTCATTAGATATTTGATAGGAACAAGGGATCTATGGCTGCATTTTGGTGTGGAGAATACTGACATCACTACTTGGAGTGATGCCAGTTATGGTGATGCTCTGATGAGATATACTTTTGGATATGTATTATATGTGTGTGATAGGGCTTGCTGTTGAAGTAGCAAACAGCAAAAGGTTATTGTTCACTCCACCATGGAGGTTGAGTATATGGCCTCTGAAACTCTGAGACCTCCATAAGTCCTCAGAGTAGACAGCTTCCAAGAAGCCTATAGGATAATCCTGACCCCTTTGTGTTTCAGCAAAAAGAACTGCCAACCTGGCAGACAAAAACCCTGACCACCTGCACCCTTCAGAAGGCAAGACTCCCTTGAGTCAATAGCAAAAAGAATCACTGAATTTGCTCCCCTAAGCAGTAAGTTATGGAGGGTCAAAGTTGACCTTTTGTACAGAAGCTCTCTGGGAGAGAGGGTCCTATCTTCTAATTTTTCTAAGTCCTATCTCTCTCACAAACTCTATCTACTAATGTACGAAACCAATCAGAATTGAGTTTCGTACAGAAAAGTAGAGCTGCCGGTGTACTTTAGGTACGGACATTGTACGACATGGCCTAAATGTCGACACATGTCATATCCGGATTCGGTGCCATAATCTCCTGAGATTCCACGATCCAATGTAATTTTGCCACGCGTCATCTGATGTGGCGATGGCCACAAACCGCGGAAATTTTCCTCCTCGATCTCGGCGCTAATTGCGGCCGTCCGATTAAATTCGGATTTAATCGTAGCCGTTATAAATACATGCGCGGTATTTGTTTCACTTACGAAACAAATGCGAGGTATTGATTTCTAGTCTGTACCGTAATCCGTACTTTATATATTACTGGATATATGTATCCCGTAATCTATTACAGTTAAATGAATTATCGTACGTATACATATTTAAATAATTTTCAAACTATATACTACGTAACACTAATCCTAGACTTAACGGCTAAGGCTACCGGCTATTTCCTGTCTGCCGGCCGGTAGGTACAAGGATCAATTCCTGTCTCCGACACATACCTTTTAAATAAATAAACCCTGACTAATACAAATTTCACGTAAACCTTAGGATAGCCTAGGTAGCCATGGCTCTAGCTTCCTCTCCAATTTCTCAGTGACTGCAACAAGTTTGAGAGTTGGAGAGAGAAGTTAGAGATAGACTGCCTCGGCTTCTTTATTTCTTTTCAGACCAAGAAAATACTTTAAAACCATTAGTTTCTACACTCCCCTTATTTTCTAGTCAATCTTTAATTTCAGACCACACTTCTCCGTCCAAAAAATTAGCTTAGGGGAAGGCACAGGTTTGGTCATGATATCTGCTACCATCTCACTATCTGGTCTGTACTCTAAACCGATTATTTTGTTTTCTACTTTTTCTCTAACTAAGCTGAGTCTGATGTCCATGTGTTTGGCTTTAAAATGATGTTTAGGATTGGCAGAAATAGCGATTGCTGCCTGATTATCACAAAATATTTATGCACCCCACTCTTAAGGTGACCAAGCTCACCAAGCAAAGACTTGACCCACATCAATTCTTTTACAGCAAAGCAAGAGGCCATATACTCAGCCTCCATGGTGGACTGAGCAATAACCTTTTGCTGTTTGCTACTCCAACAGCAAGCCCCATCACCCACATATAATACATATCCAGAAGTGCATCTCCTCATCGGAGCATCACCATAACTAGCATCACTCCAAGTAGTGATGTCAATATTCTCCCCACCCAAATGCAACCATAGATCCCTAGTTCCTACCAAATATCTAAGGACTCGCTTAGCTGCCTCCCAATCCTTCTTAGTGGGAGCATTTAGACTTCTACTCAGCACTCCTACAGATGCAGCTAAATCCGGCCGGGTACAATTCATAAAATAGATTAGACTTCCCACTTCTTGCCTGTAAGGAATAGTCTGCATGAACTTCTGTTCATCAGGAGATAATTCCTCGTCTAAGACTATGACTCCTTCCTCACTCCCCTCACTTCCCTTCTTCAACTCCATTGGAGTTTTACAACTATTATCTTTATCCATTTGAAATTTTTCAAGCATGTTCCCTATTGCTTCCTTTTGAGTCAGTCTTATAATTTTCCTTTTTCGGTCTCTCTCTACTTGAATTCCCAAAATATATCTTGCTTCTCCCATATCCTTCATTTCAAATCTCCCCTTAAGATCGGTTTTCAATTTGTTAATTTTTTCCATTGATTTACTTAAAACAAGCAAATCATCAACATATATTGCAATAAATATAAAACCTTCCTCATCTTCGAAAACATAGATTGAGTGATCTGAGCTGATCCGAATATATCCCAGACCCGTAAGAAACTCATCAAGCTTCTTATTCCATTGTCGAGGTGCTTGTTTCAAACCATAAAGAGATTTAATCAGCCGGCATACCTTACTCTTCTCTCCTTCCTCCACAAAACCTTCGGGTTGTCGCATGAAGATCTCCTCTTCCAATTCTCCATGCAAAAATGTTGTCTTGATGTCCATCTGATGAACTTCCATGTCTTCCGCCGCTGCTAAACTGAGAAGTATGCGGACGGAGGGAAATTTGACCACTGGGGCAAAGGTTTCCTCGTAGTCAATTCCTTCCTTTTGTGTAAATCCCTTTGCCACTAATCTGGCCTTGTAGCGCTTGATTGTGTTATCTAGGTTCAGTTTTAGTTTGAAAACCCACTTACAACCGATTGGTTTTCGGTTAGGTGGACAGTCCACCAGCTCCCAAGTATCGGCTGCCATGATTGAAACCATCTCCTCATTGATGGCTGTCTTCCACCGGTTTCTTTCTGGACAAGTCATCGCCTCTCCATAAGTTTGAGGTTAATCTTGATGAGATAGTTTAGTTACCTTGTTATTAACTTGTTTTTCTTGCAGTCTTTTGCTACTTCTCCTCCCCCCTTCAAAATCTGAGGCCGGAATAGATGGTTCTCGTGGATTCTTTCGAACAAACTCGGCTTCTCCCCTATCCCTTGATTCCAAATCAATTTCCACCACGTCTTCCACTTCGAGTAGAGTTGTCACTAGAGTTTCCACAGCCGAGTTCTTTTCGGTTTGATTTGTTCCTGCAAGAATGTGATCTTCTTTAAAACCTGGATAGTTAGGAAGCTCAAAGTCATCGGAATTTTCTGACTCAAATCTGATTTTTACTAATTTCGTATATTTGAAGGGATCCACAGACTTTCCTTCATCTATAACTACTAGATGCTTTACTAAGATTATATCTTTCCTCTTTAGATTGTAAACTCAATATCCTTTAACATCCTCATCATATCCTAATAAATATCCAAGTTTTCTTTTAGGATCTAGCTTCTAATTGGATCGATCAGTATCTAGACTGAAAACTTGACTGACGAAAACCTTTAAGTGAGATATGTCTGGTTTCGGGCCTGTCCATCTCTCATAAGGTGTTTGATCTTTTATAGCTGAAGTAAGAACTCTATTCTTGAGGTAATTAGCACAGTTCATTGCTTCTGCACAAAACCTTTTTCCTATCTTTTTATCTGACAACATACTTCTAGCACTATCACTTAGTGTTCTATTTAACCTTTCAGCTACCCCATTCTGTTCCGGATTTTCTGGAACTGTCTTTTGGTGTTGAACCCCATCTTCCCTAAGAAAATCCTCAAACTCGTTAGAAATATACTCTCCACCATTGTCACTCCTTACTCTCTTGATTGGAGTTTCATGGAGTTTTTCGCTCCATGCTTTATATTGTCTAAAACAATCCTCAGCTTCGGACTTGTTTTTGAAAAAATATACCCGGGAATACCGAGACCAATCATCAGTTATAATCATCATAAATCTCTTCCCCCCTGGTGAGGGCACTTTAGCCGGTCCCCAAATATCTATGTGTACTAGATCTAGAATTTTTTCTCCCTTATAGGTGGCTGATTTAGGAAAGGGTAATCTGTGTGTTTTACCTTGAGCACATCCACCACAATCACTTATATCATCACTTTCACTGAACTGAATCCCTTCCACCACTCCCATCTTTTTCATCTCTCTTAACTTATCTAGATTCACATGCCCAAGCCTCTTATGCAACATCATAATATCATGAACACCAACATAATAAAGTTTCTTCTTTTCATTACTTAAGATCAGCCTAAACATCCCATGGCTACCTTTCTCAGCAATGAAATAGACATCATCCTCAAAACTAGCAGTAAAGACTCCTTCCCTAGTGCTAGTGAAAAAACCCTTATCATCTAATACTGATGTAGAGATAAGATTTTTTTTCAGCTCCGGAATAAACAATATATCGGAGAATGTTAATATGGATGTCTTTCCTTCTACTAATACTTTCAGATCTACCGATCCTACAAGAGTAGTGGTGACTATCCTCCCATCCCCGTACTCTATCTCTACGGTGGGAATCTTTCTTATCTTAGTGAACAGGTGTCTATCCTTACACATGTGCATGGAGGCACCTGAATCTACAATCCAGCCTGCTTCACCTTTTAATCCACCATAAGCACATTTTTGCCTTCGTGGAATTTCGACCTCATTTTTCGCCTCCAACTCCTCATCCAAAAGGAGCTCATCGTCCTCGTCCTCGGATTCCGCCTCAAGAACCTGTGTGACAAGGGCCTTTTTCTTTCCTCTCGAGGTACCACCGATCTGCCCTTCCTTTAACCGAAGTTCGGTTAGCTTAGTGCACTCTGCCATATAGTGCCCCGGTTTCTTACAAAAATGACATAGACCTTTGGGAGCCCTTGGTTCGAACTCATCTGCCTGTTTTTTCTGCTCCCTACCCCCATAGTTTCCGACCGGTTTTCGGGAATCCCTGTTCCTCCAATCAGTCGCTGTTGCCAAGGCTCGACCACTCTTTCCTCCCCTTCGGATCTCAATTGTATTCTCTTGAACGAGAATCATCCCTACCACTGAGTTCCATATCCACCTTGAGTCAGGCAAGTCCTGCACACGATAAACTATGTTCACGAACTCATCAAGTAACTTCATCAGTTAACAATTAACCCTTTATTTTTCACTAAAATCTTTTCCCGCACTCTCTAGCTCCATGAAGAGTGTAGCAAGCTCATTGCATAAATCCAACATATTTCCCCCTTTGTATACATACTCCTTAACTTTTTGATCAGCCAACTGTTATTGCTGAATCGTACCACTTTGGTACATCTCTATGAGAGCCATCCAAAGATCGGATGCCCTTTTTACCTGCAAATGAGGACATGCAAGTCCTTGAGTGAGATGGCGTAGGATGAAGTGCTTTGCCGCCATATTGTTGAAGTTCAGGTTTCAGTATCATTCTCCTCATTCCTCGGAATAGGTGACATGAACGTCGAACCAGTTGTTATTGGTGTGGTCGTCTCCTTCTCCTTTCCTTTGTCCACCACCTCTCCTTCTTTTGTTTCCGCCGTCGAAGGTGGAACCTCTTTCCTGGTGAATCTGGTTCCTCCAAACCCTGGAGGAATTCCAAGACTTGATGGACGCCCCAACCGTCCACTCACTATCCCCCAAAACCTTTTTTCGCATAAAGCTCCTATCATCATACTTTCCCAGTATATGAAGCCAGTTCCATTAAAGATTGGTACCCTAGAGGGTGGGCCCATAACCTGAAACTCTGATACCTCCATAAGTCTTCAGAGTTGACAGCTTCCAAGAAGCCTCTAGGATAATCCTGACCCCTATGTGTTTCAGGAAAAAGAACTGCCAACCTGGCAGACAAAAACCCTGACCACCTGCACCCTTGTGAAGGCAAGACTCCCTTGAGTCGATAGCAAAAAGATTCTCTGAATTTGCTTCCCTGAGCAGTAAGTTATGGAGGGTCAAAGTTGACCTTTTGTACAGAAGCTCTCTGGGAGAGAGGGTCCTATCTTCTAATTTTTCTAAGTTCTATCTCTCTCAGAGACTCTATCTACTGATGTACGAAACCAATCAGAATTGAGTTCCGTATGCAAAAGTACAGTTGCCGGTGTACTTTAGGTACGGACATTGTACGACATGGCCTAAATGTCGACACATGTCATATCCGGATTCGGTGCCATAATCTCCTGAGATTCCACGATCCAATGTAATTTCGCCACACGTCATCTGATGTGGCGATGGCCACAAACCGCCGAAATTTTCCTCCGCGATCTCGGCGCTAATTGCGGTCGTCCGATTAAATTCGGATTTAATCGTAGCCGTAGAAAATACATGCGCGGTATTTGTTTCACTTACGAAACAAATGCGCGGTATTGATTTCTAGTCCGTACAGTAATCCGTACTTTATATATTACCAGATCTATGTATCCCGTAATCTATTACAGTTAAATGAAATATCGTACGTATACATATTTAAATAATTATCAAACTATATACTACGTAACACTAATCCTATACTTAACGCCTAAGGCTACCGGCTATTTCTTGTCTGCCGGCCGGTAGGTACAAGGATCAATTCCTGTCGCCGGCACATACCTTTTAAATAAATAAACCCTAACTAATACAAATTTCCCGTAAAACTCAGGATAGCCTAGGTAGCCATGGCTCTAGCTTCCTCTCCAATTTCTCAGTGACTGCAACAAGTTTGAGAGTTGGAGAGAGAAGTTAGAGATAAACTGCCTCGGTTTCTTTATTTCTTTTCAGACCTAGAAAATACTTTAGAACCATTAGTTTCTACAGCCTCTCGCTTTGCTCCAAAAGAATTGATGTTGGTCAAGTCTTTGCTTGGTGAGCTTGGTCACCTTAAGAGTGGTGTGCAATTTTTTTTTTGTGATAATCAGGTTGCAATCGCTATTTCTGCCAATCCTAAACATTATTTTAAAGCTAAACACATGGATATTAGACTCAGCTTTTCTAGAGAGAAAGTAGAAAACAAAATAATCAGTTTAGAGTACCTACCAAATAGCGAGATGGTAGCAGATATGATGACCAAACCTTTGCCTTCCCCCAAACTAAGTTTCTGCAAGGAGAAGTGTGGTCTGAGATTAAAGATTGACTGGAAAAAAAAGGGAGTGTAGAAATCGATGGTTATTTCATTATTTTCTAGGTCTAAATTGGAATATTGAAAGAAGCCGAGGAAGTCTGCCTCTAACTTCTCTCTTATACTCTCACACTTGTTACCGTCACTAAGAAGTTGGAGAGGAAGCTAGAGCCATGGCTATCTGGGCTATCTAGAGGTTTACGGGAAATAGATTATTCTATTTACAGGTAGGAAGGTTTATTTACTAAAAGTTATATGTTGGTGAAAGGATTTGATCCTGGCACCTGCCGACCTTCAAAGCGCCGGTACCCGGTAGCCTTAGCCGTTAAGTATAGAAGTTCTGATATATACGATTAGGTGTGATTCGTATTTATATGTTACGACGTCGGAAAATTCATTTAATTGCGGATGTTTACGGTTTCATAGAAACCGTTATGTAAACGTACGGATTACGGTATGGACAACAAACAAGTATCGCGTATTTTGTTTCTTTTACGAAACAAATACCGCGCATGTATTTATGACGGCTCCGATTGAAATCTACATTTAATCGGACGACTGGGAAGAAAGCCAAGATTGCGGAAGAGATTCTTGGCGGTTTATGGTCATCGCCACATCGGATGACATGTGGCGAAATTGCGTTGGATCGCGGTATCTCCGCGGATTATGACACCGAATCCGAATATGACATGTGTCGATTTTTAGGCCATGTCGTACAATTTCCGAACATAAATTACACAAGCGGCTGTAATTTTATGTACGACAGTTTAATATGATTGGTGTCGTACACTAGTAGATAGAGTTTGTGAGAGATATAGGACTTAGAAAAATTTGTAGATAGGACCCTCTCCCCCAGAGATCTTCTTTGTAAAAGTGTTGAAATTTATGCATTTACTAGGTCTCTATTGGAAAAATAAATAGAGTAAGTCAACAAAGGCAGCATGCTTCTTGCTCAAATCTCTCCGGTCCCCATACTTGTTGCAGTCACTGAAGACCAGAGAGAGAGCTAGTGCCATGGTTGTCTAAAGGGGATAGGCTGATTCGTAGTTTGTAGCAAAAGAGGATTGCGAGAATTAGGATTTGATCCTAGCACCTATAACCCTTTACAGCCGTTAGCTTTAACCTATAGCTTAGAGTCAACGATGGGATATGTTGGGTATAATAGGTATTTATACGTGTAGAAGTAGAGAGTTCTAACAAACTAACACAACCAAAAACTGCTCTAGACTAGATTTGAACCATGGTCTGTGGTTATGTTTGTAGAGGTAAGCCTTAACCAATAAGGCGTTATCGAAACGATACACCCGACCGGTTATATAAATACATAAACATTAACAAAACAACTAATTAACAAACGACTAACCAAAAGGAGCAATTCCTGCATGTACGCAAATCTAAACCGTGTAAAATATGTTTTGATCAGACGGCCGACATTATACCCGCCACGCGAAGTGAGATTTTGGCGGCATAAGGAGATCGCGTCACGCGGTGCCACGTGGCGCCACATTATTTGATATCGGAGAAGATGGGAGGAGGAACCATGGCTTCCGATTTGACAGGTGTCACCTTGTAGACCTTGTCGTACAATGGTCGTACAATAAGTACATCGCCCATTGTACCTTCTTGTACTATATAGTGTTCCTATTGGACTAGGGTTTAGTAGTAGGTAGTCGTGAGTAAGCAGACTAAGACTTAGTGATATTTAGGTACCTCTCTCTCTAAGAGAGCTTGTAACTATAAAGGTCATCTTTGACCAGCCATAACTTAATGCTCGGGTGAGCAAATTCAGTGATTCTTTTTGCTGCGGACTCAAGAGAGTCCAAGCTACACAGTGGTGTAGTCGGTCAGAGGTTTTTGCGTGTCAGGGTGGCACTTATTCAGTGGGAAAGTCAAAGTGGGGAATACTGTCCAAAACACATATTCAAGCTTTGCATTCTGTGGTGGAACTGAGCACACACAAGGTCTTATCTTCACAATGGTGAAGTTGTATTGGGGTTTTGATTATCAAGGGATCATTCATTTGGGTTTATATCAACTTGGAGTCGGCACTATCTAGATTAGCTTCTTTTGGATCTGCGAATTCTGTGGGCAATGGAGCCCATAGAATTTCAAAAAGGTCAATTTTGACCCTCCATAACTTACTGTTCAGGGGAGAAAATTCAGGGATTCTTTTTGATATCGACTCATGGGAGTCTTTCCTTCATAGAGGTGAAGTTGGTCAAAGTTTTTGTTTGCTAGGGTGGTAGTTGTTCTTGCTGAAACACAAAGGGGTCAAGGTTATCCTAGAGGCTTCTTGGAAGCTGTCCACTCTGAGGACTTATGGAGGTCTCAGAGTTTCAGTGAACTCACATACTACCTTGGAATCCAAGTCCTTTGAAATTGCTCTATTAAGACTCTTTGCCTCTCCCAAGAAACCTTTATCTCTAATCTCTATGGCCGTTTGGGTATGACCAATTGCTCTTCTATCTCCACCCCCTTGGATACTATTTCGCCTCTCGTCCCCGCCACCGACACCCTCCTCTCCCCTCCTCTCCATGCCACTTACCGCTCCATGGCGGGCTCTCTTATTTACGCCATACAAGCAACTCGGCCAGATATTGCTACAGCGATTACAAAACTTAGTATATTTCTTCAGAGACCTTCTCCAGATAATCTTGCAGCTGCTAAACGAGTCTTTTGGTATCTGCAAGGCACTATATCTTTTGCCTCACTTACTCCTTCTCTGGTTCTATTGCCCTCATCGACTTTGTTGACTCTGATTGGGCACAAGATGACATTTCTTGCCATTCTAGCTTGTGTTTTTTCTTGGGAAATGGGCATATTTCTTAGACTTGCACGAAACAACCTACTACAACTAGCTCTAGTACTGAGGCCGAATACATGGTTGTTTGCCATGCCGCTAAGGAAGTTGTTTGGCTTCGAACCCTTCTCACCTATCTTGGTTTCCCTCCACCCTCACCAACTCCCATCTACTCGGATTCTCAAGGTGCCCTTGCTTTGATTAAGAATCCAGTTCACCACAAGCGCACCAAGCACATCAACATCCAATATCACAATTATCAAGAGCGTGTCGAGGATGGAACCCTTCAATTTCTCTATGTGAAATCTGCAAATCAAGTTGCTGACTTTCTCACCAAAGCTCTTCATTGCCCCCATTTTGAGCAGCATCGTTTTCTCCTCCGGCCTTCGTCCTCCACCTTCCTCCTAATTCCTCCAATTACACTTTATATTTCATCTAAAATACTCCTTTTTAGTTTTAGCTTGAGGGGGGGGTGTTAAATGTTATTTTTAGTATGTTTCTATACGTCCACTTTAGTCTCATTTTTCTTACGTAAACAAAACCGTGCTCCACTTATTCAAGTGCGGTCTTGTAATTCTAGTTTCAGTCTTATTCTTTCCTTTTCTTTTCGTCGCTCAACTTTGCCTAATAGATTTGGTCTTTATGTAGCTGCCCAAATCCAATTTAGGTAGCGTAGTACACCACTATCCACAATAATTAGCATTTTGTCACGTTAAATAAGAGGATCTTGTTGCATAATGAAATTATCAATTTTGATCAAACAATTTTAAATGCTTTGACTCTCTTTGTCTTTTATTGTGTCGTCCAATAATCCTACTCCTATAAACACAATCACCAATCAACATCGCCTCACCCTATATCGTATATAAAGGAACCACATCTATATTTAAATTTGGATACGCGTTATGGATCAATTACACAATCTTAAATACTGGCCAAAAAAATCGGTGCGGTACCTTTGCTTAATAGCTGTCCTTCGGGTTCTTTGATCGTAAAAAGTATATTAAAAAATAAAGTTTTTAAACAAAAAGTAATGAGTCATTGAATTCTCTTAAACTATTGCTAGCATCCACCATATTTCTTTGCTGTCAAAATAATGTATTTGCTCCGTTGTGTTTGTTGAAAGACAAGATTTTTTTATTTTGAAGATCTCTCTTTGTGAAATTCCACAAAATGATATTGACAGCAGCCATGGCTTTGGGAGATTCCAAAGGTGGTGCCGCAGGAGAAAACGGTGAACTTAGTTCGACTTTTTGAAGACATTTTTCGCTTAAAGCAGTTTGATGTGCACGTTCCGTCCTAGCACACAATCAACGACCTTTTGTCCGCCATGGAAAACCACTTTGTGCACGAGAATGTCAAAAATACCAATACACTCGCTATCGTGTTGGTGCTCCTTCGTTACCACCCTAACGATGTTCAAAACACCTGGCTGGACATGTCAATTATAATTTGAACTGTTTTTTTCTTTTCTGCAAGCCTCTCTATACATTAAATTCTCGCAAATTCCAAATGATCTTTGCACTTAATTTTTATTTTACCTTTTCCTTTTGCATTTTTTAACAATTTTATCGAAATTACCCACAACCGTGTCGTCACACATCGTCCACTCACTTCTTAATCCAAGTGCGCTCTTCCCAAAAGGGGCTGCGAGAACCAACAATACCGCGTTTTACAACTACACCGTATCCCTCACAAGCCCAAAGTGCAATGAAAGAGTGCACTAGTATGTGCTTCAAAAACCACAGTATTTATCGGTGAAACAGGTAAGCACTTCCTTCCATATATAAACCATATTGTTGCATGGATATAATGATTTTTTTGTTTTTTTTTAGCATTGTGGAAATCCAAGTTGTTTGTGTCGGCAAGTGTTTTTGCTCCTTATGATCCCCACTTTTAGGAATACTTTCTAACTTCATGTGATGAGTTTATTTCTCCACATGCCATAGTTTTCATGCACTCCATATCTGTTGTGAGTCGGGGGCAGCAAAACAAATCATCGTCACCCTTAGCCTCTCAATGGGAGTAAAATTTATTATTGGAGCGCAACCCAGTAGCACGCCTTTTTTGCATATGTAGCTAAACAACTTATCAGCATTTAGGAACATATGTCTATATTGCATATGGAAATATGTGTAAAACATCAAATTTGAATTGGGTAGCTTCTTTTCGTACTAGTTTTGACTGTAGTTGGTGAAAGCCTGGACTACAAAGTCTCCAACACCATTTACATTTGTAAATCATCGGTAATTTTGTCATTATTTCAGCAATACAATAGCGTTCAATAGTTATAGTTTGTCTATTTGTGAGGTTTAAACATATGACTCTTCCTATATGTTTTGTCTCATGGTATGGTTATGGCACAATTTTGTACGTTTATTCTCATCACACTTAAGTACATGTATATGACTAACTTGTATTAAACATCTGTAGACATGTAGAAAATTAGCGTCTTAGAGCATCTTTGCCTTGATGAGGGGAGATATGCTTTGATGAGTTGCTCCTCCTCCTCCTCCTCCTCAAATTTGTGATATTGAAGTTTGGAATCTAGTGGTGTCAAAACCGGCTGAGAATCCAACATAGCAAATTTTGTCAGTACTTCTTTACGATATTGCGCTTGCGACAATTTAATATCCCTATTTTCGTACGTTAAAACTTCCACTCCAAGAATACATTGTACCTCCCCTAAATTTTTGACTTTAAAATGTAGACGCACGTATTCTTTCAATTTCGCAATTCGCGTAAACTTGGCAAATATTATTAAAAAGTCATCCACGTAGACAAAAAATTTGATTTGATCCTCCCCCTCACCTTTTACGTAAACTCTAGAATCTGAAATTGTTCGTACGAATCCAAATTCTTTAAAGACCTTGTGTAATCGTAAATACGAAGTCCGCGGTGCTTGTTTTAGTCTGTATAAGGACTTTCGGAGCCGCCATACCATCCCCTCCTTCGACACTACTCCCTCCAGAAATTTCATATAAACCTCCTCCTCTAAATCACCATTCAAGATCGCCGTCTCTACGTCCATTTGGTGAATGTGCTTTTTGCCGGTAGCGGCAATAGCAATGATCATCCTTAAAGAATCAAACTTCATTTCCGGTGCATGTCTCCGTATAATCTACTGCTTCCCTTTGTTGAAAGCCCTTACAAACTAGCCGAGCCTTATGTTTTACTATTTCCCCCGATGCACAAGTTTTAGTTTTAAAAATCCACTTTCGCATCAATAGTATTTTTACCTTCCGGTAAACTTACCTCCTCAAATGTTCGTCTGTTGATGATAGATTAAAGTTCTTTTTCCCACTCTGGTTTCCAATGATTCTCCCAATTGCATGAATTTTGTGCTTCTATGTACGATTGCGGATCGCCCGACATATAGTCCCAAAATGATTGCTATAAGAAGAAATCCTCCTCCCTAGCCCTTGAAATATAATAACAAGAATTTTCAATATATCCCTTACCATCGAAAGAAAGACGAGCCGGTTTCTTTCCCCTATTCTCTCTCATACTCCTCCTCGGCTCAAATTCTTTTTCCCCTTTGCCGGTTCCTCCTCAATGATATTCCGTCCACTCGATTTAGAAGACGAAGATTTTCTCGTGTCCGAAGACATTTGGGAATTTTCGCTTCGTGAATCCCCACCAATGTTATCAATATTTACATTTTCCACAATTTTATCTTTCCCCCTCTTAACATTGGAGGTGGATTCCGGATCAGTTTTCGAATCTGAACCCTCAATGTCACGAAGATCACAAATTTCAAATTCCTCATGAAAATCAAGATTAGAATGACGTTTGAAGGATAGAGAGATTGTGGATAATAAATCCTCGTGAAAATCCACATTCCTTGATTCCTCAATGACATTCCGAATGGGATCATAAACTTGATAAATACTCCCTTTATTGCTATACCCCACAAAATAACCACTCCAACTTCTTGATGCAAATTTTCCTTTTCTCTTTTGTGCTTGAATATAAATCGATGCACAACATCCCCAAATCCGAATGCGGTGAAGAGTAGGTTTTCGGCCATACCACAATTCGTACGGAGTTTTATCATCCGAAACCGATGTAATCCTCCGATTGCAAATATAATTTGCCGTCAAAATTGCATCGCCCCATAAATAAATGCTCTTTCCCGATCCGTGTACCATGGATCGTACCATCTCTTAAAGAGTGCGGTTCTCCCTTTCCGCAACGCCATTTGATTACGGTGAGTAAGATACAGTATATTGGTGAGAAATTCCCCACACTTTAGAATAAGGATCAAAAGCTAAAATTCTGTGGTCTCCATTGACCCACAGAATGAGCAGCCTATGTAAAGCCAACCTATGGAAAGCCTCTAGGATAATATTTTCCCCTTCTACTTTCCCGCTGAATAAGCGCCGCCCAGGCACACAAATATTCTGACCACTCTCACCCCTGTGATGACAAGACTCCCTTGAGTCAAACGCAAAAAGAATCACTGAATTTGCTCCCCTGAGCAGTACGTTATGGTTGGTCAAAGATGACCTTTATAGTTGCAAGTTCTCTTATTAGAGAGAGGTACCTAAATATCACTAAGTCTTGGTCTGCCTACTCACGACTACCTACTACTAAACCCTAGTCCAATAGGAACACTATATAGTACAAGAAGGTACAATGGGCGATGTACTTATTGTACGACCATTGTACGACAAGGTCTACAAGGTGACACATGTCAAATCGGAAGCCATGGTTCCTCCTCCCATCTTTTCCGGTATCAAATAATGTGGCGCCACGTGGCACCGCGTGACGCTATCTCCGTATGCCGCCAAAAAGCTCACTTCGCGTGTCGGCTATAATGTCGGCCGTCCGATCAAAACATATTTTACACGGTTTAGATTTGCGTACATGCAGAAATTGCTCCTTTAGGTTAGTATGCTGTTAATTAACTGTTGCGTTAATGTTTATGTATTTATAAAACCCGTCACGTGTATCGTTTCGTAACGCCTAAATGGTTAAGGCGTTAGGCTATAGAGACTTTAGAGGTCATAGGTTCAAATCTAGACTTAGGCATCATTTTAGTAAAATACCCTTTACTTGAAAAACTGCCACTTTCTAAATATGGCGGCAGCCATGGCGCGCCTTTGATCCTCACTCTCTTTCTTTAAAGCAAAACTAAAACAGGGAAGTGAAATACTAATTACCTCTTTTCAACAAAAGCAATAAATTCCCCTCCATTATCCGATCTAATAGATTTTAACTTTCTCTCACATTCCCTTTCGGCCATCACATACTGCTCTTGAAAATGTAAAAAAGTTTCGAATTTGTGTTTTAGTAATATTTCCCATGTGAAGCGAGAGAAGTCGTCCACCACCACCATAATATATTTGTTTCCACCAATCGTCTTTGGTTTCACGTCCCCACATAAATCAATTTGCACTAGATCAAGCGGATGCTTAGATCGATGCATGGGACCCTTAGCCGGATGTAGCTTTCAGATTTGTCTCCCCTTACTACACTCTTCACACCCATTAAATTTTTGCCCCGACGCCAAGTCCATTTCCCGCACGCTTACATTTTTTATCATCCGTCGTAAACTCGTCTCGTATGTGTGAGACATCCAGTGGTGCCACAAGGTTAAATGGCCTTTCAACTCAAAGTTTTGCGAAAAAATACCATTAGAATTTGGGGGGAATTTTGGCCGACGCCATTTTAGGCGACTATGCATAAAATCCGTGACTTCTCCTTCACCTATTTGTACACATCCGATCGTACAATTTTTATTGTGGAGTCTCTGTACGCAAGTATGTTGCCGCCCGCTCACTAAATCTGCGGTACACTGAGAAGGTTCACTGATCCTTTAGGTAAGTACAAAACATTTGTTAATTGAATTTGCGTAACTTTTTCTACCCCACGTGAGTCTAATCTTGGCAAATCCAATTTTTACAGTACCCACGATACTTATCGAACTCACTTGTCCACGTACAACAGTGATTCATTTTGGTACCGTGAGGTCACAAAAATCGTCAAAGAGTGAAGCGTCAGTACAAATGTTATGTGACGCTCCAGTGTCAATAATGCACTCTTTTTCGTGTAGTGTAGAATGTGTCAAAAGATCAAGCAATAGGTTAAGGGCGGAAAATATTTGCTCTTCGTCGCCTCCCTCAAAGTAATCGTCACCCATAAAGTGTCCTCCTCCTCTTCCATGGCGGCCTCCATGACCACCGGGGCCGCCAAGATGACCGTTGCCGCGTCCACCTTATCGGCCGCCGCCGTCTCCTCTACGGTTGGCTCCTCTATTTTCAGCCTTTGAAAAACACTGGGGGCTAATATGGCCCCATTTCCCGCAAAAATGACATTGACGCTCCTCATCTGGGCAAGAAGCCACCATGTCATCGAGATTGCTGCACTAAAAAAACGCAAAATTGGTCGGATCTGAATATCCGGGCTGGGAAGGAGATCTCCAGCCCTTTCATGTCCTCTTCCCCCTCTTCCTCTAGGATTTTCGCCTCTTCTTCCTCCTTATAAAGGAGCAGTTTACCGCGCTTATGGCGTAGGTTAAACCGCAATTAACTAGAATTGCCCAAACCGTAGTCCATATGCCCTCTTTTGTTGGGCGATCTCTCCGAGAATCAACCGTTTAACACTGGGCAGATCTTTTCAAAGGGACCCGATCATAATGGTGAGTCTAAATCCATTAACACTCGCATACCATTATCTTTCGCTAAAGAACCTAAAACCCTTATCCCGGAAATAGTCTTTAGCATCACTGCTGAGGCCTTAACTATTCTAGAGGGGAGTAAACAAGATGCCTATAAGGTCAAAAAACGGTGAGCAATACTGTCCACTATGTTTCCTAAATCGATTAACAAGGCTAATTCCTCATATCTATCTCAATATGTTCATGCATTAGAAGCGCTTTAACACCATCGTAGTACCCTATCTCTTCAAGCAATTACTAACGAAGAGCGTTCCACTCTTACTCCACACATCAGTTTTCACGATAAGAAGTTATGTGTGTTCACAGATAATGGGGTGGCCCAAACTTTACCTCTCTTAGACACAATGGAAAAACCCATTATCCTCGAATCAGATTTTGCCAAAAAAATAGATCTTACGGCAGATACACTACAACCCACTACCATTCGTTTGTTGACTTCCGTATGAACCATAACACCAGTCCTACGTAGGACAAAAGAACCACTATGTTTTCAATTTCAGTGTCGATCAAAAATCCGATTTCGCAAAAATATATGCTCACGCTTTGGTCACCAAGTGTAGTGATTATAAGTACTTGGTCAGCCAGGACGTCATTTTATGAGTAGGGGGGAGGGTTGATATGTAGATCAAACGTTTTCGTACATATCAAAAGATTTTCCGAAACGCAAAGTTTGCTTACCTTTTATCTCAGTTCATCAACCCATTCCTACTATGGCTCATTCTGCGTTTGTCTTGCCAGCCTATGCTGCAGGTTGTATAGGTGCTCATATTTTTGAATCTTTAATCGCGGAAGAAATCTTACCAGAACTCTCAAGGATGGCGGAATTATTTGGCACCCTAGGTTTTATTATTGACTCTTCAAATTTTGACTGTTTCTATAAGTTTACTGCACCAATTCCTTTATTCAGTATTCCGGATCCACCTGCGATTGTAAAAGATCCCTCCGGGTTTCTGCCGATTGAATGGAAGCTAGTCAGTTTACAACCTAACCCAAACGGTCTTGTTATCTTAGACGTGTTTGCAAGAATAGGTACCACACTTCTCTTATGCCTTAGGAACGATATTCTAATCAAGCAGATTTATTCCGTAGATAGTGACCCTTTGGCTAGAGGTGCTCAGTTGCACCACTGTCAAATCTTACATAAACAATACCCTCACCTCCTACCACAGTCTGCGTTTTATAGTATGCATTCAGCTTTAGTGAAGGATATCGGTCTAATAGGTAATCACCACCTGGAGAAGTTACAACCAATCGATCTCCTTTTTGCAGGATGGGAATGTCAGGGTATGTCTCGAGCTTGGAAGGGTTCAGGTCTAGCAGATCCGCGCAGTAAACTGTTCTTTGAGGTAGTGCATCTTATCCATTTCTTTTAGTCATCAAACCGTCCCTTTGGACACGTTTTAGAAAACGTCGCGGCTCATAATGACCCCCGACCTATGGTTCTCACAAATTACAAACGTATCGAATCATTTATTCGACCCCCACTAATAATCAATGCCGCACGTCATGGGTCGCAGTCCCACAAAGTTCGTTCCTAGTGGACTAATCTGGTTGACATAGGCCGGCTCCAGGAAGCTAACCTTGTTGTCCGACCACCTAAACTTTTCATTAAATAAGCACTTCTTTCATTTCATAAGGTCCAAACACGTGTCTAGACACACTATCCTCCTGCAGTTTGTCTTAATACCCCTGGCCTACCATTACGTGCACTTCCTACATTAGTCCCATATCCAAACTCCCGTGCATATTCACATAACGGAACTGGTATGCTTCAGAGCACTCATATTGGCATTATAGAAGAACCTACTGTTGCGCAGAGAGAACTCTTACTCCATTTCATTCTAAGCACTACCGCTGCCCCAAGACTCAGTGAGCGGCAGCGCTGCACCTTACTTGGTCAAAATATGGATCCTCAATCCCTGTCATTTGTCTTCGGCGTAGGGTTTGTAGCCGATCGATATGCACAGAACTATCGTTCTCAATCAGCTGGAGGGGAAATACACCATTCAAACACATTGCTTGTAAATCCTCACCTTCTCTTCCGGGTACAACTTTTCATATCTCTCTTTATCCTCTTTTTGCCATGTCGGACACAAATCATACTATTTACGATTTCTTGGAACCTAGTCACATGATTTGGTCTATTCCTGCATACACAACGGCTAGAGCTTCGATACTAGTTCGCGCAGTCCCACACTAGACAACTGCATTTCCATCTAGAAGTTGGCATCATGCATGAAATTGTTAGCATCAGCTCCCAGTTGAGTATAAGTTGGGACAGTCTTTAGTCGGGAAAGAGCAGCTAGCATTGGCACAGGCCATGGAAGCCATTACCATCAACGCACATGAATAACCAACGTGGAATTTTGGGACGGGAAAAACAAAACCAAAACCGGAATTGTTAAATGGAGTTATAAACGAACACTAAAACGCATTCGCTTACTCCAGGAAAGATTTGGGTCAACACACCATTTAGAGAATGTCATTGGCCTGGAAGATGATAGACCCATATTCAAACCCAAGCATCGTATATAATAAACTGAATGGGATGCAGTGGACAAGCAATGCTCAGAGTTAGAAGAGGCAGGACTGATTTATAGGTCCGACTCCACCTTTGCGGCGCCCACCGTCATGCCTCGTAAAAGAGACACGGAGGGGAATTTCAAAAAATGTCGTATGTGCGGGGACTATCGCGAACTAAATTCGCGTACAATCTAGGACCGACATCCAATGCCTTTGGTAGAGTACATTTTTGATCATGTTGAAAGGGCTGAATATTTGAGCATTCAAGATCTACAACAAGGGTTTAACCAAATTTAAACAGAGAAAAAACACCGACATAAGACTGCATTTTGGGGAAGTGATGGGCGTTGGGAATGTTCAGTTATGGCCTTTAGCTTGAAAAATGCACCTATCGTATTCCAGAAGGTTATGGACTAAGTCTAAGGGGGGTGTAAGTTTGCCTGTTTGTTACATTGACGATTTAATCATTGCTTCATCCTCTATAGAGGAACACGCACCACATATAGAGTGGGTATTAAAAGAGTTGAAAAAGGTGGGTCTCAAATGTCATCCATCCAAATGCATCTTCGGGGCTGAAGAGGTACCATATCTCGGGCATTTTATCTTATCCGAGGGAATTACTTCCCTAGAAGCCAAGGTAGAAGCGATCAGGAAACTAACAACCCCAACAGATTTAACGAGCCTGAGTGCATTCTTAGGTTTGGCTAATTATTATCGGAGGTTTGTTCTTGGGTTTAGCACGCTCGCATCCCCACTAAATGAACTCTTAAAAAAATAGCGTAGCTTACTTGGGGACCCTAGCAGATTGAGGCATGCCACAGATTTAAAAAAGCACTATCCACCGCTTCGATTCTCCGATCACCAAATCATAAGTTACCATTATGCCTACAGATAGACTTTGGTAGGCTTGGTATTGACGCCATCCTAGCTCACCGTGAGCTTACAGGTGAGGAATACATGGTGGCTTATGCTAGTCGAAGCAAAAATCAAGCAGAGTCAAACTACATATTATGAGGGGGAGTGTTTGGATGCCGTTTGGAGAATTGTGCATTTCCGCCATTACCTTTATGGTAAGACTTTCACTCTTCTCCCTGACCATCAACCATTGCATTGGCTCATGACCAATGACAAACTATCCGACAAGTTAGCCTGTTGGGCTCTTCTTTTGCAGGAATACTATATGGAGATCATCTATCGACCTGGGCTCCTCAGTTTGAATGCCGACGGTCTTTCTCGAACCCCTTACAAAATTCTCCTGATAATGGAGTGCGACAGGATTTTGATGATGAACCACTTGCATCGTTGTCTGCTGGAGCACACCTAGTCTACAATTTTCCGGGTCCCACATATCACAAAATTGAATACAATCCATGGCGGGATAGTGCTTTGGTCCTATTTTTATCCACCCAGTAATTTCGAACAAGCACAACACTAGGAGAGGAGGAGCGTGTTCGTAAAAGAGCTCAAAATTACTTATAGATGGGAGGTTCCCTTATCCGTCTCCTCTCATATGGAAGTCATTGGCATGTTCCTCGGCCGAGAGAATGCCTATCACTTATCGATCAGATTCATACTAATCTGGGACATTATGGTACTAAACGGACTTTGAGTTTGGTACAGGCATGTAATTGGTGGTAGAGCATGCAGGCAGACGTAGTTGCCGTGTTACATGGATGTAGCACATGTGACCGGTTGCTAACCTCTTTCTCTAACCGTCAGACTAAACTTCAACCTTTGCATATCTGAGGTCTCTCCTATAGGTGGTCGTGTGATCTGGTTGGTCATTTTCCCGTTTCGCAAAGAGGCAACAAAAACCTCATGCTCATGATCGAGAATTTCAGCAAATGGGTGGAAGTGGTCGCCCTTTGCACAAAACTGCCAAACTCACCACCACCGCTTTCAAGGAGCATGTGCTCCTCCGATTTGGAGCTCCAGCAGAAGTCCTTACAAACCAAGGGACCAAGTTCTATGGCAAATTTCAGGAAATGTTGGAGGAGGCGTTGATCAATCACCATTGAACCATTCGACATCAACCCAGGCACACGGTTTGGCGGAGAAGGCGGTGCAAACATTTAAGTGGGCTCTGCATAAACATTGTTTTGAGAAATAGATTACTGTGTGGGATGAATCATTGATTATATTGTCATGGGTTATTGCATGTTTGTACAAGCCAGCTTAGCAAATTTCAACCTTCTAATGTGTTATTTGGTCGACAACCACTACTCGGTAGAAATATACAAAAAGTTGCTAGTTTTCCTTTGCTGTTTATGAGTGATTCTCCTTTTTTGGAACAACTAACCAACCGGCTTTGCTTTTTGCAAGGGAAATTCTAATGGCCTTTGAAAACTTGCAGATTGCTCAACATTGCGACTCTTTACGGTTTGATAAAACTCACCGTGGTAGTTAGCAGCCACAACAAAAACCTTATCGGGAGGGGGACTACGTATATTTGCGTCGACAAACATTTGACACCCTCGACACGGATGTCTCATCTCACATATTGAGGATCAACAAAATCGACGCCAATAGATTATTAAGCATACATGGGGCCGACACGCGGACTTTGCGAGAACATTAGAAAAATTTTGCTCCATGCTACCTACCTGATCTCTCCCATAGGATGGATCCGTGGCGGATGCCGATTACCGAGGCCACTGAGTGTCAGTTGTGTTGGCGGTTTGATACAGAAACGACGATGCTTCTCTGCGACTATTGCAATCTAGGATTTCACATGGAGTAATTGGTCCCACCTTTGCACTCTATTCCTGCTGGACAATGGTTTTGCCACTGATGCCGCGCCCTACCGCCTGTCCTCCCCAACTCCCCTACAAGCTAAGGAGCTAGAAGGGGGGGGGGTTCCATCTTTTTTCCCTTTTTACCTACTAAACTTTTCTTTGTAGTTCTATTTGTTTGTTTGTTTTTTGAGCTGATTCATTAGTATTTATGTTAGTATATATTCTTTGCTCCCTAGTTTTAGCATACATATGTGCGGTCCATACATTTTTGGCTAGCTAATTGGGTATGATGCATGTCATTGAACAGTTGTATGGTCATGCACGACATCTCCTCTACTGCCGCTGCCTCCTCTACCGCCGGCTCCTCTATTTTCAGCCTTTGAATAACATTGTGGGCTAATATGGCCCCATTTCCCACAAAAATGACATTGATGCTCCTCATTTGGGTCAAGAAGCCACCATGTGATTGAGATTACCGCACTAAAAAAAGGCAATATTGGTTAGATTTGAATATCCGGGCTAGGAAGGAGATCTCCTAGCCCTTTGATGTCTTCTTCCCCCTCTTCCTCTCGGATTTTTGCCTCTTGTTCCTCTTCTTCCCCGAAAATAATTTTGATCGGGCAATTTTGGTGTCGTCGCATTGAGGAAACCGGTCGGTTGGGGTCACGTCAATGAACTCGGAAGATTCGCTTCGGTGGATTAGAGGAATGTCATAATCGAGTCCTTAGTATTCAAATCTTTTAATAAGAGAATGTCCCTAAATTTATCCTTTTCTGCGGTAAGGCATGTGTGAAGACCGATGCCTTAACAATCTATTCAATAAATTTTCCCATATTTGCGAGCTGCTCAATAATAATGTGAAATCTCTTTGCGGCCTCATCGATAGATTTGTTTGGTTTCACTTTGAAAGATGTGTAATCGGTATAAATGTGTTGCCCCTGTTTTGAAGACTCTTCTCAAAGTGATTTTCAAATGCCACCCAACAATCATGGGCAAATCTTCGGGTAAAAATAGATGATGCATAGAAGTGCTACATGATTGGAATAAACCACCAACGACGGAAAGATTTTTCTTTGTCCACACAAGATAAGCTCTCCTATTCGAGGTAGGCATCTTCTCCACCCATTTTACCACCTTCCAAAGTCGTTTTAGTTTAAATTGACCTTTGATATATTTCTTCCATGATTGATAATTCGTTCAATTTTAGATGACGATTTTTCCGGACATAGATTCAACTTGTTCGTCCCCTTCACTCCAATCATCAAGATCGAAATTGTCATCAATGAGAAGTTTCCCCTTTCGAATCGATTCCCTCCTCTCCTCATCTCCTTCATCTACATCCGTATCAACGATGTTTTGTGTCGGAACGGGATCTCCGAAAAATGGAGGTCTCGTGACACGGTTGTCCTCCCAGATCCGTTGATCAACATAACTGAAAAGTCTGTCCATCAGTTTTTGAAGATGGTCTTCCATCGCATCATTTTCCTCCTTCTTTTTCCCCTCATTCTCCATCTTTTGTCCGAACGGATCGACCGAAACGGATTCCTCAAAAGTTTTGTCGATGAAAGCAAATGGACTTTCTACTTTCGGATCGGACGATGATTCGGATTCGGATGGATCCGGAGGATCCAGATCTGGAGGTCGAGGAATTGATGTAGAAGAATAAGGCAACATAGGAGAAGGGGTATTTTTCTTCATTCTACCCATGGCGGCCAAACTAGCCACCCTTCTACACCTCAATGGGGCACACAGGCTGCGGTACCACTTGATAGGATCTTACACAAAATATCTCAGAGTGTTAGAGTACTGCGGAAGCATTCAAAAAATAATTCACACGAGAATGAACATATAGACATTTTCTTCCAATAAAAATATTAACTTCCCACTCCCTCTAAGCTACAGTATGTAGTACATTGACGTCACTACTTCAAACTATAATTCAAGCCAAACCAAATAGTGCGCACTAAGTGCGTACAAGTCAAATTGCGTCAACAACGAAACACAAAGAACTACACCGTCAATCACTATTAGAGTATATAACGCCAATTCGGTGCCCCTTTTTCAAAAAGAAAAACCTTAAATGCAATCCATAATTTTATTTTTTCCATTATTCTAATTAGGTTTTTTTTTCAATTAGCGTTAATAATGAAAGTACATTGCAATTTTTTGTGTGGTGTACGGACATGGTATATCCGTACGAAATTGTACTTTATGAATTAAAAATGTTTAAAAAGACACCTAACGTTAATGCGCACACATGTGAATGTGTACTTGAAGAAAGAGACGCAAACTCGTCGACAAAATTCACGTTCTCATATGTTCGTCCGTCGACCGTGTGAACAACGCAACGGCGTACGAATTGTCAGAATTTATACGGCTACACATATTACTGTAGACATTTTAAGGGCGGGTATTTATTATTCTGGACAACCCAAATTACAGTTAGTGATTTATTAATATATATATATTTTTTCAAATAAAAAAAATTCCCGATTAGTGTTGATAACACTAATTTTTTTTTTACGCTATATATTCTTTAACTCTAATAGCGATTGACGGTGTACCGGTACAACTCACACTTACAATCAAAGCTACGTAAAGACAAACCGTACCTACATACTGTACTCACCAAACGAAACATAACCTGGCGACACTTACAATCAAAGCTACGTAAAGACAAACCGTACCTACATACTGTACTCACCAAACGACACATAACCTGGTCGTCGTCAAACAAAATCTCCGCGAGGCCACGAAACTAGAATCCGTACTACACGACTTAATACCTCCAAACTAACCGGGTCCACTAAGTTGAAGTAACGACAAATTAGCCCATTAACTTGACGTAATGACAAATTAGCCAGCCGCGCGACAGACCGCGACGGCAGACTTCAACTTTGACTCAATAGTCAAATTAGCCGGCCGCGCGACAGACCACGACGGCCCATTACAATCTTTTGATTTAACAACGGATGCAACAAAGGAAGCTACGAGCACAGTTGGCGTAGGTGCACACAATCAGCAAATTTTCCGACGGCCGGCAGTTTTGTCCAACTTTCTATGCCCGCGTTCTGAGGTGTAACCAATAACCAAATAACAGCACTTCCGGAGGATATTGTAAAGTTCACGGCCGACCGCATTTTTGTCGTTTTTGACAAACTACCGTCAAACGACGTATGATGTGATGCAGGGCTCCTTGGAACTACTCGTACGGATAAATCTAAAAGGACGGACGTCCAAAAGTCGGCCAAACCTCGTGGACTTGACTTGAAAATACCGTATTTACTGGAACTAGCAAATCAAAGCCCGTTACACGGGCATGGACCGATTTGCATGTTATTACTTATATTTTCGCCAAAGACGGGCGGCAGGTGGCAGCGCAAATTACGCCAACGGGCGGGCGGTAACGAAGAATCATGCCACCTGGCGGGCGGCATGTAGAATATTGCCACGGTACGGCTGTCTGTACCGCGACGGGCGGCACGCGGCACGCGGCAGCGTAGGTTACACCAGCGGGCGGGCAGCAGCGAAGAAATACGCCAGCAGACGGGCGGCAGAGTAGAATATTGCCACGGTACGGCGGTCTGTACCGCAACGGGCGGCAGCGCTACATCGTGCCCGCGGTACGGCCGTGTGACGGATTATAATCGAGACAGACACGGCGCCAATATAGGTTTTTCCCCGAAGGTGAACGCACTTCCCTTATAAATACACTGATGGTACGGGAGATGCGCCGAGGAGGGACTCGGAGGTGTACCGTATTACGGAGTTCAAACAGCGAGCCTCCGACAGTTAAGGGTCGCGGCTGGTCTCGAACTCTACCTTTCGTACATAGTGTTTAATTTTCCGTACTCTACTTCCGGCTGCACGCTCATTCTCCCATGACACGCCGTGACAGAGTTGCCGGCCGGTAGATTGCCTTTGCCCGCTTGTCGTCTTGTGCGTCAAATTCATTTAAATTGCGCAGATCGGCTCAATGTTAATCAAAGCTTTCAAAACTGAAAGTTTCAAATCACGCTCTTTTCCATTTCCGGCATAGCCAGTCTTTCTTCCTTGCATATACCTTTTGCAACATTTTCTATTTATTTTGATACATTGTCTGTATTTTTTTCTAAATCAGTCACTCCTAGAGTTTATAAAGAGTATTTTTCAACGTATTGTGTTCACTCGCCTGAATTGAACTTTTTTTTTTATTACTAGATTGTTAGGAAAACAATCTCTTGTTGAGTGCTTTACGTTTGGATTATTTCGACTGTTCCCTTTTTTTCTCCTTTTGTGAATATGGGCTCTGAAGCAGCTTTTACCAATGGCCTCTTTGCATTGGCTGTTGTGATACTAACAATCACCACAATTAAAATGGACGCCGTGGCTTACAATTATGCTCTCTCTGGAACTGATTGGCCGGTATGTTGACACGTGCCTATTAAAAGGGGCATATTACAGCATAATAAGTAGAAATTCCAAATGAAGCGACCACATTAATGTCAGAATCTATTATTTGGATGAGAAATTTTACAGTCAGAACGAGCACAAAGAAGCTAGTTTTTCATTTCTGAAATGGGTGAAATTAAAATTAATTAAAAAAACAGAACAATAATGGACTCAATTTTTCAAATATATTAGCCTCGATTCAGTGCAAATCTACCAACCAATTATTTTCTAGTAGTCATTATTGAGAATCAGCTTTGGGCTTTCAGTCAAAAGTATGAGCTTGTTGACAGTTTTGTAAATCATTGGCTCTAATCTCTTGCATGGTTCTAACAAACCTTATAAGACTTACAAATGTGGGTGGTTTTGTACGGTTTTACAGCCAACGTATTGCCTCACTGGAAAAACACAATCACCAATCAACATCGCTGCCTCACCCCATATCGTGTATAAAGGAACCACATCTATATTTAAATTTGGATATGCGTTATGGGTCAATTACACAATCTCAAATAATGGCCACACAATCGGTGCGGTACATTTACTTAATGGCTGTCCTTCGGGTTATACTTTGACCCTAAAGAATATATTAAAAAATAAAGTTTATAAACAAAAAGTAATGAGCCATCGAATTCTCTTAAACTATTGCTGGCATCCATCATATTTGTTTGCTGTCAAGATATTGTCTTTCGCTCCGGTGTGTCCTTTGAAAGACACGATTTTTTCTTTTTTCAAGATCTCTTTGTGACTGTCCACAAAATGATATTGACACCAGCCATGGCTCTGGGAGATTCCAGAGGTGGTGCCGCAGGAGAAAACTGTGAACTCGGTTCGACTTTTTGAAGGCGTTTTTCACTAGAAGCAGTTCCATGTGCACGTTCCGTCCGAGCACACAATCGACGGCCTGTTGTCCGCCATGGAAATTCATTTTGTGCATGAGAATGTCAGAAATACGAGTGATCTCGCTGTCGTGTCGGTGCTCTTTCGTTACCACCCTAACGATGTTCCTAACGCCTGGCTGGACAGGTCAGTTATAATTTGAAATGTTTTTTTCTTTTCTGTAAGCCTCTCGATACATGAAATTCTCGCAGCACTTAGTTTTTATTTTACCTTTTCCCTTTGCATTTTTAACAGTTTTATTGGAAAAGTACCCACAACCGTGTCGTCACACGTCGTCCGCTCACTTCTTAATCCGAGTGCGCTCTTCCTCGGAGGGGCTGCGGGAACCAACAATATCGCGTTTTACAACTACATGGGATCCCTCACAACCCCAAAGTGCCTTGAAAGAGTGCACTGGTATGTGCTCCAAAAGCCGCAGTATCTATCGGTGAAACAGGTAAGCACTTCCTTCCATATATAAACCAGACAGTTGCATGGATACAATGATTTTTTTGTTTATTTTTAGCATTGTGGAAATCCAAGTTGTATGTGTTTGCAAGTGTTTTTGCTCCTTATGTTCCCCACATCTGGGAATATTTTCTAACTTCATGTGATGAGTTTATTTCTCCACAGGCCATAGTTTTCATGAAGGCCATATCTGTTGTGAGTGGGGGGCAGCGAACCAATCATCGTCCCCCTCAGCCTCTCAATGGGAGGAAAATTCATTCTTGGAGCGCAACCCAGTAGCACGCCTTTTTTGCATATGTAGCTATACAACTTTTCAGCATTTGGGAACATATGTCTATATTGCATATGGAAATATGTGTAAAGCATCGGATTTGAATTGGGTAGCTTCTTTTCGTACGAGTTTTGACTGTAGTTGCTGAAAGCCTGGACTACAAAGTCTCCGACACCATTTACATCTGTAAATCATGGGTATTTTATCACTATTTCAGCAATACAATAGCTTTCAATAGTTATAGTTTGTCTATTTGTGATTTTTAAACTTATGACTCTTCCTATATGTTTTGTCTCATGGTATGGTTATGGCACAATTTTGTGCGTTGATTCTCATCACACTTAAGTACATGTTTATGACTAACTTGCACTGAACATCTGTGGACATATAGAAAATTAGCGTCTTGGAGCATCTTGGCCTTGATGAGGGGAGATAAATTTTGATGTGTTGCTCCTCCTCAAATTTGCGATATTGAAGTATGGAATCTAGAGGTGTCAAAACCGGCTCAGAATCCAACATAGCAAATTTTGTCAGTACTTCTTTACAATACTGCGCTTGCAACAATTTAATATCCCCATTTTCGTACCTTAAAACTTCCACTCCAAGAATATATCGTACCTCCCCCAAATCTGTGACTTTAAAATGTAGACGCAGGTACTCTTTCAATTTCGCAATTCGCGTCAACTTGGCAAATTTTATTAAAAAGTCATCCACGTAGACAAAAAATATGATTTTATCCTCCCCCTCACCTTTTACGTAAACTCCAGAGTCTGAAACTGTTCGTACGAATCCAAATTCGGTAAGGACCTTGTGTAATCGTAAATACGAAGTCCGCGGTGCCTGTTTTAGTCCGTACAAGGACTTTCGCAGCCGCTATACCTTCCCCTCCTTCGACACTACTCCCTCCATAACTTTCATATAAGCCTCCTCTAAATCACCATTCAAGAACGCCGACTCTACGTCCATTTGGTGAATGTGCTTTTTGCTTGCAGCGGCAATAACAATGATCATCCTCAAAGAATCAAACTTCATTACCGGTGCATATATCTCCGTATAATCTACTCCTTCCCTTTGTTGAAAGCCCTTACAAACTAGCCGAGCCTTATGTTTTACTATTTCCCCTGATGCACAAGTTTTAGTTTTAAAAATCCACTTCGCATCAATAGCCTCTTTACCCTCCGGTAAACTTACCTCCTCAAATGTTCGGTTGTCAATGATAGATTGAAGTTCTCTTTCCCACTCTGGTTTCCAGTGATTCTCCCAATCGCACGAATTTCGTGCTTCCATGTACGATTGCGGATCGCCCGGCATTTTGTCGCCTAATGATTGCTATAATAGGAAATCCTCCTCCCTAGCCGCTGAAATAAAATAATAAGAATTTTCAATATTTCCCTTACCGTCAAGAGAAAGACGAGCCGGTTTCTTTCCCCTATTCTCTCTCATACTCCTCGGCGCAATTTTTTTCTCCTCCTTTGCCGGTTCCTCCTCAATGATATTCGGTCCACTCGATTTAGAAGACGAAGATTTCCTCGTGTCCGAAGACATTCGGGAATTTTCGCTTCGTGAATCCCCACCAATGTTATCAAAATTTACATTTTCCACAATTTTACCTTTCCCCCTCTTAACATTGGAGGTGGATTCCGGATCAATTTCCGAATCCGAACCCTCAATGTCATGAAGATCACCAATTTTAAATTCCTTATGAAAATCAAGATTAAAATGTCGTTTGGCCGATCAAGAGATTGTGGATAATAAATCCTCGTGAAAATCCACATTCCTCGATTCCTCAATGACATTCCGAATGGGATCATAAACTCGATAAATACTCCCTTTATTGCTATACCCTACAAAATAACCACTCCAACTTCTCGATGCAAATTTACCTTTTCTCTTTTGTGCTTGAATATAAACCGATGCACGACATCCCCAAATCCGAATGTTGTGAGAGTAGGTTTTCGGCCATACCACAATTCGTACGGAGTTTTATCACCCGAAACTGATGTAATCCTCCGATTGCAAATATAATTTGCCCCATAAATTAATGCTCCTTCCCGATCCGTGTACCATGGATCGTACCATCTCTTGAAGAGTGCGGATCTTTCTTTCGCAACGCCATTTGATTACGGTGAGTAAGATGTGGTATATTGGTGTGAAATTCCCCACTCTTTAGAATAAGGATCAAAAGCAATAAATTCCCCTTCATTATCCGATCTAATAGATTTTAACTTTCTCTCACATTGCCTTTCGGCCATCACATGCCGCTCTTGAAAACGTAAAAATGCTTCGAATTTGTGTTTTAGTAATATTACCCATCTGAAGCGAGAGAAGTCGTCCACCACCACCATAATATATTTGTTTCCACCAATCGTCTCCGGTTTCACGTCCCCACATAAATCAATTTGCATTAGATCAAGCGGATGCTTAGATCGATGCATGGGATCCTTAGCCGGATGCAGCTTTCAGATTTGTCTCCTCGTCTCGGATGTATGAGACATCCGGTGATGCCACAAGGTTAAATCGCTTTTCAACTCAGTGATTTGCGAAATAATACCATTAGAGTTTGGGGGGGTTTTTGGCCAACGCCATTTTAGGCGACTATGCATAAAATTTGTGACTTCTCCTTCAACTATTTGTACCCATCCGATCGTACAATTTTTATTGTGGAGTCTCCGTACACAAGTATGTTGCCGCCCGCTCGCTAAATCTGCGATACACTAAGAAGGTTCACTTATCCTTCAGGTAAGTACAAAACATTTGCTAATTGAGTTTGCGTAACTTTTTCTACCCGCGTGAGTCCAAACTTGGCAAATCCAATCGTACAGTACCCACTATACTTATCGAAATAACTTGTCCACTTACGATAGTGATTCGTTTTGGTACTGTGAGTCCGCGAAAATCGTTAAAGAGTGAAGCGTGAGTACAAACGTGATGTGACTCTCCAGTGTCAATAATCCACTATTTTTCGTGTAGCGTAAAACCTGTCAAAAGATCAAGCAACAGTTTAAGGGTGGAAGATATTTGCGCTTCGTCGCCTCGCTCAAAGTAATAATTATTGGTTTTGGAAACCATTAGTCCTCTCTATATGTCGTGTGTGAGAAAGAGTATCTAGACTTCGTCAGTTTTTGTGTACAGACTGAGTTGACGTAGACAAGATGTGGTGTGGAATGTAACTCCAAAGGGAGTTCACAGATTTGGTACACTCTATGTTCACTTGTCGGCTCGTGGGGAAGTCAAGTTTGGTTGAGTTGGTTGACAAAGTACATATTTACTTGATGGACCAGATTTACACGTGGAGGTTCATCTTCGGTGATGAATGAACACGCGGACGGCAGACGGAGTTCGCTGTCATTTTTGGAAGAGAAATATTGATCGAGCTGTCATTTCAGCAGACTAACTTTGACTGCGTACTTTAGCAGCGGCTAGGGTTAAAGAATGATGTAAATACTTGTACGGTAGATGGCGGGGTTTAGTTTGATTAATGTTTAGTGTACCAACACAACACGGTAGTTGTGGTACGGTGTAGATCAGCTGTAGGTTCACTTTGTATATGCAGGACTTAGATTGTTTTGGAGTTAGGAATTCAACGAATGCAAAACTGCGAGCAGTTTTTGTGTCTTTTTGAATTGCAAGATCATTGTGATCTTTTGGCAGAACCCTGTGAAATTCTGCATGTGGTTTCTTTGTTATACTGTTTATATTGTTGAAAATTGCATACCTAGTGTGTGTCTGGTTTGCTTGGGGATTCATTGTGAAGTCGGTCCTTTTGTGATTTCCGTGAGAGTATCCTCTTTTGTAATCTGAATATTATGGCAACACCTGGTGCTTCTTCTTCTTCCTCTAGGTCACCGGTTGCCTCAAACCATTAGGTCACAGGCCCACTCTCACGAATCCCGGTGTTTAATGGCCAAAAATATTTATAATGGGCGGATTTGACTAAGTCTTACCTTAAACAAGTGAGATTGTATGATGTGATTTTTGGTGTTCTTCCGGATACGGATTCAAATTTTGAAAAGAAAAATGAGGATGCATTGCATGTTCTCAAACTAGTCTTGTGGAAAGATCTGAATATGACATATATCAATATCTCAAAAGCATGCGACATATCGAAGGCTTTGCTGGAGTCATATGTCATAGCTAGTGAGCAGAATGAGGTTATAACTGCTGGGAAAATTTGGGATTATAAGTATACCGAGGGTGATATGAAATCCTATTGTAATGGTTTGAAGCTTTTGCTGTAGGAAAATGCATGTTCCGGGGGAAATTTTCCTCCCTATCATCAAGTTATGATTTAAATGAGAGAGCTTCCTGCTGAATTAAAAGGAGCCGCGGAACAATTGAAAAGGTTAGAAAAGGCTAGATGGAATATAGCTGTAGCTGAAGCTTACATTCTAGAGGAAGAGGCAACTCAGATAGCAGTGAATGGTGGAAAATCAGCGGTAGCGTACAATGCTCAGACATATAGGCCGGCTGGATTTTTTCGGAAATATGAACTTCACCCCTAATCCTAATTATAGATTACATGATAGGTGTGTCTATTGCTTCAGTCAAGGTCATGTTTTCCGGCTGTGCCCGGCATTTGTAAAATCGTGTGAAACAAGAATTTACCGTGCAGGATGGAAGGTGCGATCGGAGGAACCACCTTCAAATGGGTCCAGCACCAAAACTGTCGGTGAAAACTGCGGCGTTCCTTGCATTTGATGAGACGCCACAAGACAAATCGTTGGGGAAAAAAGATGATGTGGTCAAATATCCGCAATCGGAAGATGATGAGTTCTTTGCCCTTGCAAAAGATCTCATGGAGGGGCTTTAAGAGAATGGATGGATTATAGACTTCGGGTGCTCTTCCCACATGTGCGGCAACCGGGCTTACTTCAAAACCCTTACTCCGATTTCGACTCGTCGAATCTACTATGCCGATGATAGCGGTGTGGAGGCTACGGCAATAGGAAGCATGGAGTTAGCATGTGACATCAATGGTATGATTGTAAATAGAACCTTACATGATGTTCTATATATTCCAATGCTTAAAAAAATTTTTTTTCCACTTCTGTGGCTGAAATGAAAGGATTTGAAATTTTGGAAAAGAATGGGAAGAAGGTTGTAAGCAAAGATGGGAGAGTAGCCTTGGTAGGAACTAGAGGCCCAAACTTGCTGTACCAGATGGACTTGGCTAATGAAATTGACTTTGCATACTCAAGTGTCCTTCCGGAAAATGTTTTGTGGTATAAGAGGCTCGGTCATGTTCATCATGTGAAACTTGATAAAATGGTGAAACACAAAATGATAGATGGGGTCATATTAGGACAAATAGATTCTCATGTATGTGATGGTTGTGCTTTAGAGAAGCTTCACAAGCTGCCCCTACCTCAAACCGCGGATAACCAGGCTACGAATTTGCAACAAATTATTCATTCGGACATGTGGGGACCGTCTAAAGTCCCTTCCCTTAATGGCAACCGGTTTCTAGCTACATTTACGGAAGACTTCTCGTTGTAGAGCAGAGTTTACTTCATGGAGGAGAAGAGTGAAGTGTTCACTCACTTCAATCGTTTCCGGGCGTGGGCGGAAAAGCTTCACGGGAAGCGGATTCTCTCTCTTCGGTCCTACTACAAGGGAGAATATATTTCGAATGCATTCTTGGAATATTTAAGGGAACACAACATATCTCGTCATTTTACAGTTCACTATACTCCGGAGCAAAACAGAGTATCCGAAAGACTTAACCGGACTTTAACGGAGAGTGCAAAATCTATGATGTTGGACAAAGGGATAGATTTCAAGTTTTGGGGTGAGGCTTTCTCTTGTGCATCTTATATTAGAAATAGAAAAGAAACTAAGGCGGTAAAAGGGAAGACACCTTATGAAATGTGGACCGAAAAGAAACCCATTGTAAGTCACTTCTGGGTTTTGGTAGTAAATGATTTATTATGGATAATCTTCCTATTTCTAAGTTTCATCCAAAATCTGTCCCGGGAATTTTTATGGGTTATGATGTAGGCTCATTTGTATTTGTAGGACTTAGATAATTTTAGGAAGTAGGATTATTTTTTTGTATGAAAAATGCGAAGCAGTTTTGGGGTGTTTTGAATTGTAAGATCAATGTGGTTTCTTTGGTGTATATTTTATATTGTGGCAAATTTGCAGATCTAGAGTGTGTCTGATTTGTTTGGGGCTTCATTGTGAAGTTGGTAGTTTGTGAAATTTCGTGAGAGTTTCCTCTTTGCATATTTGATTGTTATGGCAACTGCCTGTGCCTCTTCATCTTCTTCGGTGGCACCAGTTGTCTCAAATCAACATGTCACGGGCCCTCCCTCACGGATCTCGTTGTTTAATGGGCAGAAGTATCTTTATTGGGCGGATTTGACTAAGTCTTACTTGAAACGAGTGAAATTATATGATGTGATTTCTGGTAACCTTCCAAATACGAATCCGGATTTTGGAAAGAAAAATGAAGATGCTTTGCATGTTCTGAAATTACTTTTGTCAGAAGATCTTAACATGACATATATCAATATCTCTGCGGCATCTGATATTTGGAAGGCTTTGAGTGAATCTTTTGTCTTAGCTAGTGAGCAAAATGAGGTTGTAACTGCTGGAAAAATTTGGGACTATAAGTATACTAGGGGTGACATGAACTCATATATTAATGGCTTGAAGCTTTTACTGTCTAAAATTGCATGTTCTGGGGGGTTTTTCCTCCTTGCCATCAAGCCATGATTCTAACGAGAGGGATCCCTACTTAATATAGAGGAGCAGCGCAGCAGCTAAGAAGGTTAGAGAAGAGTAAATGGAATATAGTTGTAGCTTAGGCTTATATCTTAGACGAAAAAGCAACTCAGATAACATTAAATGGTGGTCAATCGGTGGTAGCTTACAATGCAAAGACATTTAAGCCGGCTGGATTTTCTGGAAATAGAACCTTTACCCCCAATCCGAATTATAGGCAATATGATAGGTGTGTCTATTACTTTGATCAAGGTCATGTTTTCCTCCTGTGTCTGGCATATATAAAAGCGTGTGAAACAAGAATATATTGTGTTGGAGGGAGGGTGCAGTCAGTGGACTCACCATCAAAAGTGGCGGCATCAAAATTGCCGGTTAAAATTTGTCGTTCCTTGCATTTGATGAGACGTCACAAGATGAATGGCTAGAAGTAGAGGAAGATGTGGTCAAATTTCCGCAAAAGGATAATGATAAGTTCTTTGCTCTTGCAAAAGATCTCATGGAGGGACCTCGAGAGAATGGATGGATTATGTACTCCAGATGCTCCTCCCACATGTGCGGCACCCAGGCTTACTTCAAAACGCTTACTCCAATTCCCACTGATCGAATTTATTACGCGGATAACAGCGTTGTGGAGGCTACGGCAAAACGAAGCGTGAAGTTAGCATGTGACATCAATGGTCAGATTGTAAATAGATCCTTGCATGATGTTCTTTATATCCCAAAGGTTTCGAAAAATTTGTTTTCCACTTCGGTGGCGGAAATGAAAGGGTTTGAAATTTTACAAAAGAATGGAAAAAAGGTAGTAAGCAAAGATAGGAGGGTAGCTTTGGTAGGAACTAGAGGCCCAAACTTGTTGTATCGGATGGACTTGGCTAATGAAATTGACTTTGCATACTCCAGTGTCCTTTCGGAAAATGTTTTGTGGCATAAGATGCTCGGTCATGTTCATCATGAAAGGCTTGATAAAATGGTAAAGCAAAATATGATAGATGGTGTTAAATTATGATAGATTCTCATGTATGTGATGGATGTGCTTTAGGAAAACTTCATAAGCTGCCCCTACCTCACACAACGCATATTCGGGCAACGGATTTGCTGCAAATTATTCATTCGGATGTGTGGGGACAGTCAAAAGCTCCTTCACTCAGTGGCAACCGGTTTTTGGTCACTTTTACGGATGACTTCTCAAGGTATAGTAAGGTTTACTTTATGAAAGAAAATAGTGAGGTGCTAACTCACTTCAAACATTTCCGGGTATGGGCGGAAAAACTTCATGGGAAACCGATCCTTTCCCTTCGGTCCGACAATGGAGGAGAATATATTTCTCATGCATTTTTTGAATATTTAACAAACAATGCCATTTCTTGGCAATTTACAGTTCTTTATACTCCGGAATAGAATCGAGTATCCAAAAGACTCAACCGAACTCTAACGAAAAGTGCAAAATCTATGTTGCTAGATGAAGGAATAAATTTCAAATTTTGGGGTGAGGCTTTCTCGTGTGCGTCGTATTTTATGAATAAAATTGAGATTAGAGCAATAAAAGGGAAAACACCATATGAAGTGTGGACCGGAAGAAAACCGAATGTTAGTCACTCTAGGGTTTTTGGGAGTAAATGTTTTATTTTGGATAATCTCCCTATTTCTATGCTTAGTCCAAAATCAATTCCCGGAATCTTTATGGGATATGATGATGAATCCGTAGGCTATAGAATATTTAATACGGATAAGAACACTCTTCAAACTGTTATAAGTATTAAGGTTGAAGAAGATAGTCGATTGATAGATGTTTTCGGTATGACATATTTTGAAAAAGATTCCAAAATCAAAGAATATGTCATCTTTGAAAGTATTCCTATCACTTCAACTAGTCACTCTTTGGACACGTCGGTTGGTCCACGTGTGGAGGATACTCCTCCTCCTCCTCCTCCACCTCCTCCTCCTCAGCGGCAACCTACGGATCCAACAATTCCAGCCTCAGATTTTCCGGGGGGAAGAAGGCAAAGCAGGTGCCTCCGAAATTGCGAAGCTACTCTATTTTTTGTCAGCACGCTGGAACTTGGCGAATATTGAGAAACTACGAAACTTCGAAGCTGCGATGCTGCTGCGATGTTATGAAGCTGCGATGCTACTGCGAAGCTGCGAGGCTGCTCTATTGTCTACCTTCACGATGGAACCAGTCACAATACAGGAAAGTTTTCAGCTTGGGAAAAGGATTAATGGATCTCCGCAGTCAACGATGAAACTCGATCGATAATGGAGGCTCAAACTTGGGAGCATGTGGAGCTTCCATCGGATCGAAAAACCATCGGTTGTAAGTGGGTCTTTAAAGTCAAGTTGAACATGGATAACTCTCTAGAAAGATATAAAGCTAGACTTGTTGCTAAAGGCTATAGTCAGAAAGAGGGAATTGACTATGAAGAGACTTTCTCTCCGGTTGTCCGATTTTCAACTGTTAGAATTTTGTTGTCGTTAGCGTTTATTGATGATATGGAATTACATCAAATGGATGTCAAGACAACTTTCTTGCATGGAGATCTAGAGGAAGTAATTTATATGAAGCAACCTGTAATGTATGAAGAGACCGGCAAAGAAAATCAAGTCTGTAAATTGTTGAAATCCCTGTACGGTCTCAAGCAGGCTCCACGTTAGTGGAATCTGAAACTAGATGAGTTTCTAGCTAGTCTTGGATTTGTTAGGATAAGCTCATATTACTCAGTTTATGTTATGGAAGGGGAAGATGGGATCATTTACATTGCTGCATATATAGATGACTTGTTGTTATTAAACAAATCATTAAATGAGATTAACAAAATCAAGGCAGCCTTGAATTGAAGATTTGAGATGAAGGATTTAGGTGAGGCAAGGTAAATTCTTAGAATTCAAGTAGAAAGGGAAAGAGATCGGAGAACAATCCATCTTATGTAGCGAGAAGCTATAGTAAATGTGCTTGAAAAGTTTGGCATGGCAAAGGCAAAGGGAAATGCCACTCCCATGGACTTTAAGAAAAAGGTGGAAGGCATGGAGACCAATGCGGGAGTCATCTTTGATGACATCTTAGATTCAGGGGAGGCAAATTTTATGGCCACCATTCCTTACCGACAAGTTGTTGGGAGCCTCATCTACTTCATGAACTGCACGAGGCCGGATATTGCGGCAACAGTTGGTGTTTGGAGTCAAAGCTTACAAAATCCGAAGAAATCAGACTGGGAGGCAATATAAAAGGTTCTCCAATACCTTGCAGGGACACGGAATCTTCGACTTGCTCTCGTTGGAGATGAAGTCAAAATTCAGACATGGAGCGATGCTAGCTACGAAGACATGCCAAGCCGCCGTTCCACAACAGAATTCATTTTGAAGATTGGAAGTGAACATGCTGCTGGAGCAGCAGCTTCAAAAGGTAACAGCTCAATCTACAATAGAGGCTGAATATAAGGCAGCGAGCTCAACTGTTAAGGAATTACTACGCGTGAAGTCTCTTCTTCAAGAACTTTATTTTATGCAATATGGACCTCAAACAATGTGGTGTGACAATCAGGCAGCTATTGCGATTGTATCCAACCTGAGTCATCACATTTAAAGGAAGCACATTGACATCAAGCTTTATTTTGTAAGAGAGAAGGTGATGAAGAGAATTTTAAGGCTCAGTTAAACATTGGGTTGCATTCTCTAACGCAGATGTTGGACACCTATTGCGCAGGTACGCTGTAGTACACATGGCTTCTCACCAAAATTCAGAGCCAATTTGATGGGTAGCCATCATGCTGAGTGACATTTCGTTGAGTGTGCGGTTCATCCTCTCCGCAACACCGTTTTGCTGAGGCGTGCTTGGAGCCGTCAACTGATGTTCGATCCCTTCAAAGGTAAGGAAGTTTTTAAATTCCGAGGATAAGTACTCCCCTCCATTGTCGCTTCTCAGTCCGATGATAGACTTTCCGTGTTTCTTTTCAGCCATAGCCTTGTATTGCTTAAAACATTGGAATACCTCACTCTTGTGCTTGAGTAGGTAGATGTGAGTCATCCTTGAGTAGTCGTCTATGAAAGTAACGGCAAATCTTTTTCCGCTGCAGGATTTGACCTTCGTCGGTCCCCACACATCTGAGTGGACGAGCTCAAGCGGCTGAGTAGCTCTTCTTCCTCCGTCTTTGGGAAAGGGAAGGCGATGCGATTTACCCAATTCGCAGCTACAACATGGATCTGGTGAGTCGGTCACGTTGTTGAGTCCTAGTCCGTGAACAAGCTGTCCTTTGACTATTTTTATCATACCGTTTGTGTGCAAATGTCCTAGTCTTCGATGCCACAGCATTTGATTGTAGCTAGGCGTTTTGGAATCTTGTTCATGCTTGATTCGCATTTCAGACTTCTCGACTGACATTTCCGGTTTCTCTCCATTCGCAGATCGTACATTAGGTGGATTCTCCTCACTTGATTTTGGGAGAACTGCGCTTGTGGCAAGTGCGAGACCTCTGGGTTTTGGACTGCACTTCAAACGGTAGGTTCTGTCTACCATTCGATCGCCTTCTGCAATTGTGACACCATCTTGCATGAGTTTGATTTTTCCATGCTTCTGCCAAACTGGTGTGATGCCATTCTCCTCAGCTTGAGAATTAGAGTATAGATTTCTTTTGAAAGAGGGAACATAGAGCACTTCTTGATGGTCCGTGATTGGATTCGACCGTCAACTAACGCCTCTACTTCGATGTCTCCTTTTCGTGTGGCATGTGCGCTGTGGTTGTCTCCCATGAAGATCCGTGATGGAGCGATTTCGTGAAAGTTGGAAAACCACTCTCTCCTGAAACACATGTGCTCAGACGCACCGGTGTCCACCATCCAGTGGTCGTTGCTAGTTGCGATGGAGGACGCCATCATTGCTTGTGAGGTGACGGTCTCCTCCCCCTTTCCCTTCCCCTTTTTCAATTTTGTCTCGTCTACTTTCCCATGTAATTTGTCATATGAGAATTTCCGAAAGACCGAGATGAAATGACCCGCCTTATCGCAATAAAAACATTTTTTGTTTGTTTTTTGTCACGATTTTGATCCTTCCTCTCCTTGTTTCCATGTTTGTCTGCAGCATACGCAGAGCTTTCGGTAATGGACTCACGGCTTGTCATAATTTTGGTGTTGAACTCGTCCTTGAGGAGCGCTTCAACGACTTGATTCCACATCCATGAGTTTACATCTTTCTGATCCAGCCAGGTAAGAATCGGTTTGTATTCCACTGGGAGGGAAAGCATGAGGAGAGTGATTTTCGTGTCATTAGCGAGGGTAAAGCCGACAGCGTCAGCTTCGGCTAGCAAGTTGGCATAATGGGAGGTATAAGCCTCCATGGAAATTCCATCTTGATAAATGGTAGTCATCAGCATCTTCCCCAACTTGATGCGTGCTGTCATCCCTGAGAGTTTGTGTGTATTCTCGAGAGATGTCCAGATTTCGGCTGACGTCTTGAGTCTCGTGACGTTTCTCCATTGGTTATTAGCCAATCCCCTTATGAGAATGTTCTTGCCACGGATTTCTCTCACGTCCCAGTCAGTGATTTTCTTTTTCTCTGCATCTGTTGGGTTTGCAGCATCTGCAGGGGTTTGCAGCATCTGCAGCAGTGGGACGTGTTTCAGCTCCGAGTACGATTGCAAGACAATTTCTCTCCTCTAAAGCGGCTTCCGCCCTACACCTCCATAACTGATAGTTGGCGCCTTCGAACTTGTCTAGTGAGCCAGGTGGGCCCGTAACTTGATACGCGGGGTCGGCCATTACGAGCAACAAAGATAAATCTGAGCGCCATAGACTTCCGACTCAGACTTCCGACTATGGAGCAGAATAACACAAGGCTCAGATAGAACAAGTGACTAGGCAGTTTGATCAGAATTTAGAGTGGGTAGAGATAAGACAGACATTGAATAGTTTTAGACAGATTTGTATATTCCCATTATAAAGAGGTAGGAATACAATTTGATTGTAAACAAAATGGACAGATTGTCCTTATTAATAAAGCTGGTTGCCTGTTCTGTCTTTTCCCTTTTGTGAATGATGTTTTTCTTCTTCTAAGCACACGACTAAATAGCCTAGCACTAACACACACAGTAAGTGGCGGTCCTATCATAATCTGCCACGTGTTAAAATTCCACCGCACAATAAAACGTGGGGGAGACCTGCATGTTCTGACAAAAACTGCAGACTCAAAAACTGACAAAATCCCGCTACAATTCCCCTCCCGAAAATATCGCCTATACTAAACAAACCGATTCACGTATAAAACACAAACGATACGAAGCAAATCGGTGTATCGGAGAATCGCCCGGAATCGCACCAAAAACCAACACTCCTACTCGATTCTTTGGTGATTTCCGTACTCACAAACTTTTGTTGACCACGAACCTTCGTCAAAATATTACACGGTCAGTTTCGGTAAATTTCGATGACGTAATTAGAATCGAACCGTACATTTGGCGAAATCGTATATGTGCGTTTCACAGAATGGTTCGTACAAGACCGTTACACAAAAAATTGAATAGACGTCGCGCCACTACACCGCGCATCGTTATTAGTGTCACGGTCACTAATTTGGGTTCTTAAAATTTTGATTTTTTTCCAAAAATAGTATACGTGATTTTAATTTTTCCTTGACGTTAATTGAGGTTCCGTACAAATTAATTCGAAAATCATTACCCTCAATGTTGTGGTAAAAAAAAACGTAACCCATTAGGCTTTTAGGCCAGGATACGCAATTTTTTTTTGCCTTTGAAAATTGTTTTAAAATCATTCTGGTTCCAAGATCGAGGATATTAACTTTTTTTTTTTTACTCTTATACATTTGCACTATACGACATTAACACTGCTTGATGCCTCCGATTGAGATAACATCGTGGCCGTCTAATGTGCTCAATTGATAATACACGTTAAATACGACCTCTTTTTATGTATGAAAATAAGCTAATATTCTGATTTCTATAAAGCGACATACCGGCCAATCGGTTCCCGAGAGTCCGTAGTCGAAAGCCATCGCACCCATTATAATTGCGGTGAGGGTAAAAACTGAAATGCTCAGTGCTCGGAATCCACCGAGAGAGGGTGCTCTTTTCGCCATACTTGCAAATGAAGAACAAGAAGATTTTAAAAAATAAAAGAGAATGCGAATGTTGGAGTGGGAGGTTGGGAGGAGACGGATCCGAATGCTTGAAATGAAATGGGCCGATGTGCTCAATTTAAATTGAAGTGTCACGGCGGCATGCAACAAAGGAAGCTACGAGTACAGTTGGCGTAGGTACACACGATCAGCAAATTTTCCGACGGCCGGCAGTTTTGTCCAACTTTCTATGCCCGCGTTCTGAGGTGTAACCAATAGCCAATAACAGCACTTCCGGAGGATATTGTAAAGTTCACAGCCGGCCGCAGTTTTGTCGTTTTTCACAGACTACCGTCAAGTGACGTATGATGTGATGCAGGGCTCCTTGGAACTACTCGTACGGATAAATCTAAAAGGACGGACCTCCAAAAGTCCAAGTGGCCTCTCAGTTTCGGCGAAACCTCGTGGGCTCGATTTGAAACACCGTATTTACTGGAAGGGTACGGCAGATGCGCCAAGGAGGGGCTCAGACGTGTACCGTATTATGGAGGTCTAACAGCGAGCCTCCGACAGTTAAGGGTCGCGGCTGGTCTCGAACTCTATCTTCCGTACATAGTGTTTAATTTTCTGTACTTTATGTTCGGCTGCACGCTCCATCTCCCATGACACGCCGTGACAGTGATGCCGGCCGGTAGATTGCCTTTGCCCGCTTGTCGTCTTAGGCGTCAAATTCATTTAAATGGCGCAGATCGGCTCAATGTCAATCCAAGCTTTCAAAACTGAAAGTTCCAAACCACGCTCTGTTCGATTTCCGCTATAGCCAGTCTTTCTTCCTTGCATATACCTTTTGCAACATTTTCTATTTATTTTTCGACATTGTCAGTATTTTTTTCTAGATCTCCTAGAGTTTTATAAAGAGTATTTTTCAACGTATTGTGTTCACTCGCCTGATTGGAACTTTTTTGTTTATCATTAGATTGTTAGGAAAACAATCTCTTGTTGAGTGCATTACGTTTGGATTATTTCGTCTGTTCCCTTTTTTTCTCCTTTTGTGAATATGGGCTCTAAAGCAGCTTTTACCAATGGCCTCTTTGCATTGGCTATTGTGGTACTAACAATCACCACAATTAAAATGGACGCCATGGCTTACGATTATGGTCTCTCTGGAACTGATTGGCCGGTATGTTGACACGTGCCTATTAAAAGGGGCATATTTCAGCATAATAAGTAGAAATTCCAAATGAAGCGACACCATTAATGCCAGAAACTATTATTTGGATGAGAAATTTTATAGTCAAAATGAACGCAAAGAAGCTAGTTTTTTATTTTTGAAATGGGTGCGATTTAAAAAAAGAAAATAATCGTGATTGATTCAATATTGCAAATTTATCCGCGTCAATCATGTCCAAGCTCTACCAATTACTGTTAGATTCATTGTTGAATCGCTCGATGTGACGCTTCAGTGAACCGCAATCTATATCGAGTTCGCGTAAGGAGCGCTCGACTTCGATTTGTGTCGTATTGATATGGAGTTGTTTTGTGCGAGTACTTCGCACGGCTAAATTTGTGACGGTATTTTTTTGGATGTTGGCGACCGAAGCGTTCGGCTTCGATTTGCAAGTACACATTTTGTGTACGTTTGGATTTTTGGTACCTTTGGAGTATTGACGGTTGGCGTGAAACGTACGAATTCGTTTCACGTCAATACTTGTTGAGTGAGCGAACGAAATGTACGATTTCGTTTCGCGTGACTTTTGTTTTATATGCAGGTGTATTATTTCGTTTGCAGGTGTTTGATTTCGTGTGTGAACTGCGCACGCGGGAAACTTCTCATTCTGAGGTTTCGCGTTTTTGAAGGAGAAGGCGTGTACTCCTTCCTTCATGGAAGTTTCCTTTTAGTGTGCGCGTGCCAGGAAGGAGATTGGAGTTTACTGCTTTGCTAGTTTGCTTGCTTTGTAAGTTAGTTAGAGAGGCTATATAGGCAGCAAAGTTCAGCTGCATAATTATCCTTGGTTTACCTTTGGATCAATTGAAGAGTAAAGATGTAGATCCTTTGTGATCAGTTAAGAGAGAGGGGAAGATCCTTAGTGATCGATTAAGAGAGAGAGAGAAAGACCCTTTGTGGTCATTTAAGAGAGTACGATCCTTTGTGGTCAATTCACACGTGTTGAGGATCCTTTGTGATCCAATTGGAGAATAGATCATTTAATGAGTGTGATCATTATTGAGTGATCTTTTAAGAGTGTAGAGTTTCTCAGTGAAGAGAGGAAAAGAAGAGAGAAGAGTTGATGTAAAGAGGCTTCAGTCAGAAACACTTAAATATCTTTTTGGTCGATTATCCTCTTGTTGTTTATGAGCTTCCGCTGTGTGTATGTTTTATGTTTCTTTTTTAGCATTTATTTTGAGTGAGTTATTTTATCTTAAGATCCAACAATTACTTTCAAGTAGTAATTATTGAGGATTAGTTTTGGGCTTTTAGTCAAAAGTATGAGCTTGTTGATAGTTTTGTAAATCATTGGATCTAATCTTTAGCATTGTTCTAACAAAATTTGTAAGACTTACAAATGTGGGTACAACTAACATATTGCCTCACTGGAAAAACATGTTGTTCTTTGGTGTAAAATAGACCAAAGGAGCCACCGAAACTATCATGAAAAAACCTAAGCGAAGCTAAGCCAATTAACAATCATTTGAATTGCATCCTCCATTTAACATACATGCATACAAAAATGCAATCATTTATCCACACACAGGCAGAGCAATCATCCATACACAATCATCCGTACACAATCATCCGTACACAGAGGCACCTTTATATTCAGTAGGTAGCCCCTTTAGGAGAATCATGGCTTGATGATAAGGGGAGAAAGCCCCCCCTGAACATGCATATTCTGACAGTAACATTCAAAACTGATTAGTATATTCCACCATGCTACCACTTGTGTACTTATACTTATAGATCTGATCAGCAGTTATAATCTCATGCTGGTCACTAGCTTTAACATAAGAAGATTTCAATGCATCCCACAAATCTGATGCCTTTGTAACATTAATATATGTCATTTGGAATTCTTTTGATATCATAAGCTTTACTAAATGCAAAGCTTGGTCATTTTTTTGATCATAGCTGTCATCAAATTCGGCCAATGATCCATTTAACACATCAATAAGTTCCACTTGCTTGAAGTAAGACCTAACCAAATCTGCCCAATACAGATATTCACATCCATCAAAGACTGGAATTTGTGATGGCGGGCCCGTGACCTGTTGTTCTGAGACAACTGCTGGCACTGAAGATGAAGAAGATGCAGCAGATGCAGCAGTAGTCATCGTAGAACAAATCAAGAGAGGAAGTTTCCACAAATACCGATGGCTAAACAACAATTTGACAAAATATACCTTTCAGAAAAATGCTGCAATGGTCTTATAAATTTACCACAGTGTAGATAACATAAAAAGGAACACAAACACAAAATTTCAATCGATTTCGCTTACAGTTCTGTGAGATATGTAGAAATGAAATTACATAAAACTGAGTGTACAGTTTTCATATCATTTGTTCCTAAAAATCAAATTCACTAAGTCCTACTTCTATACACCGAAACTACACTAAGTTTTATGGAGGCATTCCAGCCGTTTATCTAACATTCTATCACAACAAATAATTCACTACGAACAAAGTTCTATCCTACCAAATATTTACACCGAAGTTCAAACAACGTAAAGTGATAATGATCTAGTCACGCCTCGTCACTATTTGTTGGCGGCGGCTGTCAACGGTTCGATTAGAGGATTTGGCACCGTAGAACTTACTTGACGAAGTCCCGTGGTCCTGCCGAATTTCTGTACGTCCACGGAGGACATACTCATGCATTCTCCCAAGTGACGACGCGTGTCCCAAGTGTGAATGAACCGTGAACTCCCAACTTCACTGTCACACTAATTTTGGTAAGTACTGAACTGAACTCAACCAAAAACAGCTTAAGTCATGAACACCTCTCTCTCCCTCACAGCTGAGGCATAGAGAGGACTAAAGCTTTCTAAAAACAACACTCCCCTAGAGCTTTAGACTGTGCTAGTCACTCAGTCCACATGCCTCTCTACAAAACTTCAATTTGGGAGCAAGTAAGGGTTTCGTCATCATATCAGCCACCATTTGCTCATCCGGTAAATAACTCAACTTCAAGACTTTTCCCATCACCTGTTCTCTTACAAAGTGTAGCTTGATATCAATGTGCTTACTCTTAAAGTGATGACTGGGATTAGATGCAATAGCGATTGCTGCCTGATTATCACACCACACTATCTGTGGTCCAGATCGCATAAAGAAAAGCTCTAGGAGAAGAGACTTTACCCAAAGTAACTTATCAATGTGCTTACTCTTAAAGTGATGACTGGGATTAGATGCAATAGCGATTGCTGCCTGATTATCACACCACACTATCTGTGGTCCAGATCGCATAAAGAAAAGCTCTAGGAGAAGAGAATTTACCCAAAGTAACTCCTTAACTGTCGAGCCGGCAGCCATGTACTCAGCCTCCATGGTAGACTAAGCTGTTACCTTCTGAAGTTTGCTGCTCCAGCACCAAGTTCCACTTTCGATCTTCAAAATGTATCCGGTGGTGGAATCGGCTCGGCATATCTCTCGTAGCTCGCATCGCTCCATGTATGAATTTTGACTTCCTCTCCATCGAGAGAGAGTCTAAGATTTCGAGTTCCTGGAAAAAAACGAAGAACTCTCTTTGCAGCCTCATAGTCTGACTTCCTTCGATTCTGCAGGCTTCGGCTTAAGGCTCCAACCGCTGCTGCAATGTCGGAACGACTACAATTCATGAAATAATTGAGGCTTCCGACAATCTACTTGTGTTGAATGGAGGACATAGAATCTGCCTCCCCTGAATCTAAGAAATCATCAACCAAAACACCACCATCCGTTTCCGTGCCCTCCAATTTTTTGCTTGAATTCCATAGGAGTGGCACTCCACTTTGCTTCTGACATGCCAAACTTTTCTAACATGTTCTTGATAGCTTCACTTTGAGTTGAATATATAATTTTGTGTTTCTTGTCTCTTTCTACTTGAATTCCTATAATATACTTAGCCTCACCCAAGTCTTTCATTTCAAACCGGGAATTTATAGCTGATTTTATTTTATTAATCTCATTGATGGATTTGCTAATCAGTAGCAAATCATCTACATACATTGCCACATAAATCACTCGATCATCACCGTGTATTACAAACACTGAGTGATCTGAACTGATCTTGAAAAAGCCAAGATTGGTTAAAAACTCATCTAATTTCACGTACCATTGTCTCGGAGCCTGTTTCATACCATACAGGGACTTCAACAGTTTAAAGACCAGATTTTATTTCCCTTTTTCTGCATACATCTCTGGTTGCTTCATATAGATTACTTCCTCCAAATCACCATGCAAGAAAGTCGTCTTAACATCCATCTGATGCAATTCCATATCCTCTATTGCAGCAAGAGATAGCAAAACTCTAACAGTAGGAAAGCGAACCACAGGAGAGAAGGTCTCTTCATAATCAATTCCCTCATTTTTGCTAAATCCCATAGCCACCAGTCTAGCTTTGTATCTCTCAATTATATTATCAGGGTTCAATTTTAATTTGAAGACCCACTTACAACCGATAGCTTTCCAGTTCGGTGGGAGCTCAAAAAGTTCCCAAGATTGGGCTTCCATAATTGACTTTATCTCCTCATTTGCAGCCGAGATCTAATGATCCTTTTCAGGAACGGAAAAAGCTTCATGAATAGTAAGCTCCTCTTCTGCGCTTGCAAAAAAATCACTCTCAACTCGGTCGCCTCGAAGGCGGTTGCTTTGCCTTCTTCCCCCCGGAAAATTTGACGCGGGAACAGTTGGTTCCTTACCTTGCCGCACAGGGCGTGTATTGGGAGGAGCATCAACAAAAGGAGCAGCTCCAGAAGGAGTATTAGACGGCCTAGAGGCATTTGGGAGAGAGGTAGAAGAAGTAGAAGAGGTTGGAGTAAAAGGTACCTGCTCAAGAATGATATACTCTTGTATATTCTCATTCGTTTCAGCTGCATCCATGCTAAAAACGTCAACAGATTGACTTTCTTCTTTAATCTCAATATTCCTTGCTGTTTGAAGGCATCCTCTCTGAGGATTATAGACTCTATAACCTGTCGATTCATCATCACAGCCTAAAAAGACACCAGGTACAGATTTTGGACTAAGCTTCCAATTAGGAAGATTATCCAAGATAAAACATTTGCTACCAAAAACTCTAAAATGACTGACATTTGGCTTTTTGCCTGTCCATACTTCATAAAGTGTCTTATCCCTAACAGCTCGAGTTTCCACTCTATTTCTGATGTAGGAAGCACAATGAAAAGCTTCCCCCCAAAACTTTGGATCCACACCTTTATCGGCCATCATAGATCGAGCACATTCAGTCAAAGTACGATTAAGTCTCTCGGCAACACCATTTTGTTCTAGTGTGTACGGAGCAGTAATTTCATGAGAGATGCCATTTTCTTTCAAAAAATCAGCAAAGGCATGAGATACATACTCTCCACCATTATCCGTCCGCAAAGCAAGAATAGATTTGCCGTGAAGTTTCTCCACCCAGATTTTATAGTGCTTAAAGTGAGTGAAGACTTCTCTCTTCTCCTTCATGAAGTATAGGCGACTATACCGGGAGTAATCATCTGTAAAGAAGCGGCTGCCACCAAGAGAGGGAACTTTAGAAGGGCCGAAAACATCAGAGTGAATAATACAAAGAACATCTGTGGCTCGGTGATTAGAAACTTGTGATAGGGGGAAGCTTGTGAAGCTTTCCGAGAGCGCAACGATCATACACTTCAGACTCTTGTTGACCAATCTTGACTCCCTCTATCATATCATGCTTTATCATTTTAGTAAGTCTCTCATGATGCACATGACTAAGCCTTTTATGCCACAAAACATTATCACATAAGACACTGGAGTACGCAAAATCAATTTTATTAGCCTGGTCCATGCGGTACAAAACTTTTGGGCCTCTAGTTCCTACTAGAGTTACTCTTCCATTCTTGCTCACTATTTTCTTGCCATTTTTTTGGAGAACCTCAAAGCAGTTGCTTTCAACTACAAACGTAGAAAACATATTTTTCTTGAACTTTGGAACATACAAGACATCATACAAAGTTCTCTTAAAAACCTTTCCATCTATCACACAATCCAGATCTCTGTTTCCTTTGGTATTTGATTCAACGGCATAGCTACAAGCATGAAAAATATAACGTAAAAGAATAGAAGACATCTCCTTAAACGAAGACTTGTTCCAACACATGTGTTAAAAGCTGCCTGAATCCATTATCCATCCGAGGTCCTTTTCTCCTTCCATCATGTCGAGTTTGGCAAGAGAAAAGAACTCTTTGTCATTAGTGTTTGGAAAACTGATCACATCAGGTGTCGTTTCCTCTGTCGTTTTCTTCTTCAATTCGGTATCCTCCGCTGAAAATGCAACAGATTTATTCGGAGGTTTTTGGGAAATGGGAGATCTGCGTTGTCTCCATCCTTTCCGAAAGGTACCTGTTTCAAGAGCTTTGATATACAAAGGACAAGCTCTGAAGGAGTGACCATCAGTATAGCAAAAAACACATTTCTCAAACTGAGGATTAAACTGAGTCCCTTGATATCTACTTTCCTTTTGAAACTGAGCTGTAAATGCTACAGCTGGTTTTCCAAATCCTAAAACTGTCTGAGTAGCCTCTTCTGCCAAGATAAACTCTATAGCTGTTTGCAAATTCCAAAGAGGTTTAGACAATTTTTTCATTTCATCTGAGGCTCCTTTATATTCATTAGGAAGCCCCTTTAGGAGAATCATGGCCTGATGATAAGGGGAGAAAGTCCCCCCAGAACATGCATTTTCTGACAGTAACATTCGAAACCGATTAGTGTATTCCACCATGCTACCACCTGTGTACTTATACTCATAGATTTGACCAGCAGTTATAATCTCATGCTGGTCACTAGCTTTAACATAAGAAGATTTCAATGCATCCCACAAATCTGATGCCTTTGCAACATTAATATATGTCATATGCAATTCTTTTGATATCATAAGCTTTACTAAATGCAAAGCCTGGTCATTTTTCTGATCAAAACTGGCATCAGATTCTGCCAATGATCCATTTAACACATC